>OV656866.1:80691907-80952525 GCA_927399465.1 Sarcophaga caerulescens | reverse complement strand
AATGTGCAGACATTACTGCCACTGCTGGTCCTAATCACATTTTTTGCCACAACTTGCACCAATTGCACTGATCTTCAGCAGAGGGCTAAGATGATGGCTGTAAGTAAACTTTGAATATGAACATATTGCTACGGTTGAAAACTGTTTGCACATCTGATCTAAAGATGCGGAGGTTCCCAATGGGACCTGAGGTTATATACATATGTACATGCATAACTGATCATTGCAACTCTTCAGTTAGGATTACAACCAAAGAAATATTTTTTTTTATATCTTTTGCTGGGGACGTCTGACCTGGGATGTGAAGCATGGCCTCTTGTTTACCTTCTACTACCAGATGTTAAACTTTCTTAAAAAATTACTATCACTGTAGTGTTTTCTAGGTAGAGATCACGGTAATTTTGAAAAACGCGCTGTTTATGGAAAGGGGGATTTAATCCCTTAATAACGATAATGACCATGTTCCTCAAAAGAGTTTGTCTTAGAAATAATTTACTTTACTTCACTATACTTTACCTTACTTTGCTTTAATTTACTTTAACTTACTTTACCTTACATTACTTTACTTTATTTTACTTTACAATTAGAGTTTGGGGTTCGGGAATTCCCGGTCTTTCCCGGGAAATTTTTTAAATATTCCCTGGAAATACGGGAAATTTTAAATTAACGTATTCTTGTACAGTTTTTTGGAAAAAAAGGTCTGTAGACTAGTAAATAGACTGTTCTGAAGACTAGTAAATAGACTGGTCTGTAGGCTAGTCTACAGACTAATCACTGACTACTCTTTTGATTTGTTTATGGACTAAAATCATTTAAAAAAAGTTAAAAGTTAAAGTTGTATTGAAAAAAAAAAAGCAGAAAAATAATACTTTGTATAAATTGAATTATTTTCTTTATTTCAGAGAATAGCTTCAATATTGCCAACATAAGGAAAATAATCAAAATTTTCAAAAAAGTCCTTTAAAAAATGCTACTCTTCAAAAATATGTAAAGGAAGAATTCAATAAAGAGTATCATCTAATCCTAGATGTACGAACTAGGTGGAACAGCATGGTTGGAATGATACAATCATTTCTAAAAATTAAAAATGCAATAAAAAAGGCTTTAATAGATTTACATTTATCATCATTGTTTGTTGAAGATTATGTCCCACACTTGGAAACATTGCTAAACGTTTTGAACCCCATAAAAGATGCAGTGGAAGCATTAGACAAGCGTGAAACCAATTTGATAGTAGATGATGCTATTATGAATACACTTTATGAAGAGTTATTATCCGTTGATTCTATACTTTCGGAAAAAATGGTTCACACAATTAAAAGTAAAGTAAATGAAAGATATAATGACAAATTGATGTCATTAGTAAATTATCTAAACACTTCACAACACAATAATATTAACATAACAAAGACAATGCTAAAATCCTATGCAGAGCAAATGTACAAACGCCTATTCCAAGGTACTGAAATAATATCGGCTGAAAGTGATGAAGATATTTCCGTTGCACAAGTATATCAATGTTTTAAAGAAAAGTTGGAAAACGCCATTAATGGGGCGAAAGAAAAAACAAGAAAACTGAAATTAAAAACAGACAACTTATTTAAAAGCGAGCTAGCTTTATTTGAAGCTAGTATAAACAGAACCAAAAATTTAGACATACTTTTTAATGCATTGTTAACGCTTAAGCCCACTTCTGTAGAAAGCGAACGTGTTTTTTTCGGTAGCTGATAAATTTTCAACAAATTTACGAAATAGAATGTTTGATGAGTTATTAAATGCACTAATAATTTTAAAAACTCACTTTTTGGAAACTTAGTTTTTCGAACATTTTTTATATTTTTATTTTTAAATAATATTTTTATCAATTCTTAATAGTAACTGATCTCAAAATGTTATCACTAATCTGTTTGTTTTTGTTTATACAGCAGCGTTGCCGTTTTGGTCCAATTGGACCAAAATTGGTAGTTTTTATTTAAAAATGCTACGATTGGTAGTTTGGTTGGTTTGTTCAAATTTCATTTATTTTTTGGTAGGAAAATACAATTAATGTCTGTAAGATTTAAAGTTGGGAGTATTATATATTTTTAGGTCTAAAAACGAAAACAAAATGTTTAAGTAAGAAAATAGTTGGAAGCCCTGTTTTAACGTCAAATTGTGGTTTCAACAGAATGAGATGCCTGTAATGGAGTGGCCGTTTCAATCACCAGACTTAAACTCTGGGGAGTCCTAAAAAATAAAATCGGCAACTTTAAATCATAAAATTAACAGGAATTGTGGGAAAAAATTCAGGAGACATGGTATTCAATTCCCCCTGACGTCTGTGCGAATCTTGTGGGATCTATGAATCGTCGCTGTCAGGAGGCAATAAAAATGAAGGGTGCTTCAACCAAATATTGAAATAATATCTGGAAATGATGATAATGTTTAACAAAATATACATATTTTTAGCATAACATTAAGAGTCCCTATTATTTTTTCCAGGCCTTTTTCAAATAAATAACATTTTTTTTTTAGGAATTTGGCAGAACTAGTCATTTATTTTTATTTTATTAGTTAAACTATTTGAATACCTTTAATTTAATGTATATATGTACTTTGTAATATCTATGGAAAAGTAAATAAAAAATATAAGAATATATTGAAAAATTTAAGTGTCCCTATTATTTTTTCCAACACTGTATATGAAATTCTTTTGTTAATTTTAGCAATAAAACGTTAATTTCATACTGAATAATCTATAATTATTTAAATTCAAATTTTGGTAGGATTGGAATAATTTTGGTAGGTTTTGGAAGGAATATTGGTAGAGAAAAATTTTTCTTTGTGGCAACGCTGTTATACAGTATGAATTTAGATGTATTGTTTTCTTTTTTGTTAATAAAATAACATTTTAATAAAAATCTTAAGCATTTTACTAGTATTGTGATTTTTAAAAGATTTCCCGGAATTTCCGGGAAATCGAATTTTTCATTCCCGTTTCCCGGGAAATGAAAAAGTCCGCGAATTCCCAAACTCTATTTACAATGCTTTACTTTACTTTGATTTGCATTCTTTCTTTCTCATAGGCGGCAATAATGAAATACAATATTACCTCATTATCTTTACTGTAACAATTTCAAAAGAAGAAATTCTCTTTTAAAGATTGCTTTAACAGTGTCGTAAAATCTTAAATTTTCTACTTCTCCACCCCTTTATAGAAGAATTAATTATAAGAAAAGCAAAAAAAGAAAAAAAAAACAAAAAAATATTTGAGACTTGACAACATTTTCTAGACCATAAAATAAGCATAAGAAAGAAAAGGGAACTTCAATCTTTAAATTCAATCAATAAAAGTAAATCAAAGCAATGTTTGAAAGTATCAGAGGGAAAAGAAATAAAAAAAAAAATACAAATAAAATGAAGGCAACAACTGAAATCGAACACGATTAAATTGAAAATGAGCACAAGACGAATAAGTTACAATTTAATCGCTTTCGATAATATAAATCAAACGAATTTATTGACCATTTACTATGCTCTCCATCTCTCTCTCTCTCTCCCTTTCACTGTGTTGCTGCTTAAGCAGGCAGTCAGGCAGTTAGTCAGTCAGTCAGCCCCAAACTGAAGAGTTCAAGTAATGGCCATGACAAGCAACCAATGCAGTTGAAAGGAAGGAATGAAACGAAAGGTAAGGAAAGAAGTTGCATTACGAGAAACAATACAATTCTCAGCGTTGCTTACTGCATTAAACGGACACAGGCGACAATCTAGGCGACAACAACTTGACAAAAAGACCAAAAAAAAAAAACAAAAAATTCGAATGAATCTAAAACGTATAAATCCAAACAAATGACAAAAACAACAAAATACATAAAGAACAAGAGAAGCGAATAAAAGGAGAGGAGAGGATGAAATAACTATAAAATAATGACCACAAAACATTTTAGAAATGGAAAACGAAGTCATAAAATATTTCACAACAACATGATGAAAGAGAGGGTATTTGGGCTGAAGATGGCAGAAACATCTCAAACAGACACAAGATGATCAGGCAGGCAGGCAGGCAGGCAATTGAGGCAAGAGAGTTAAAATAGAAGACCACAGAATCCATTTTAAGTGGTTGAACCTTTAAAAATCCATAAAAATCATAAAAACAACGTTGATATATTAATTCTGGTAGAAATTCTGTGCAGAAAGATATGACTTTTATGGACAGATATGACTATTAAACAAGTGAGTAACACCATACCATGGTAGTGGTCGACCTTAAAGTAAAGTATACAATAAACTGTCGCTTTCAATTATCTCCCAAGAAGTATAAATATTTCATGTGAAATGACTCACTTCAACTGAACCGTGGGTTTTGAGAACGTATGTACATAGCAATTCTATCCGACGTTCAAGACTGCAAGTGAACACTTATTTCCTATGAGGATAACCCGAGATTAATATGAGACGTTTTGAACAAACTAAATCTGATAGGTTGATTGAGTATATTCGTCCTGAATATATCTATATTGAATCACAGGGCATGTTGGAAATTAAAGCAAAAAGCAGACAATGCTTGGCAGGAGAAGATACCCAGTATCGCTGATGAATCTCTATACCTTCTGTGCAACAGGAAGAGGAGTTAGGAAGAGTATATTTGGAGAAAGTGACAATAGAGAGAGATAATGGTGTTTGGCAATCTAAACTTCTGCAAGATAGTTAAAATGAGATAAGATTTAAGTCTTCCGAGAAACGCATGCGAATGACCCACACACATTATTTCAGCATGTTCCAGTGTACAGGAAGTCGGAGGCTCAATCAACTGCGTTAAGACAAATAAGTCCCCAGGAGTTGATATGAAAATTAATGTCTACAAATGTGAGACAATTTTATTTCGTCCAACCGTTGATAAATATACTTACGACATTAGAACTAACTGGAAATCTTTTGAAATTGTCTCAAATACATTTAACAGCAAAATTACGAACAAGGAGATGGTCAAATATCTTGGAATTCATTTGGATAAATTTTTATATTATGATAAACACGTCGTTAATATTATAAGCAAAGCCAAAAAAACATTTTTCGCATATAAAAAGCTCTTCTATTCCAAGTATCTAGATAAAAGAGTTAAAATTGTAATGTACAATCATTAATTAGACCCATAATTACCTACGGCTGCTCAATATGGTTTAATATCTCACCTTCTTACATGGAAAAAAATAAGAATATTTGAGAGAAAATGCCTAAGGATATGTACTTCGATGAATAGATCACACCGAAGTAATTACTGCAAATATATATCAAATTTCAGGTTGTACAACGCAGCCAATATAACCAGAATTGATAATTTTATTATATACCTTATAAGAAAACATATAATAAGGTGCATCCAATGCGAAGATTTTAATTTAATAATGGCCCCATACTATACAGATACACGTTACATTAGTACCACTGCAGAAAAAGGATTTGTACCACCGGAAGCCTTCCTATTTTTAGACAGCAAAGGTTTCATTCATACTGATACAGGAGTCCCAATCTTTTACCATTTGTACAGACGGGCAACAAACAAATCGATATGGATAACTTGAGGTTTGATACTTCAATTCCTCAAAGAGATAAATATATTGCAGAAAATGGTTTCAATAAAAAATACTGGTGGCTGCATTCACAGTAGTAACTCTTCCTTTTTTTTATTTTTTAGTACCTGACAGTTTTATCTTATATAAATATATAATGTAATGTTTTTTAAAAAACTTTTTCATTACAGGAGAATATTAGCCAGTTATTATTATATAAAAATCGATTGGAATATTAATTTATTACATTAAATATATATCTTACTAGAGTACCCCATGAGGGTCATTGTGAGAAAAATTAAAAACTGTAAATATCCTCTATCTATTGTTTATTGTAGTTTAAAAATATAAAAATTGAAAATAAATAAACAAACAAAAAAAAAAAAAAACGCCAGGAGTTGATGGTATTTCAACGGTGTTATTGAAGTGCAAACCAATCAAGAGAGCTGAAATAATGCTGTCTATAATCCGGACTATTTGGGAAAACGAAATAAACAGATCCTAACAACTGCAGCGATATTACTTTGCTCAGAGTGGTTAACAAAGTGATTGCCCAAATATTGAATAAGGGATCTCCGACAAGGTAACGCTAGAGGAAACGGAATCGATACAACACCTTTTATGCGAGTGTCCTGCATTTCAGAACAAACAGACATCATCGGTTTTTGGGTAATAGAACGTTTGAAGATCTGGCCAGGGTGGCGAATGTGCTATTCAGGGAACTGGTCGGGTTCATCCAGAGCTCGGGGTGGTTCAAACTCACCACTAACGTATCAAGACAAAGTGGCTTACAACACAATGGGCCATATGGGCCATCGACCGAACTTGGCTGTGGAACCAGATCTGAGGCAAGAACAGGCTGGATTCCGTCCTTACAAGTCTTCCATTCACCACATAAACAGCTTCTGTGTTTTAGCGGAATAGCTTTGAGAAAGCCTTTGAAAAACTGAATTACGGTGTCATCTGTACGCAACATTCTGTATCTAATTCAACATGGAAAACTTCCAAGTAGTATGGCTGGTTCTATCACCACTACTACATAACATAGTTCTGGATAATAGATATCATTTGAAAAAGCAGTAAAGGGAATAATGTGAGTATTTTAAGATCGTCTAAACAATGTATCTTAGCTTATACTAATCTTCCAAAGTTATTAACCACGTTTTTCAACGCTTGATAACTGTTGGATAATGCTGGTTTGAAGCTCTTAAAACGTTGTGGGATTATAGCTTATAGCTTTCAAACACCTCAATAAAACCTAAAAGAGTCAAATCGCACGATCTTAGTGACCAGTTAGGTCCTCCTCTACGAGAAATAATCTAATTTTCAAACTCTTCTTTCAAAAGGTCTTGGTGTGTAACAAGTCGCACCATACTGTTGAAAACACAAACGCCTAAATTATCAATTTTCCGCCACAAAAAGGATCAGATCATATCCCTGTAGCGATTTCCATTGACCATAATCGCATTACCAATTTCGATTTCAAAAATATATGATGCGATAATTCCTAAAAGCCACAAATCATATCAAACTATAAGTTTTTGTGGATGTAATGGTTGCTTTAAGATAACTCTTGGTTTCTCTTCACCCCAAAATGCGGCAATTCTGCTTGTTGACGTAGTCATTGAGCTGGAAATGGACGTCTTTGGTGATGATAATTTTTTTCAAACAAATTCTCATTTTCTTCTTGTTCTTCGATGGCCCAAGAAATGAATTGCCGAAGTAATAAATGGCCAGGTTTTAATTCTTTTTTCAGCTGGATCTTATAAGCCTTTAAATGGAGATCACAATGCAAAATGTTGAATAATGTGGACCGTTTGATGTTTAATTAGTGCGAACGATAACGAATGGATGTTTTTGGACCTTCTTCCAGACATCTGCTCACTGCTGCTATATTCTCGGTTGAACGACATCTATATACGTTGAAAAATTCTTTTGCTGTTATCATGAACGGATCGATCCAGTTGCTTCAAACTTCTTAACCATCAACTTGGCACGATTTTTTTAACATTTTCTCTACCGAATTTCATGCGAAATTTCCTAATTACATGTTGAAAGCTTTTGCCCTTTTCAAAAAATGTTTTAATAATCAACAAACGTTATACCATCGTTTGACGTTTTATATTAATTAACCGTAATGTATTTAGAATCTGAAAATAAAAACAGGATGGGAAATTAAAAATTATAGCTTAGTTAAGACCAGACGTCGGCATCAATGTCCCTCAGGGGAAAATCATCTTCGGCTTTTTACACACATAGGCCACGAACATCAACAATGTTCGTTAAAAAGAGCGTAAAAATGCATTCAGTTGCATGTCAGCATTCGGTGAAGCAGGTTCTCGTCGCTTCTTTTTCAATTTTTTTTGTATATCAATTATACACCCAAAGAAAAATTACAGTAGGATTCGCTATTTTCTAATGAGATTCACTAATAACAATAAGAAATGATCTCCATTTTTGGAAGAATATTTGTCAAGTTAAATACGCAGTCTTTAAAGATTTGCTGCTGTACATTTTCCATTACATAAACATATTATTAGGTTATACTTGAAAATATTACTAACATTTTTCCTCTGGGTTATACACATGCCTCTCACAAATACACTCACATTTTTATCATGTTCTCTTTGTGCCGACGTCTGGTTAAGACCCCTATTTTGTATTTGTACAGTCTAAATTTAAGCAAATCAAATAAATCCTAAATATTCAAGTTTTCTTATGTTGATTTTAAGAAAATTATATAATTATTCCTGAATTTATTTGATTTAAATTACTCAAATTCTACTGATTTGATGCAATAATGTAAGAATAGACGACTTTATTTTTCTAGAACATAAATTTTTTTTTGGTTAACTTATCGGATATTCAAGGGAAATCATTTCCTTTTTCGCCGCATAAACATGTGTAGAAGTCGCCGTAGTTTAGAAGATAGTGTAGCGGTTCAAAGCTCAGGTCAGACATCTCCAAGAAAACGAAATATGAAAAAAATATTTCTTCGCGCATTTTTCTCGCAGATTTCTGGTACAATAAATAGTAACAGTAAATAAAATTGCTAATGGGTAAGTTTCTCAAACTTTTGTAGTTCGGAGGCGACTTTAAACAGTAGCTTCCGCCACTCGTGGATAAAATTAACAGACACAACATCATAAGTAGGGTAAGAAGCTAGGTTGTAATCCTAACTGAAAGATCGTAATGCCTAATTATATATGGTATGTATGTAAATCAAATAAGTCCTTAATGTTCAAGTTTTCTTATTTTGGTTTTATAAGAATTATTTGACTTAAAATTACTCAAATTCCACTGATTTGATGTAATAATGCAGAATCCAAACGATTTTTTTTCTTTTTTGTTAAGATGTTAAGGCATACCAATTAAGTCATGCAAACAGTTTTTTTGACGTTTGTAAGCCATCCGACCTTCTCCCTTCCCAGCATACGTGGGACCAGACTTACGTTGAGTCCCGAGGTTAAATATCTGGACCTGATCCTCGATCCCAAACTCAACTGGAGGGCGAATCTGGCTGCTAGGGCACGCAAGGCGGCGTGTGCTGCTTACTCCTGCAGTAGAGCGGTCGGAACCAGATGGGGTCTTCGCCCAAGGATCATGCGTTGGATGCGTAGAATAACTCATCGAACCTCAATTCATCCAACCTCTTATATGGCGTTGCTTTCTGGCGGACTGCTCTGGACAGACAACACAACGTCAGACTCCTTGACAAGGTCAGAAGATCTGCCGCCATTTATATAACTGGTGCTCTACGCACCGCCCCCACGAAAGCCTTGTTCGCGATGCTCAACTGGCTTCCTACTGCGCTTCTCGCTAAGCAGGCGGCCAAGTTTACTGCGACCAGACTTAATGATTTGTCTCGCTGGCACATTATACCTTCTGGTCACTCCACTATTCTGGAGGTTGATCCGGTGGCCCCCGTGTACATGGACTATATTACTGCTGAATATTGTCTTGACAGATGTTTCCACTCTCTGATCCCGAGCAGGGATGACTGGAATCCTAATACGGTCGTCCCCCCGGAAGTCCTGGATATATATACCGATGGCTCTAAACTCGATAATGGTGTTGGAAGCGGTGTCTACTCTGGGAAACTGAACCTGAATATTTCTCTCCGTTTGCCGGACTACTGCAGCGTGTTTCAGGCGGAGGTGATGGCGATTTACCAGGCCGCTCAATGGATCCTCATCAACGATGCTCCTTTCTCTCGCATCTCGGTCTTCTCTGATAGTCAGGCCGTTAGGGATCGTTAGGGAATGTCGCCGCTGTCTCGACCTTCTTTCGGGGCGCTTCACCAGTGTCTCTCTGGTGTGGGTCCCCGGGCACAGTGAAATTCCGGGAAGCTGTAGGGCCGACGAGCTCGGCAGAGCTGGTGCGCTCCTTCCGGAATCCTCTTCTGTTGAAGTGGGTATACCATTTGCCTCGGTCAAGCTGACCATTGCACGGAAATTCTTTCGGGACGCCAACCTATCCTGGGTCAATGAGGAGTCCTGCTCCACCGCTAGGCTCACCTGGCCCTTGATGGATAAAAGGCGTACCAACCAATTACTTGGTCTTGGTCGTGACGTCATCTCGACTACAGTGGCCGTGCTTACGGGTCATTGCGTCATGGGTAGACACGCGGAAAGAATGAGGCTCCCCTTTAACGACTTCTGCCGTGGATGCAGGTCCTCTGAGGAAGAGGAGACTGTCATTCACTTTCTTTGTCAGTGCCCGTCTCTCGCCAGGTGTAGATATAGGTTATTTGACTCCCCATTTCTTGTTAGCCTAACGGAGCTATCATCCGTTGATATCAAGGATATAGCCTCGTTCATCAAACTTTCTGGCTGGTTTTCCAGTGCGGGGTAGTCGTGCTTCCGTTGTGCAGCCCTTGCGCTGACCAACTTCTTCCTTTTCCCTCATTGTGGTGGAACTTGGTCAGTACAGGGACTGCGTTCACCCGTGGCATCACAACGGGCCGCTATGCGTGCTCAAGTGTGCTTTGTGAAATCAGAGCTACCACTCCGACATAACCTAACCCAACCTAAGCCATTGTAACCCTTTTGTTACAAATTTCTCAACAATAACGAACATCTTCCTGCAATACCATGTAGGGTACCTGTGTAAAATATCATTTTAAGTAACCAGAGAAGTAATAAAAATTCTGAAAATTAAAATTAAAATTGAAATAAAAAACAAAAAAAAAACAACCTGGTTTGATGTATCAATTTAGAAATGACAGAAGGAATTTTATTATTATTTGAGACAAAAAAAAAAAAACTGAAAAACAGAAAAATAAATAAAATGAATTGTGGATAACGAAACCAATAAAAATGGACGATTTATTTCACATAATTTAAGTATTGCTGTTAACCAATAAAAAATCATTCAATTCAATTTGAAAAACAAATAAAAAAAACAGAATTCCTTAAAAATTGAAGTCTTAGGAAACTTACGAAAATCACAGCATCAGTTACACATTTTCGTTTAGGCAATCAAATCTTAAAAACGGTCATAAAACTTGGCCATAATAAAAAAAAAAAACCAGAATAACTATGAAGGTTTAGTTTTAATGGTGATGATGCATTAAAAACGTAAAAAATCTTTTTTTTAGATTTCCATCAACCAATCTCACACACAAGCAATGGCACTGAGTCTAGACCATTAAAATCAAAGGCAATAATTAAATGGCGATACCTATGTATGCTCGTACATGTATTGTGAAAAATGAAATGAAAAAAGTGTGGTTAATTCATCTACTTCGTGTTTGACGTAAATTCTTAGGAGAGTGAAAGACTGGTTGCTTTTTACATATGTATGTTATGAATGTACATATGTATCAGGGTGGCTGATATGTATTGCAACCAACTACAGGTTGTTATCAATTGTAAACCGCTCCTCTGACAGCTGACAGATTTATTCCAGTGACAGTTCATTTTATTATTTACAAGCTTACAAAAGCATTTTGATCTATTGCATTCAGAAAAAAAGTTATTCGTGATGGAATTCAAGCGTGATAGTGTGATTGCTTTATATTTGGCTGGAAAACCACAGGTGGCTATCGTTAGAGCCCTCCAGCATTTAAATGTGAATAAATCTTTTGTTTCTCATACCATTGCTTGTTACTGTGATACTGGCAGTGTTGCATTGCGTCCAAAAAGTGGACGAAAAAAAAACGGTAACAACACCAGAAATGATCCGAAAAGTGAAGGCCAGATTTGATCGAAATCCACGCCGCAGTGGTAGAAAAATTGCTCGTGAGCTGAACATATCGCGAGAACGGATGCAACACATATTGAAAAATGAGCTTGGACTAAAGCTCACCGATGGACAAAAAAAAGTTAGACTGGAAAGAGCCAAGGAGTTACTTCGCTTGCACGAAAGTGGCCAGTTACCGAATTTGGTTTTCTCCGATGAGAAGCCATTCCAAATTGAGAAGTTTGTGAACAAACAAAATGAACGGGTTTACTTGCCAAAGAGGTCAGCTGAAAATTTACACCGCCGATGGTAATGGTGTGGGACGCCGTAACGGCGGATGTTCGCTTCCCGCTCGTATTCATCGACCGTGGGGTCAAAATAAATGCCGAATATTATCGGGAAAATGTCTTAAAGACAGTATTGAAGCCCTGGGCAGACACACATTTCGGCCGCAGACCATGGACATTCCAACAGGACTCAGCACCACCGCACTCAGCACGCGTCAACCAAGAATGGCTTAAAAAGGAGGTTCCTCGCTTCATTTCTATCGCACAATGGCCACCAAAATCTCCGGATCTCAATCCGTTGGACTTTTGCGCCTAGGGCATTTTGGAGAGTAAGTTTCTCACTAAAAAATACCAAAGTGTCGATCATCTCAAGACGGGAATGGGCCAAAATACCGCACAGCCACTTTCGTGCAGCCTGTGATGGCTTTGTCGGCCGTTTGAAGGCCATAATTCGTACCAAAGGTGGCCAATTCGAACAAATCTAAACTGATTCTAAAATTTGATGTTAATTCCAACATTTTTTGCTTTTAACAATAAAATTAAAAAATATAGCGCTTTACTTTGTTGCATTATATATCCGCCACCCTGTAGATAGGTATGTAGGCATAGCTGCCAGATTTGCCGATTTATCGTCATTTTGACGATTTTATGCTGCAAAAATATCATATTGACAATTTGACGATTTATACCCTTATTTTGACGATTTTTAGAAATTAAAAATTTACTTCATTTTCTTTACTTTAGTATATTAAAAGCCTCTTTAGGCTTGGAATTTGCTTCGAAATTGTTACTTTTGCAAACTTATACTATGTTCAGACATGCACTTATATTGAGTAAATCGCAATATACGGCATTATTGATCTCAATATTTCATATAAAATGTCAATTAATTATTGCTCAATAAATTCATAAATTGTTATAATACGTTCAGTGAGCATATTACAATTTTCCGAACACTTTCTATTGATATTTGATAACTCAAATAACAACAACGATAAACAAAAAAAAAAAACAAAACAAAAACAATGTTGTTGAAACAACCAGCTGTTTTGTTTACCAGCTGTCAAATGAATATTGAATAAGCAGCTGAACTGCGTATATTGTTATGTCTAAACACTTAAAATATTGTAATCAATAAACCGAATATTGACTCAATAAATGTGCATGTCTGAACATAGTATTAGATTAGTAAAAACAAGAAGTAAAGTATTATGTTTCTAAATTATTTACGAACATATAATTATAATTATTATGCCAAAACCCTCTAAAATCCCTCGCAGTAGTGGTATTCGATAGGTCAACAACATATCCTAATATTGTTCAATTATTTCGATTGTGTAGGCCTTAACTGGGCGTCCAGAATACTATTCATTTTCCGTGATTGTGCAGCAACAAAGGAATTTATTGAATCACTTTTTACGAGTGAAGTTAATACAAATAATTCGTTCAGCTGGGTCTCCGGTTGAATATGAGCACTCTGCATTGAGCAAGCAGATGAACTTATGTCGAAGGATGGTTGACGAAAGTAAATACAAGGACTCCTCTTATATCAAGTGTTTCTTCTTTACAATAAGAGGAAAATTAATCAGACTATCAAGAAATAACCAGAGGTTGGTAATCGGTCTTTTGGCAGTGCAAAATAAACTCAGCGTACATTTATTCAGAGTGACGATTGTCTCGAGTCCAATATATGGAATCTGTGACGCTGAGATATTTTACACATACCCTATAAAATATGAGGGGAGTACAATAGATCGTAAGGTCGCAGTACTAAAGTACCTCTACATCACAATAATAATAAGAGTGATTTGACGACACATCGTTATTCCAATAATTCTCTCAGAGAGCATAGGACTGCCACAAACCATCCCCATCTTATTATGCGAAGCATTTTGTCGTTTTTCTAGCTATTGCAGCAGATCTTTGGACAATATTTCTGTCTTTGTCTGAATCAAGGACTTCTAAGAAAACTTGTTGGATTGTAGTACTGGATGTACTGTTGTGAATGATGAGTAATGTTAATTGATATGTCTGAACCTTTTATCCGGTCCGCCATCTAACGTTTTTTTTTCAACTAGTGCTTATTTCGTGAATGGTAACACTTAGCTCATGTCTGATTTGACAGATAATTAGTTTTATCCTTCCGCTGAATGAATATGGTTCCATCCAATGCGTTTTCGCTTCGCTAAGTGGGCCTGCGATCGACTTACAGAAGATGGCGATTTTGGCAAAAAAAATCATCTTTTCAGATGAAGCTTATTTTGATCTTGGCGGGTATGTAAACAAGCAAAATTGTCGCATTTGGGGCACAGAAAACCCGCACGCATACATTTAAAAGCCGACGCACCCAAAACGTGTCACTGTTTGGTGCGGATTTTGGTCTAGAGGCATAATTGGGCCATTTTTCTTCGAAAATGAGCAAGGAGTGGCCGTTACAGTCATGGCGATCGTTATTGGGCCATGTTGAACGAATTTTTGTTCACAAAAATTGAAGAGGAGGATATTGGCAACATTTGGTTTCAATAGGACGGCGCTACGTGCCACACAGCCGAAGCTACACTCGATGTTTTGCGCCCTATTTTTGAATTTATTATTTTTGAATTTATTATTTGTGGGGTGCCGTCAAAGATAAGTGTTACGCCGACAAGCCAGAGACAATTGACGCTTTAAAGGACAATATTCGTGAAGCCATTGCACTATGGTTCAAATGACCACTTTTTGTGGAAAAAATTATTATAGCTAATTAAACAGTGGTTTGCATCTTAAAATTTTATTTCTTTAAAAATATGCAAAGTTTTATAAATATACAAACAAAAGAAAAATCCTTTTTTACAGCAAATAACGAGTTTTGGAAAAATAATGTATTCAAAAATTGAAGTAAACATTCACAACATATGTATTTCAATTTATATATGTATTTATTTAGGTTAAAAAAATAAAATTTATTTTATAATTCGCTCTCCAAAATTAAATTTTCCTCATTTAATTCATGTTCATCATCGTCATTCATTCTTTCATCAAGGTCATCGTCCAGTTCAGATATAATTAATTCTCCAGGATCATCACAAGTTAACAATTCTATAACTTCAGGTGGTAGAGCTAAGCGCTTCTGCTTATGTATCCGTGTGCTTAGACGCAAGCATGAAATAAAAGGATCTGAAGTATCCATTGCTCTACAAAACACATCCAATAGATTATTGACTCTGTTATTTTTTCGAGCATGCTGTATTCGGTCACTTTTGTATATTTTGTGCCGCGATTCTGCAGCATTTTCCCCAAAACAACCTAATGGAAGTATTGTATATTCCATTATTTGTTTAGAATGAATAAGCACTTTATGCACAGTCGGTGTCATGACTACCCAAGGATATTTATTTTGAATATATTCTGCTGTTTTGAAATTGTACGCTTCAAACTTCTCTAAATTAAGAGGAAATTGGCAAGATAGGCATATTAGTATTACTTTTAAACGAAATATGAGTTCACTATCAACACCATGCTCTGTAAATGCTCGTCGGGAAGTATTTCCATCATTAGTTGTACCAGAACCGCCTATTTTTGGAAAATCAACACGAAGACCTCGCTCCACCCAAAATGAGTCTTGAATTTTTTTTGGATCTTTATTGTCTTTTGAACAAAGCTTTTGAATTTTTGAAGGTCTTGTTGGGCTGTTTACAGATGATGAACAGGGCTCTTCATCATTTTTCTCTTCTCGAGCTATAAGTTCGGGTTCTTGCAGTTCAAAAACAGTTTCTGATGAAATCCACGCATTATAACGGCTGCAAAATCTGTCCAACTTTCTGTGAGTGTTTTCCCATTTCACTGTTAATTTTTTGCATAAAAAATATACATTTTCTGAAACTTTTTTAATAAAATCATCAGAAATATTTTCTTCCTCTAATTTTTTTAAAATATAATTCAACACGGCATCATTTCTGCCCTTGGAATCTTCTTTTGCCCATATTTCTAGGATTACGGAATTTTTAAAGCAATAGCGATCTGTAACAAAATGCAAAATATCTCAGAAGGCTCAAAAATGCGCAAAGCAAGGCAAATGGGAACTTGTAAGTGATGGACTAATACACTAATATTTTTTTGTTTTATGCTGGCAAAAGGTGGTAAACTTATTAAAAGCTTATAAGTACGCAGCAAAAACAACGATTTTAGGCACAATCTTAAAAGGTCGAGTTTAGGTATTAGATCACACTTAATTTTATTTTTTTTTTAATATTTCCATCCTTTTCCTTTCTTTTCCATCACAATTTTTTTTTACATTTTTTTTATTTATTTTTCAAAAACTTCAACTTATATTGCTTGTTGGATAACAGTAAACAAATGTATTGCAATGTTGAGAAAAAAAATTGCATTTTTCGTTGATTTAAGGTGTTGTCAATTAGAATATTGAAATAAAAGCGCTAAAACGAAACACAAAAAAAAATAATTTCGGCCACGAAAAGCGGTCATTTGAACCATAGTGCATTGGTGAAATACAACTGCACACAATCGATAATGTGCTTAAAAATTGGACCTATCGTGTAGGCTACCGCATGGCCAGCCGAGGCAGCCATTTGAATGAAATTATTTTCCATTATTAACCGGAAGGATTGTACTTTCAAATAAAAAAAGAAATTTGAGAAAATATTCAGTAGCATTTTCAAAAAAAAAATTATTTGACAGACCCTTTATGATGTTAACTGTTGAAGATATAGTTAAAATGATACCAAAATTGGTACAATTGTGTGCGCGGGTCATCACTGGTAACAATTTGATTTAAAAATGGTTCGATTTTATTGCCATTAGTTAGTGAATAGAAGTTAGAATTGCTGTTCAATTTTTTTGCTTGGCTTATAAGCAGTGGAAATAGTGCTATCGACAGTTTTGATAGCTTACCTTCCATCTTCGAAATTGCAATTCATTGTAACATTATGGACGAAACCAAAACGGTGGCCGTTTCGAAGCTTTATTTCGGAAATGGTCCCCAAATTTTAAACGTTTCTTTGATAGCCAGAATGCATTAAATTTTCTCTCTTTATCTGTCAATTCGATTTCTTTCGTTCGAAATTAATTTTTTCTTTAAAAATTATTGACCGAGTGTTTTGTGTGTGTGTCGTACATGTAGCATATTATAGTGCATCTGTAGTGCATTGCTGCGCCATTGTCGTTATTATCATCATCATCATGCGTAGACACTTAATTGTGGTCGTAAATACTTTGTGCATCATTCTCTTGTCCAGTCGTCGTTCAGTCGATAATTATGATGGAATAAAATAAATTTTCAATTGATCGCTTGATTGTCGATTTATTGACTTCAGTATCAGATGCATTTAAGTGTCATTAAAATCGAGCGTGTCTGTCAGTCATTCACACATAACATACATACAAATGTGTACATATGTACCATCTTACTGGCCTTAGCAATCGTAGTAAAGTTCAGCCATCGGAAGACATAAATTATAAAATAATTTCATCTTTTTCTTCTTGTTCTTCACTTTGTCTGTTTGCTTTTTAATTCATTTTATATGGCGATGACGATGACGTTGATATTGATGATGATGATGACGATGGCTGAAACTCTTTTAGATTAATTGGATCTCATACAGAGTAAATTTTAATTTCAAAGCTTTGATTTCAATCAAATATACATACATATACTAGGCTCGTTTAATAATTTCCTCATTCTGCTTTTGCTAATCAATTCAAAATAATCTGGTAATCCATAATTGCATCTTAAAGTCATCAGGAGTTAATTTGCAAAAATTTTCTTCTCTCTTCTCCCTGACACCATTGGCCACAAACACTAACGTGTGTTAAAAACTCAGGAACGCTTTAAACGTATTAAACATTGGCACAACCTTCAACAAATTTTCATTCATGTATTCATGTTTAGTGCAAGAGTACCACATTTCAACATTTCAAAGGTGTTCATTCTGTATATGCAACAACAGCATACAACAACAACTACAATGACAATAATAACAACAATAATTTTTGACGTTGCACATTTATTATTTACACTTATAAAATAACAAAAACAAAAACCAAAAAACATTCGAATAAAATGCGTTACTTCTGAAGGTAACGATGACGTCGATAACATTTGTTGCTTACGTTCGCCATAATCTAAAAGAGTGAAATGTCTATGCATGGTGCATATAAAAAGGTAAAAATAGATTCTACTAGCCTAAGTGAGTAAGGCTTGTAGGGATATACACCTGTACCTCGATTTACGCGGTAGATACGTTCCTGGCCAATTCGCGTAAATCGAAATTTACATTTTTGTATGGAAAAACCGCGTAAAGCGAATACCTACTGTAAAAAAGCTTTTTCATAGAAAAAAAAAAATAGTTTAATACTGTTAATAACACTATGCGACAAAATAAAAAAATTAAATACACCCGGCTAATGACATAGTGTAGGTTGTGAGTTTTGTTGAGTAGATCTCAAAAATATTTTTCTATATTTCTCGAACCCTCCAAACTTTTTTTATTTGATAAAAACTGTTTTTTTAGACTTTACGCACAAATTTCTGGATAATTCAAACATTTCTGACCCAATTTCCATAATTGAAATCTTGTTGGAAAGGGGAGAGATGGACCTTTAAAACGGTATACATATATCTATTATTCGACTTAATATGCTATGAGATTTGATGAGGTAAACTTGGAAAATGCGAATTTTTTTCATATTTTTACAAGTTTGTCCGTTCATAGTAGCAAACTTTACTTAAAAAATATGAAATAAGTGATGACATTCTGAAAGTGCATTAACTTGTGAAGAGATTGGCAATTCGTTCGATCAAATCGAACAAAGATTACCGTAGTTATTATTAAAAGAGTCTAACAGTCGAGTTATATTTTTTATATATGTCATCACATCAAATGAACTTTTAGTTCAAAAATTTTTTGAATATTTGATGGATCTTGATTGTTTATCGTAAAATGTGTCAATTTCACGTTTGAGCGACCACCAGAAGTTGGCCAATGTTTGCACAAATAGAAATAATAATATTTGCCGAAAACACAAATATTAGCCGACTTCTGGTTGTCGTGCAAACGTGAAATTGACACATTTTACGATAAACAATCAAGATCCATCAAATATTCTGAAAATTTTTGAACTAAAAGTTCATTTGATGAGATGACATATATAAAAAATATAACACGACTGTTATACTATTTAACTAATAACTACTGTAATTTTTATACAATTTTATCAAATAATGACTCAATCTCTTCACAAGAGAACAGACTTTAAGAATATTATCACTTATCCTATATTTTTTTTTATTAAAGTTTGCTACTATGAATGGACAAACTTGAAAAAATATGAAAAAAATTCGAATTTTCATAGTTTACCTGATCAAATCTCATAGCATATTAAGCCAAATAATAGATATGTGTATACCGTTTTAAAGGTTCATCTCTTCCCTTTCCAACAAGATTTAAATTTTGAAAATCGGGTCAGAAATGTTTAAGTAATCCAGAAAATTGTGCGTAAAGTCAGAAAAAACAGTTTTTGTCAAATAAAACAAGTTTGGAGGGTTCGAGAAATATAAAAAAAGTATTTTTGAGTTCTACTCAACTAACTGAACAACGTAGACTATGTAGTTACTCGGGTGTATTTTCACTGTCGCACCGTGTAATTTATTAAAGTATGATTTAAGTAAAAAAACATAAACATTTATTCTATTAAAAAATACTCATACATATACTATGTACGTCATTACACAGAACATAAAATTTTTAGGCTAACTTAATCGCTATCATTTTCAACAACAAGTCTTTTTTTTACGAATTTCTATGATTTCCGACTCATCACTGGATAAAGTCATCTCATTAGATTGTGCAATGGTTGAATTAGTTTCAGTTTGAATAGAATATAAGTAAAAACAATTTTTTCTTCATTTTAAAAACCGCGTAAATTCGAAACCGCGTAATCCGAGTTCCGCGTAAACCGAGGTACAGGTGTACTAACATATAGTTCCCGCTTAGACAACAAATTTTCTCTACACGTTGCCACTTGCAGCCATTGTTGTTCAATTAGGACAATTATGTCTCTCTCGTCTTGATAGATTCAGAATATTTTTTCAACATATTGTTACGTTTTCACCTTTTAAAAACGTTTAAAATATAAGCTCGTAGATTGCAAATAAAATAAAAATAAATTTTTTGTTTAGTTTTAATTAAAATTCTTTATTATTCGCACAATTCTGTGTACCACTGTTCACAACTTTGTGTAAACAACAACAATTGCCTTCTTTTGTTATTCCTCTGTTTATATTCTTTGCATGAACAATAACAATTACCAGACAATTGTTCGACAGATCTTTTTAACGGAGATCTTCAAACACACCGCTTCACACAAGACTGACAGAACCTCACTAACTCACTCGCCTACTTTGCCTTGCCTTTTATATGACAGGCTAAACAGTCTGATGAATGTTCTTGAAGGCGAATATTGGTGACTTCGCCTTCTCAAGATCTCTATAAATGTAAACATCATTGCTTCATTACTGTTGTTTGTGTAGTTTGTTTATATTTATTCTTGTAGTGTTTGTTGTTGTATTTTTGTTTACTTGTTTACCATTTTTTCTATGCTGGTGTTTGTTGTTATATTACACAGTGCGATAATTTGTTAACAACTTCATTATTTTTTTTTTTTGTAGCTTTTGTTTATAATTTTAATGTTAAACGATGTAAAAGCAAATCACCAGTATCTAGATTTTTCCATCTTCGTAGCATTATCTATTGCTTCCTGATTGTATCGTGTTCTCCATTTACCGTAGTCGTATAGTGAACTAGAAATTGTACGAAGAAGTTTTCTTTTTTTTTAAATCATCTCCAATTTTATGATATATTGACCTTAGACAGCAAGTCTTAAACCCACACAGATGGACTTGTTGGATGAGCTGATAATGCAGATAATTATCTGCCCTGCATGGGTTTTGCAAATAAGATGGCTCCAGGTGTTTTCGAAGGTATTTTGCGCGCTGATCACGAATCTGGATTCCAAAACTTCCCATCACGTCAGGTTTTCGAGAAAAAGGGGGCTGAAACCCCTAAAATCCCATTTTTGAAGAATTATAGAGCTAAACACTAACGTGATAGAACCATCGCGATTATCAGAAATTGACAATTGATCTTTGCTCTTTAAAATGAGCCCAAAGTCAAATTGTTTGCATGGACCCTTAAAGTAGGGTGTGGGTTTATGTCAAGGGATGCAAGAGAAAAAGAAACACATTACGGAGGTCCTTAAAAATTAATCAGATTTACTTGAAAATTGTTACTCGGGGGTTTTTGGGGTCGCTGATGACAGATTTGTAGTCAGATTTTAAAAATTCAAAATGGCGGATCCAATATGGCGGTCGTATGGCGTATGGCGGTTTTCAAGTAAATCCGATTAATTTTTATAAAACTCGACTACCAATAGACCATAAAAGAAACACTCCCGACTAATGTAGTTTGATTTGTTTAACGTTGCGTTTCGTTAACATATAATTTTTTAACACCACAGTGAAAGACCGAATGATGCCATTATGTGTGGAGTGTTTCTTCGACGACTTCCTCTTAGCCGATTTACGGTGAGATTTTCTCAAAAATCTGTCGTTCGGAGTCAACTTTAAACTGTAGGTTCCGCCTCTCATGTATAAAATTAACACACTCAGCATTAGTGGTGTGAGAAGCTAGGTCGTAATTCTGACTGAAAGCTTGTAATGACCAAATATGTATTTACATATGTAAGTAATACCCCCATAACAGTAGATACCATTGCATATTATGACAATGACCCCGTGGATGAAAAAAATTCACGTATCATCAAATCGCTGAAGTTAATTCACTAAAAGAAACAGACGTATAACCATTACAATATTTATGCTAAGCGAAAGAATTAATTCTTTTAAGCTCCTGCCAAGAACATCATCGTCGTCAACAGTTGCACACAGGAATACGAATAAAGCGACAATCAACATTAACTTGGTCAAAATGCAAGTGTACCATTCCAGAAATGCAATGGCAGTGCAACATAGCAAAACAGAACAGAATAACGTGCCACATATAATAAAGCGACAACAATTCAGAATAGTTTTATGCAACGGCATCCGAAAAAATGATGCAGGAACCGAATGAAATAAATGCTCAACAACAGCAATTGCAACAATAAGAAAAACTTTTTCTTTTTTCATTATTTGAATGCCGTTTTCTATTCTTTTTTTTTCTTTCTTCTTCTTCTTTATCATTGACACATTATGTGGCATAAACTTTTAGCATTTGCATAAAAGCCATAACGGAAAGGGGCCAGTGGAGGGGCCAGTTCCCGATACAATGTAGGGTTAATGTTGCAAACGCTGTGAGAAGTGAGACGACGACAACTGGCACACATATGCTTTGACAGACGGCGACGACAACGACGACGACCAGGAGAAACACAACGACAATTGTGAGTCTGTCTTATGGCTGCTAAAGGAATAATAGAAACAGCAACAGCAGCAACAATGAGACACATTTTCAATGCAACATGTTACATACTGTTGCTGACTTATAGCAATTCAAGCGGTCGCTCCTTCCTTCATTCACATACTCATTCATTCCGCATTCACATGTGTCACACATTATCACCGCGGAGAGAGAGAACAAAAAAAAAACGGCAGTCAATGAATGTAAAAAATGAACAGAAAAACGTAACGAAAATCATTTCATTTCATTGTTCTGTTATTATATTATGTTGCTGCTGTTACTTGCCATTGTTGCAAGTATTTTGTTAAAAAATAAAATTTACAACAATAACAAAAAATATATAAAAAAATATTAAAGTAAATACAAACGAATGGCAACATTGACAGATGGCATGGTATTTCAGCGAGTTATTTCGCGTTGTTGCAAAGTGTCAAATTGTATTTCGTATGAAAGAATTGAGAGTGTCGTGATTGTTTAACCATGTCCAATACAGTGAGTTAATGTACGGTTGTTGCTGTTGCAGTTGCAGTTGTTTTTGCAACAAGTTAGTGTTATTGTTGTCTATAAAATTTCAACTCTTTTTTTATAGGAAACATTTTAATTGACACTTGCTCAGCAATGTGTTGATCATTGCTGACAACGATGCTGACGACGTCCAAGTGTTTACTGAAATCCTGGCTAATGCTTATTGATATCAGAGATCAGCAATGAGTATTCAAAGAGATGAATAGAATCCAATCATACTCATTATTTCTGATACTTATACGCATTCATACTTATTTTAATATCATGGAACCTCTACTCATGTTCAAAGTTTGAAGTACTCATCATATTCATACTTAACAACACGTATGATGTTGTTGATTTCGACTCACCACAACTCAACATATAATCGAAACGAATCACAACATTTATAAGTATGATTAGCGTACGAACTCTAAATTACCTACTAGAAGTTTGTGTGTTTGGTCTGCTTGCTGCTCTGATTTTTTTGCTTATGTGTCGTTTTTTTTTTTTTGTAAATGCAACAACAACTAAGACTTTAGATTTTGATGAATGATTCGAATCACTCGAATCATTTATAAGAATTTTTCTAAAGTTATGAATCTAAATGAGTAGGCTTATGAATCAAACATATTTCGAAGGGTACGAGTTTGATGTCAACATTGTACGCATACTCATTGCAACCTGTACTTATAAATCAACGTTATAGTGAGTACGTATGAATCAGATCACGTAGTTAAATTTCAATATTGTTGACTCAGTTACTCATGTATATTCAAAATCCCATGAGTGCTTATGAGTAGCGAAAAAACGATTCATTGCTGATCTCTGATTGATACATACATACATAAATAATTGGTTATTACAACCCTTCAGTCAGGATTACGACCTAGCTTCTCACACCACTTATGCTGTGTGCGTTAATTTTATACATGAGTGTCGGGACCTACAGTTTAAAGTCGACTCCGAACGACAAATTTTTGAAGAGCTTTTCATGGCAATTTTATTTACTCTCAGAGTTTTTGCCAGAAATCTGCTGAGAGGAAGTCGTCGAAGAAATATTTTCATATTTTCATTTTGATGTCTGACCTGGGATTCGAACTCGGGCCTTCAGTCTAATAAGCCAACACACTACCTACTAGACTACGGCAACTTCTCTGATTGATAAAGTTTGCTTTTTCTTTCGAATGGAAATCTATGCCATCGAAAGTTTTGCTTAATTCAATGTGGATAGTAGGACATAGTAATCTATGATAGTACGTCCGAAATTCGAGCTCTCGTCTCTTATCAAAGATAGTATGGCACTAAAGCTGAATCTGTTAAGTAGGCAAAATAAGGTTACCTCTGGTGGATACATGATACTGTGGGAATTGTTAGCAGTGAGCATGCAGACGAGGTTCCGAATAGGGGAGTTTTCACGCCGTTGACGGCCCTAAAACACTTCGGTGGAGTGGGAGCGGATGTTTGGGAAGGTGAGCTCAACGAAAGGTAAAATAAAGAGAAGTAAGAATTCTTCTACAAACCAAGTGGGATTGAGTTGATAGAATGATAGTAGATCTCTGTCGAGCGTTGTGAATAACTCCAGGATCTTTAGGGAATGTCGCCGCTGTCTCGACCTTCTTCCTGGGCGCTTCAATGCCTCACTGGTCTGGGTCCCTGGGCACAGAAGCATTCCGGGAAACTGCTGGGCCGATAAGCTCGCCAGGGCTGGTGCACTCCTTCCGGAATCCTCTTCAATCGACCTGGGTATGCCATTACCTCGGTCAAGTTGGCCATTGCGCGGATATTCTTTCGGGACGCCAACCTATCCTGGGTCAATGAGGAGTCCCGCTCCACCGCTAGACTCACTTGGCCCTTGATGGATACCAGTTACTCGGACTTGGTCGTGGCATCATGTCAATCACTGTGGCCATGCTTATAGGTCATAGTGTTATGTTATGTGTTACGCAGAAAGGATGCAGCTTCCATTTAACGACTTTTGCCGTGGGAGCCGATCCGCTGAGAAAGAGGAGACTGTTATCCACTTTCTTTGTCATTGCCCATCTCTTGTGAGGTGCAGATATTGGTTGTTTGGCTCTCCATTTCTTGTCAGCTTGACGGAGCTATCATCTATTGATGTCAAGGATATAGCTTCGTTTATCAAACTTACGGGCTGGTTTTCCAGCATAGGGTAGACGTTTAATGTGCATCCCTTGCGCTGATCACGTTTGGTAGAACTTGGTCAGTATATGGACTGCGTTCACCTGTGGCGCCACAACGGGCCACTATGCGTGTTGAAGTGAGCTTTTGGTATCAACCACTCCAACCTAACCTAACCTAAGTGGGATTGAAACTTTCTGTGGGAAAATACAATGAGAGGAGATCTGAGTCATGCCTGGACTATTCACGAATAACCTGAGGTTGGAATCGATCGCCGTAGTCTAGTAGATTGTGTGTTGGCTTATTAGATTAGGTTAGGTTAGGAGGAGTGGTAGCTCTGATGTCACAAAGCTCACTTGAGCACGCATAGCGGCCCGTTGTGATGCCACGGGTGAACGCAGTCCCTGTACTGACCAAGTTCCACCACAATGAGGAAAAAGGAAGAAGTTGGTCAGCGCAAGGGCTGCACTGGCTTATTAGAGATGAGGCCACGATTCAAACCCCAGGTTAGACATCTCCAACAAACCGAAATATGAAAAAAAAATGTTTCTTCGGCGATTTCCTCTCAGCAGATTTCTGGCAAAAACTTTCGAGAGTAAAGAAAATTGCCATGAAAAGGTTTCTCAAAAATCTGTCGTTTGGAGTCCAATTGAAACTGTAAGTCCCCCCACTCATGTATAAAATTAACACACACAACATAAGTGGTGTGAGAAGCTAGGTCGTAATCCTGACTGAAGGGTTGTAATGACCAATTTCACGGTGCGACAGTGAAAATACACCCGAGTATTCTGTTGAGATCTACTCAACACAACTCACAACCTACACTATGTCATTAGCCGGGTGTATTTAATATTTTTTATATTGTCGCATAGTGTTATCTATGTATGTATGTATGTATGCTGTGGACTTAGGATACAGTTTTTCAGACTAGGGTTTATATCAAGTCCAAGATATACATAGAAACTGTGACAATGAAAATGAAAATCAGAACACATGCAGGGAACCTGTGGGACATAAATGCATAAAGTTATTGTCATTGTTGACGCCGAGAAGCATCAAGCAGTAGGGTTAGAGGAAAGTCGTCGTGGTCTAGTAGTAGTGTGTTGGCTTATTAGACGAAAGGAACTTGTGATTGTAAACACCGTGCAGTGTTTACATCTAGAAGTTTGTAAGGCAATTGGTTTGAAGGAGACATTATAGAGATTAACCATTAAAGTTTGAGGTTAACGAAAATAGGTTACTACAACCATTTAATTATGATTACAACCTACACAGAGGGAAAAAAGACGTTTTAAAATTATACACGTTTGGTATCAAATTGACACAAAAGTGTTTATAATTTTTCAACAACATCTGTTGTTGATTTGGTACACGACGTTATCAAATCAACAAAAAAAGTGAATAATAACGTTGTCAAATCATAACGTTGTCAAATCATAATATAATAAAAGTAAATAGTCAAACAATCAACAACGATGATATTGAATTACAAAAATTCTTAAAAACCATAGATATGAAGCCTCTATTCGACACATTAAAAGGTAAGTTTTAAAAAACTTAAATAATATAAAAATACTTAACTTTTATTCAATTTAAGCTGAATTCCTTAATAAAATACTTAACTGGAGAAAAACCGCGGTGAGTAAAAGTGTTTACTTATACAAATACACATAATTTCAAATATATGTATTTCATCAGCTAGGAGTTAACGATGATACCCTTTCCAAGCCATCAAAAGTTCAGTTATGGCTTAACCCAAATGATGCCATGTCCCCAAGCAGTTCCTTCATCAGCGATAAAAAGGTAAAATAAAACAGCATCGTTTAAAAACTTATAAACTTAATTACAATTAATTTTAGGATTTGAAGACATTGTTAAATGCATCAGATAAAGGTAGAGACATTTTAAAATAGGCGGTTGAATCGAAAAAATTAACATGTCAACAAAGGGAAGACATTGTAAATATAATAATAGAAGATGTCATCTCCAACAACATCGTGCTTTATGCAAATGATTTTCAAAAGTTAACTACGGAAATTTGCTCCATGTTTCCTTTTGAAAACACTATGAAAGTAAGTAAGAAAATAAATATATAATCTAATCTACAGTCTAGTCTAGTCTAGCCTATAGTCTAGAATTAGTCTATTACATAGTCTAGTTTATAGTCTTGTATATATGTATAGACTATATAGCCTAGACTATAGACTAGACTATAAACTAGACTATAGAATAGCCTATAGTCTAGTTTTATAGATTTTAAAAGGCTATCATTTCATTAAATAATAAAATAAATAATTCTAATACTTATTTTAGAATAAAATATGTATAAAATTGTTAATGCTGTAATAAAAAAAAATCATAAAATATATATCACAATTGTTTTTATACTCGTCGAGTTCAGAATGGGGTATCTTTACGGAGTGAATATATGTGTTATCAAAGTGACAACGCTAAGTTGTCAAACACACTACGTTGCGTTGTCGAAATGACAACGATGCGTTGTCGAAATTTCAAGGGAATGACAACGAAGCGTTGTCGAAATAACAACAATGCGTTGTTTCAATGACAATGATGCGTTGTCAAACTTACCACGGTGGTTGTCAAAATGATAGCTGGGTGTTATTAAAATTGTATACACATCCGTTGTCGAAATGTTAACAAACGTGGTAAGCTCACTTTTGGCAACGGATTGTATCAATTTCGGTACTTTTCTACCGGTTTTTTCCCTCTGTGTAGCTTCTCATACTGCATATGTTGTGTGTGTTTATTTTATACATGAGTGCCGGGACCTACATTTTAAAGTCACAATTTCAATTCCGTTCACTTTTGTAGAAAATTATTTTCTTTTAACGTTTTAAATACATGAATTAAATCAATTGAGTCGAAAGAAAACCTTTAAATTTCAAAAAAAAGAAAAAAAACTGTTTTCTTATGGTATTGTTTCAAATTATAACACAATAAAATAAAAAATAGGGTTTCCTCCTCCAGCAATAAATATTAATCATTGGGAGAATAACAGACGATTTCAACTCGTTGTCAGTTGTTAAGGAAATTTTCTTCAATCAAAATTGTTTTTCAATTCGTTCTGCTCTAACAACGCCAACTTAATTTGCATAAAATGTTGAAATTTTTTTTAAAACAAAAGACTCTGAAAGAAGGAGAATAAAACATCAGAAACATTAACAGCAGTTACGGCAGCTGGTCATATAAGTGGGTCTCTTCTATTCCTATACATAACTCACTCTCAGTGTCTGTCGGTGTGTCTGTCTGTCAGCCTATTTAGTTTTTAATCAATATTTCAGTTAAAATTGTTTCTGTAGCTGTAACTAGCTGACTGTGTTTGTATCTGTTTCTGTATCTGTATGATATAGACAGTCGGCTGTATAACTGCCTAGTGTTAATGGTTTATAAGCGATGATTTTAATCAAAAATAAAAATACAACAACAACAAAAAACATAATATTAAATAAAAAAAAACCAAAGGCAACCAACATTTTATTTCATTCCATTTCATCTTAAACTTGAACGGCAATTTATTAATCGATTGTGGTTGTGGATGTGTTGATGTCTCTTCGCTTTGATATGCTGCTTTGTCGTTGTGACTTCGTCATCAATAAAAAACATGGCGTTTCAATTCATTTGATGGATCCAACAACAAACATCAGCTCATCAGAGTTCATTTTAGATGTTTCGATAAATCCCAACTTGAAACAAAAACAACACTCTGCCATGTTTTCTTGGCTCCGTTTGTAGGTTGTTGTTGTTTTGCGTAGTGGCCAGAATAGCAACAAAAACTATAATAATGATAATAACAACAATAACAATAACATTTATAATGAAAAAATGAAACATAAGCAACTGTCAACGGACCAAAATGATTTGTAATTTTTATTTTCGTTTTTTCTTCTTCTTTTTATTTATTTCGGTTTCATAAATTATCAGATGTTAGTGGATGGATATGTTACAGTATTGTATTGTTGTTGTTGTTCTTATTCATTCAAAGCTTCCATATTTTATAACAATCGGTATTAGGGGTACACACAACTGAAGTTAAGGAAATTAAATTTGTTTCAAAAAGTGATTTAAATAAAAAGGAATCAAATCGAAAAATAAATCGATTGCAGGAAATATCTGAAATAATTATTTGAATACCTTTCCTAGACTTTCTTAAACCTTTAACTGTTTAATTTTGTTTCGATTAACTTTATCTGTGTGCTTAATTTTTTTTTTTAATGACCAGTGTAAAACCTTTGTCAATTTATTTTTCTCGAGAATTCCCAATTCTTTTTCTATTACGTCAACAAACAGACAATAACCAGACAATAAAGGCCCTGATGGAAATGATGTGTGATGTTTATCACACTGCAAACCGGACCATCGAGGCACCACACAGCGATGACGATTTTTTTTCTTTCATGGCGAGTATACTCGACATTATTCGAAAAATTTTCATTTTTCTTCAACTAGTACACACGACATAAATACTTAAAGAGTTACGACCATCCAGTGGTGGAATTCACATTCCTCTGGTTACTACAATATTCTAAAGGGTGATTTTTTATCTATTATCTTTTTGGCAACACTGGTTTAAACAGCTCACGCACGTTTCGTGTTTTGTTTCACTGTCAAACATCTTCAGTTTGGTCTATAATTTAACCATGAATCGTCTTACAAACGAACAACGCTTGCAAATGATTGAATTTGGCATCATTGGACCGTACTTCTTCAAAGATGCTGCGAAGCGTAACGTAACTGTGAAAGGTGAGCGCTACCGTGAGATGATATCCAAACTTTTTTTACCCAAAATGCAAGAGCTTGACTTGCATGACATGTGGTTTGAACAAGACGGTGCCACAGGCACACACAACACTGCAAGCAACTTGTTTACATTTATAGAGATTTCGCGATGGCAAAGACATTCTCCTTCAAATGCATTCATCAGACTGCTTACCCTGCGATATAAAAGGCAAGACAGAGCAGGCAACGGCGATTCAGTAAGAATTCAGTCAGTCGTGTGTGAAGACACCTGGGATTCAGTAAGAATTCGGTCAGTCTTGTGTAAAGACACGTGAGTTCAGAAAGAATTCAGTCAGACTTGTGTGAATACACGTTGCGTGTGAAAAGAATAATTGTGGTTTGAAGATCTCCGTATAAAGATCTATTGAACAATTGTTATTGTGTTCGCGGAAGAGTGCAAAGAATAATAACAATTAAAGCAAATTGTTGTTGTTAAAGTCAAATCGTTAAAGGTGGCACACGGAATTGTGCGAACAATAAAGAATTGATTTAAAACTAAACACAAATTTATTTTTACGAACTCATATTTTCAACGTTTTTAAAAGGGTAAAAACGTAACAGTATTGTTTTTATTTTCATTTTAATCACATGGCTTAAGAATAATACAGAAACTATGAAAATTGTTAACTTATTGTTAACCACGTGAAAGACTTCATATTGGCCATAAAGCGCTTTAGGGCTAATTTTAAAATGTCCTTGAGTCAATGCAATGATTACAATGATTGTTTGAATAGAATTAAAAATAAATACAAAATACACATGAATGCCACTAAATTAATCTCATTAAACTTAATTTCTTACGAAATTTTTCTTTTAATGGAATGAAACAACAAATGCAAAGAAAATATTCAGGTGTGCCAAAGAGACAAGTGTAAACAATAAATAAAATGTTAAGAAAAAATTAATTTTATATTAAAACCGTTAATAAAAACAAGGCAGAAACAGAAAAAAAGCTTAAATGCTCGTACAAGTTAATCATAAAAATGTTCGAAATAATCGCTTAAACTCTTATGAATTCAGCAGTGCAAGTCAACGACGACGTTCAAATTTAATGTCTTGAAAATGAAAGAAAATTAAGAAGAAAAAAAACGAAAAAAGAAAAAAGTACCAACAAGTCTTAAGCAATTGAAATCTATAAAAATCACTAAAATCAGCAACACGCCCATATGCCCATTATAAACATTATTTCGATATGAGTGCCGTTGTATGTATGTATGTTTTGATCTGTTACGGGTATATTACTGGGTATTGTGAACAAAACAATTGTATCTGAAGCAATTAGTTACAAAATCTTACGAAATTATTGTTCTTAAATCTGTTGCTGTTGTTGTTGTTGATGTTGTATTAATTTTTTTGTTTTTGTTTTTATTGTAGTAGTTACAGTGTTTTTGTTCAACATGGGGGCTACAGTAACATTTAATAGTCATACCAGCAATCAAAATTAGTAACTAAGTGAGGCTACAGTCAGTCAAGTTCGACTGATTTATATGCTGTTGGAAATTTCATGGCAAAGATCAGCTTTACTTAGCTAAACGAATGGAAATTTTAATATTTTGTTAATGGTTGTGTGAAGTCACCGTAGTCTAGCAGGTAGTGCGTTGGCTTATTAGACGTAAAGCACGGGTTCTTATCCCAGGTCCGGCATCAAAACGAAATATGAAAAAAAAAATTTTTTCGGCGACTTTCTCTTAGCAGATTTCTGACAAAAACTCTAAGAGTAAATAAAATTTGCCATGCAAAAAGCTTCTCAAAAATCTGTCGTTCGGAGTCGACGTTAAATTGTAGGTCCCGCCACTCACGTATATAATTAACACACACAATACGAGTGGTGTGAGAAGCTAGGACGTTGTACAATGGGTCAATTCGACCTCCGGGTACTGTACTTGTCATAGTTGACAAGTACACGTCCTCTTACCTAACCTAACCTAATGGTTGTGTACAATACGTTGAAAAATTACCAAAGCTGATGAACCGTGATGTTTCCTGCAGCAGTTTTCCATCTCTTGAAGCCTGGACTAACTACATATCGCACCACATCAAGCAAGCAAAGACTTTCTGCGGATTTCCATGTGAATGGAAAAAAGGAATGCTAATCACACTGCCAAAATGTACATTTTAGTATAAAAAGAAGATTGATGGACAAGATTGATGGAAGATTGATCGCCTATTTCCATTCGAAATAAACAAAGTGGCTTTGGACCGAAAGCATTCAGACGAAGACTTTTCATTCCATTCACACATAATTGGTCATTATAACCCCTCAGTCAGAATTACGACCCAGCATCTCACATCACTTGTGTTGTGTGTGTTAATTTTATAAATGAGTGGCGGGACCTACAGGTTAAAGTAGGCTCTAAACGATAGATTTTTGAAAAGCATTTCATGTCAATTTTTTATTTTCTCTCAGAGTTTTTGCCAGATATCTACTGAGGGGAAGTCGCCGAAGAAATATTGTTTCCTATTTCATTTTGTAGGAAATGTCTGACCTGTGGTTTGAACCGTGGCCTCACATCTAACAAACCAACACACTACGTTCTAGACCACAACGACTTCATGAAGACTTTTCATTATTTTCATTGACTTCGATAGGAACTTAAATACGATAAAAAAAAAATGACCCGTATCGTCACTCCCCTAATACACTGAACTGTTCTGAGATGCCTAGGGAGCAGTATACTTCAAAGAACAAATTCTTAGACAATTTAATTTATAATACGGACGTGAATGCACATTCTGCCCTGAATTATTTATACGTCTAATTGCAACTGTTTTACATCAAATAAGGTGTTTGTAATCAAACTAACTGTCATGGATCATGAATATTGCAATATAGTCTTATCCTAGTCAGCAATAAGTCACTTGACGGTGGGCAAAGTCATCTAATAAAATTTCGTGGAGCCTTTATAACTGAACGAAAAGCTTTGTATGTTTTGCTCTGTACTGATAGAAACTACATATATTCAGGGAATAACACAAGAGATGACCAACAAAATAATAAAAAAAAGTCGCCGCACTCCAGTAGGTAATATGTTGGCTACGGTACAAACCTGATGTCAGATATCTGCAACAAAACGAAATCTGCAAAATTATTTCTTCAGCGGCTTCCTCTCGGCAGATTTCTAACTCCGAGTGTAAATAAAAAATTGCCATAAAAAGTTTCTCAAAAATATAACGTTCGGAGACGACTTTAAACTGTAGGTCCAGCGACTCATGTATAAAATTAACACACACAACATAAGTGGTGTGGAGAGGCTAGGTCGTAATTCTAACTGAAGGGTTGTAATGAGTTCGATGGTTGTGACACGCCTACCCAGTTCATTTTGGAATGTCACTGTGCCCAAATGATATGGTGATATAGTCATCATATTGTTCTACTACCTCATCCAGATATGTATATGTGACAGCTGTACATCATCTTGAAGTTCAAAACGTTGGAATTCAATGCCTTGACAGCCGCCTGCATATCGGAAAGTAAGACAATGTTTCGCTTGAGGACAATAAAGAGCAAGCGGAAAGAGGCATACAATTTAGCTCCAGTGCTGCTGTAAGCATAGTGCGAAAGACAAAATTAAGTAAATGGATAAAATATGAATACATTTTCAATCAGTTTGTCCTAGATTAAGCAGAGGCAAAGTTGCAGTTTAAAACCCTGGCTGTCGTTATCGCTTTAATAGAAGGACAGCTGAGATATGGTGAATTTTCTGAGATTTTATTGAGTATACTTAAGATTAGTCGCCGTAGTCTAGTAGGTTATTATACGTGAGGACACGATTCGAACCCATCTCCAAAAAAACCATTTCCTACAAAACAAAATATTAAAAATATTTTTTGAGCGATTGCCTTTCAACAGATTCTGATGTGTGAAAAGTTTCACAAAAATTTGTCGTTTGGAGTCGACTTTAAACTGTAGGTCATGCCACTCATGTATAAAATTAAAACACGCAACATAAGTGGTGTGAGAAGATAGGTCGTAATTGTAACTGAAGCGTTGTAATGACCAATTGTGCAAGATTTCTACATGAATTTTTAGAAGTTTACCAATGAGGGACATACTGAAGCATATTACAACGGAGGTGATATTCATGCCATCACAAAGAGAGGAACTCCTGAGGCTCAAGTTCAAAATATTCCTGGAAATACACGACAATCCTTATATTCCAAGGAGAAGCAGTGGAAAAAAAACATACAATCAGCTGTAAGGCCACCATTAACCTAATATACTGCATTCCCCGGATATTAGGACATTTAAAATGGCATATTAGACAGTACTTATATGCGGGAAATTCTTATGTCGAAATCTCCCACCTGAGCGCAATTAACCACATGTCATTCAAGCTGATAAAATTCTGTTTGTCCCATTGACCGTCTGGTCGAAGAGTCTACTACAACTCGGTGTGCTGAACACAATTTGAACTTGTTTGGCAACGTGTCACTGTGATCCCACTGCAAAGAAATTGCTGAAGGAGATGAACCCGTAGCAGACTTTATAGGTTCTATTGTAGCATTAACCGTGCAGAGAGTCAGGTAGAATAAGAGATTTTTAAATTACCAAAAGCGAACATTATTGAATTATTATCGGGGATCAATTATCTGGGATTGCATTGCGGCAGTTGACTCATCTTCTGGATGGAACAGAGTGCAAATTCTGCCACGAGGATAATGAAACCATAACATTTTATTGCATTACGCCATACAGCGTTAGTGGTGAATGTTGGCTACCAATGGGACAAGAAATGTTTATTCGCACAAATGGCGGATAAGTGAATAAGGCTTATTTTGGAAAAAAGTTGTCACAAAACGGGTGCACATAAACGAATTTTTTTTTAAGTAAATTTAGAGAATGAAGTACAATTTTTCGCATTTATAAGCGAGGAATGCGGAATGCATATATCGAAACAGTTTCAATACATTTTAAAGCAAAAATCAAGATTACTTAAGTTTCAGTGCTACAAAGTGGGGAATTATTATATCCGGGGGTGCTTATATCCGCGGAATACTGTACCCCTATACAATACAATACACACCAGAGATCAGCAATGAATAGTTTTTTCACTACTCATAAGCACTCATGAAATCTTATATATATATATATAAATAAAAATCAATTGTCGTTCGTTGGTAATTGCATCAGTTGAGAACGGCTAGACCGATTTGGACAATTTTTTTACTGAAATGTTCGTCATAGTCCAACTTAGGTTTTTACGGAAAGAAAAATTGACCACGCCCACTTTTACGCCCACTTTTTTCGATTTATCTAAAATCGGAAAACGGCAGCACCGATATGGCTAATCTTTTATTTAAATGGTCGTAGTAATCTAATTTAAGTTTTTACTGAAAGAAAAATTGACCACGCCCACTTTTACGCCCACTTTTTTCGATTTATCTAAAATCGGAAAACGGCTGCACCGATTTGGCTAAATTTTTTAAAACATGTTCGTAGTAATAAAATTTAAAGTTTTACTGAAAGAATAATTGACCACGCAGACTTTTTTTCGATTTATCTAAAATCTTGGAACGTTTGGACGGATTTGTCTTATTTTTTTTAAATGTTCTCAATAGTTTACAAAAGTTACTTACAGAAAGAAAAATTGTCCACGCCCACTGATACTCCCACTTATTCGCCCACTTTTATTAAATCGTCGGGTAATTTTATGTACATATAGATAAAATCCGTTAAAAAATCCGTTAGAATAGCCAACGGAAGTAAAAAGTGTTCATATATTATCATACAATACATGACATTTCGACCGGTTGCATTTAATTTTCCCCCGGTTCCTGTCAGTTCACCGAATCAAAATCCGAACTAATCCGAAAGGTATTTCCAAACATTGCACAAAATTACAAAAATCATGATTGGTTGAGCGAACGTGCTATATTGGCTGCGAAAAACATTGATGTCGACGAATTGAATTTTATGATTCAAAGTGAAATTGCTGTCGAATTGATGACGTACAAATCGGTGGATTCCGTTACTTCCCAAAATGATGTTGTCAACTATCCAACCGAGTTTTTAAACTCGCTGGAATTACCCGGATTACCGCCTCACAATCTCCAACTGAAAGTCGGATCGGTAATCATAATGTTACGAAACATAAACCAACCACGTCTTTGTAATGGCACCCGACTTGCGGTAAAAAACCTGATGAATAACGTCATCGAAGCAACAATACTTAAAGGAAAGTACAAAAGAGAAGACGTTTTGATACCACGGATCCCAATGGCTCTGACCGACATGCCATTCGATTTTAAACGATTGCAGTTTCCAGTACGGCTTGCATTCGCTATGACAATTAATAAATCTCAAGGGCAGTCATTGCGTGTTTGCGGCATTAACCTTGAAAATCCATGCTTCTCGCATGGTCAATTGTATATCAATATCATACATATATCAAAATGTAAATATAACACCATATTGTACATATTTTCAAATCAAATGTAATTTAAACACACCTCAAACCTACATAAATAAAAATTATCATTTAAAAGTACGTGGTTTTTCTCTTTTTCACTATTTTTACACAATTCAAACAGCTTCTCAAAAATTCACAAATCGAACACAAACATTTTTTCTAATTTGGACAGGACAACGTCTGTCGGGTCAGCTAGTTTTGAATATAAATGAGTCAACAATATTGAAATTAACCTGCTCTGATTCATTCATACTCATTAAAACGTTGATTTATAAGTACAGGTTGCAATGAGTATGCATACAACGTTGACATCAAACTCATACCATTTGAAATATGTTTGATTTATAAGCCTACTCATTTAGAATCATAACTTTAGAAAAATTCTTATAATGCGTAATTATAAATGATTCGAATGACTCGAATTATTCATCAAAATTTACAGTCTTAGTTATTGTTGCATTTACAAAAAAAGAAAAAGATGCATAAGCAAAAAGGACAGAGCAGCAAGCAGGGCAAACACATAACCTTCTAGCGAGTATTTTAGTGTTCATACGCGAATCATACTTATTTCGGAATTCGTGCCCATATTGAGTTATGGAGAGGAACGGAATCAGCAACATCATACGTGCTGTTAAGTATGAATATGATGAGTACTTCAAACTTTGAATATGAGTAGAGGTTCCATGATATTAAAATAAGTATGAATGCGTATACATAAGTATAAGAAATTATGAATATAAATCGATTTTATTCATCTTTTTGAATACTCATTGCTGATCTCCGATACATACCAACTACACTACACTACTGCACAGAGTAGTGTAGGGCATTTAAATTAAAAAAGAAAATAATAATAATAATACTAATAAAAATGTATTAAAAAGGCTAAATAAAGGCAAAAATAAAAAAGAAAAACAGCTTAAATGGAAAATAAAAAAAATAGAAAAAATTGAGTTTAAAATGTCATTTGAAATAAAAATTTGCTGCAGCACAACAACAGCAAAACTCGCACAACAAATTTTAGATAAAAATCTCTGATTTATTTATTCTTTTTTTTGATTTTTGTTTCAAAAGAAAAAAAAATATTGTTTTTTTTGTTTTATTGTTTATTGTAATTGTATTTTGTATTGTAAATTGTATTATTGTTGCTGTTGGTGTTGTTGTTGTTGCAATATCATGTGCTAATATAATTTAAGCGGTTTTCGTTTTCGTTTTAGTTTTTTTTTTTGAAATGTTGCCATAATAATTGTCACAAATTGAACTCATGTCATGATTTGCAAGCCAGTTGTCATGCAATAATCGACTGACAGGTGCAAAATATACTTTTGAAATTTCAAATTGGTTTGTTATGCTCAATTGTCGTAGATACTCAATACCCTTACAATGAATGTACAACCGAATGACTGCCATGAAATCGAATTTAAAATGCTTTTTACAAAATCTTTCTCATTTTCATTTTGTTTTATGACTCTGATGGAGCTGATTTAATAGCCTTAAAATAATAGTGGATACCTTACCTTTGGGTGGTATTATAAGTTCACCAGGTGATTTGTTTTTTTTCTAATTCAAGCTAGTAGATTGTCTGCTGCGTCCACACTGCCTGGATGAGCGCAAAACACCGGAACGCATAGCTCTCTAGTGCTATAGGTTCACCGTAAAACGTTCTGCATAAGAGGAGGTGTTGCATTGCAAAACAACGTTATTACTGATACAGTAGTCGCTCACAAATTAGAACCGCTTTGTTTTTGAGGCAATTCTAATTTCTGGACGTTTTTTTTTGTACACGCGTATCATATTTCACAAATAAACTAGCTACAAAATACATAAATGCGACAAAAAAAAACATCAAATACGGAAAAACGTATATAATTTGGTGATTCCCCTTTTTAGTTTTACAGAATAAAAAGAATTTGAGGATTTTTTGTGTTAAAATAGCAAAAGCTCAGAAATTAGAATTTTAAATTCGAATTTTAGAGCGTATAATGTATTGCAAGCACTGATTCTAATTTCTGGAATTTCTAATTACTGGAGGTTCTAATTTGTGAGCTTCTACTGTATCACTGAATAGCGGCTTTCGAGAGACTATACGAATTGCATACAAACTTGTCATAATCGAGGGAGAACATAAGACTCTTAAGCAATGCGAGCTACAACGACGATTGAGGGGAACAATAATTGTACAGAGACTGAGCTTTCACGATCGTGACTTTTGAACACAACGTTCTGGAAGAGCGAAAAACTTTGGGTGTCCCGATGGTTCTAGTACATGGTGTGCTAGTCTACGAGTGTCCGAGTTGTGGTTACGTTTCCCATCTAAGGCTCTGGTCTGCTACACTTTCTAACTCTTGTTAATTATTGTTAAGACAGATTATGATTATGGTACATAGACGCTGGTCAATAAAAGAAATCAACACTAATTCATGGTACCCTAACTCCCTTCTCCTGCAACTCAATTTCTGGTATTTTAATACAAAGTACTGCAATGCACCTCCTGAATGCTGATTTCAGTTAAGAAAAGGTGAGAAATATTTAATAGATGGACTGTTATTTGGACATGGGGGTGATATTAGTGAGTGGAAGTCTTAGTTTAACCAGATCTTCACACTACGCTAAATCCTGGAAAAGGCCCACGAAAAACAAGTCGACACTCACCATCTTCTTGTCGACTATAAGGCAGCCTTCGATAGCCCCATAAGGGATCGTGTTTTTGACGCAATGTCTGAGCTCGGTATACCTGCGAAACTGATAAGGCTATGCAGAATGACGTTGAGTAATTTCTGCAGCTCTGTCAAGGTAGGAATGGACCTCTCCGAACCTATTGATATCGTGCGAGGTTTCAGACAAGGCGTTCCCTTATCATGCGACCTCTTCAACTTCGTCATGGAGAGTGTTCTGCTAAAGGCGGGAGTGCATCGCAATGGCACTATTTTTCAAAAAAGCGTCCAGTTGCTTGCGTACGCTGACGACATCGACATCATAGGGCGTACCAAGCGAGATGTTACTGCTGCCTTTAGTGCTATTGAACGGGAGTCTACTAAAATGGGTCTGGCAGTAAATGAGGGCAAAACAAAGTATATGTTATCGACAAGTAGAGACGTGCGGCGCATTGATGCTCATATTACGGCCGATAACTATACTTTTGATACAGTCAAGGAATTTATTGACCTGGGCTCCGTCGTTACCACCAAAAATTATGACTGTCTGGAGAAAAACCGCAAGATTACTTTTGCCAACAGGTGTTACTATGGTCTCAATAGGCAATTGAGTAGCAGAGACCTCTGTCGTACGACAAAACTAATACTCTACAAGACGCTCATCCTACCCGTGCTTCTTTATGGCGCAGAAGCATGAACCTTATTAAGAACTGATGCAGCAGCCTTGAGAGTATTCGAGAGAAAAGTTCTACGTAAGATCTTCGGTCCACGTCGAGTTGGCCATGATTTCCGCATCCGATTCAACAGTGAGCTGTATGAGCTCCTCAACGACATAGACGTTGTGCAGCGTATTAATAACCGGCCGCTGCGCTGGCTCGGCCATGTCGTTCGAATGGATAAGGATGCTCCGACGAGACAGGTATTGAATCATTAGTGCAGAGGACGACCTTGTTTGTTTGAAGGACCAAATCGAGGAAGTTTTGTCATTGATTGGTGCAACCAACTGGCGTAGGAGCGCAAGAAGCAGAGGCGCCTGGAAGGATGTGTTGCGGCAGGCCGAAATCCGTTAATCGGGTTGTTAATGGCCAATTAAGTAAGTAAGTAAGATAAACAAATAACATTTTCTTTACGAGAAGGTGACAATTCCATAACTTGTATGCTGATTTCAAAAAGTAGAAATACTGTAAACGGAGAAACCGTGCTAATGTTCGTTCGAACAGGTCGTAAGTACTACGAAGTGACTGTGACTGCTTTATAACTTTCTTGATTTCTAGCTTTAGGGAATTAGTGCTTACGTAATTCTTCATAAAAATATTCAGTTTAGTTATAAACTAAAGGAAGCATATATGTACATACATACATATGCAGCCCTAAAAATGTATTGTAAGAGTGCACAACAAAAGTCGTGGTTGATGAAATAAATTTCAGTTTCGTTGGCGGAGGCTTGTTGGTTCCAACAAGTTTTGGCAAGATTGCTTTTTTCGGGATTTATTCACATAAATTAAGTTAATTAAAATGGCTTTTAACATTGCAAATCCAGTGTAATATAACAAAATGCAATGCAATGCAATGCAATATTCAATGCACACGAGTCTTGTATGATTTATGAACAATTTTTTCTATTGAAGGTTTATTACCGAAGTGGTGTCATTAAAATGGGTAGTTAATCTAGATTGATATTGTTGACACATATGTATACATACAAAAAAATAAAATAAAAAACAAAATTTCACAGATAAAATAGATGCTTAAAGATAAAAATTTAATTTAAAAACTGGTTTAAAAAAAATTCATTTGTAATGAATTTAGTGTTGAAGAAAGCTAAGCTTTTGATTACTTGCCAGTATTCACGGTGTGAGAACATCTTTGACATACTCTGGCTATCTTTTAATGAAATCTCTCTTTTGCGGTGTCAAATATTTTCCAACACTTGCAAAAGGTCTTACAAGTGACCTCTTTCTACCACATCGACATGTTTGAATGCAAAAACAAAAAAATGAAAAAAAAAAAAATTGGAAAATTTGCGTGTTCAATCAATTGTTGCTGCAACAAATAACTCAAGAAAAATGTTGAAAAAATGCTAAAACTTGTAGCCTCTGTTCTACGTTTATAGGCACCTACAACAGGCCCACAAGAAATAACAACACAACCTCGAAACATTGAGTTGCCACCACAGTCAACTACAACATTTTCAGCATTTACTTAAGCAACTCAACTTCCCAAAAACTACACACATACACGCATACACAAACACATATATGAACGAGCCCCATTGCATGTTGCATGTCTTCGTGCTCATAAAGCAGTCAGTGGCCGTCACTCAACTGGCCAGGCAACAAAAGATTGGTTAGAAGTGAAGATCACTATGGACTCTGCAGAGAACAACTGAAGAGGCATTTAAAAACTTATTTACGAACGTGTGATGATCACCACACAATGGCAGGCAGGCATTGAAGAAGAAATTAAACAAAACCAGCTAGCCAGCCAGCCAACCACTGTTGTTGCGGTAGTGCTGATGGTGGTGGTGGTCGTGGTGGTAGTGGTGATGGTGTCGGTGGTACTTTAAGTGGCTATGAGAACGAGCTGCAAAAGAAATAACCAGTAATGGAGGAGTACATTACCGTATGGAATGGAGAAACTACAATAAATAAATAAAATATTGATGGGTCCAAAAACATAAGCACGGTATGGCAGCAATTGCTCATCTGTCAACCAAATCTGTATGTGAGTTTTTTTTTCTGTGTAAAATTTTAAATATTCTCGTAAATGAAGAAGAAAAAAAAATGCAACTCTTATGAGATTGCATGTTGGTTTTCAATGAAGTAAAGAAAAAACAAAGCCAAACAATATTAATATTAGGTGGGATGAAATGAATATTCGGGTGTGAATTAATGTTGTGAATACAAAACTTGTTTCATTTTAAGATTCTAAAAGAGCCGATAATTATAAGATTCTTCAACAGGAATAATTTCATATGCAGATGCAGAACACTCAGTTTAGTCGTCAATTAACCATTTCAGTAAAAATACTAGAGTGAAAATGGCATAAAATAAGGATTATAGGCTCATCATAAGCTGTAAGACATAATGAGCGAAACCTGTCCAAAGAGTAAAGGAATTTAAACATGGAGTTAATTTTGATATTATCTTTTTGGCAACACTGGTTTAAACAGCTCACGCACGTTTCGTGTTTTGTTTCACTGTCAAACATCTTTAGTTTGGTCTATAATTTAACCATGAATCGTCTTACAAACGAACAACGCTTGCAAATCATTGAATTTTATTATCAAAGTTCATCGCGCGCTTCTTCCATTTTATGGTCAGTTTAATCGACCCACTGAAGCGGCTACTCGGGCTATTGTGACTAAATTTCGCACCAAATTTACATTGTTGGACATTAAACCACCGACACGCTTACGTAGAGTGCGAACTGAAGAAAATATCGCAGCTGTATCGGCCAGTGTTAATGATGACCACCAATTATCGATTCGTCGCCGTTCGCAGCAATTGGACCTCTGTTACTCAACAATGTGGAAAATTTTGCGGAAGGATTTAGGTGTGAAGCCTTTCAAAATACAGCTGGTGCAAGAATTGAAGCCGAACGACCTACCGGAATGCAGAATTTTTGGTGAATGGGTTCTTGGAAAGTTTGCCGAAGATCCACTTCTTTATCGAAAAATTGTGTTCAGCGACGAAGCTCATTTTTGGCTCAATGGATACGTAAATAAGCAGAATTGTCGATTTTGGAGTGAAGATCAGCCAGAAGCATTGCAACAGCTACCAATGCATCCAGAAAAAGTCACAGTTTGGTGCGGTTTATGGGCTGGTGGCATCATTGGACCGTACTTCTTCAAAGATGCTGCGAATTGTAACGTAACTGTGAATGGTGAGCGCTACCGTGAGATGATATCCAACTTTTTTTTGCCCAAAATGCAAGAGCTTGACTTCCATGATATGTGGTGCCACATGCCACACAGCACGCTTAACAATGGACTTATTGAGAGGCGAGTTCGGTGAACATTTTATTTCACGTTCGGGACCGGTCAATTGGCCGCCTAGATCGTGCGATTTAACGCCTTTAGACTATTTTTTGTGGGGCTATGTTAAAGCTCATGTCTATACAGACAAGCCCGCTTCAACTGACGCATTGGAAGACAACATTGAGACAACATTTATTCTTGAGATACCGGCCGAAATGTTGGAAAGAGTATGCCAAAATTGGACTAAGCGGATGTACCATTTGAGGCGCAGTCGCGGTCAACATTTGCATGAAATAATCTTCAAACATTAAATTATATGGACCGTACTATCGATTCAAATAAAGATTTCATGCATTTTTCTGAATTTAATGTGTTTTTTTTTTTTTGAAAAATTTTCCTATAGCTCTTAAAAAATCACCCCTTAAGATGTCAAGCAGCAATCAAAGCGCTGTTATCCTTTGACATCAAATCAAAGGGCATCAGGAGTTGCCTAGGCTCTCTACACCGTATAGGTCGGCACAACACCCTCTTCTACTGGGTTCCCGGCTACTGTGGCATAGAGGGAAACGAAAAGGTGGACGAACTGGCACGGAAGAGATCGGAGCTGTCTGAGGAGGAGACGATAGAAGAGATATATGCCTCTACAGGAATATTTTTCCAAATTAGAAAAAGCAGCATGGAATTCAACAATCTGTGTGTGGTCCAACATGTGCTGTGTCTAGAGTAAACAGAAGAAAAACCAGGAAGGTACTTGAGTTCGAGAAAAGAACGGTTTGCACTGTAGCAGGAATTCTAACGGGACACAACCTAATTTCATTGTCAATCTCGGAATCACCAGAATTATTGCAGAAGCTGCCATGACTTTGCACATGAAACGGTATCGGTGCAACATCTTTTATGCGAGTGCCTTGCACTTCAGAATAGACGTCATCGGTTTTTGCGTGACAGAACGTTTGAAGATCTGGAAATGGTAACGGTAAGGGCTGTTTTCATCGGAAGTTAGGGGACGAATCATGACAAGGGTTTACCTAACACTGGCCACCGAGTGAACTTGCCTGTGAACGTCAAGCTACCCGCTAACCTTACCTAATCTTTTATGGACTTATCCCTTTTTGGGCACATTGGAACCCACATTGGGCATGAGTTCAACGCCTTTGGTTAATTTAATGGCATTAATGTCAGCAGGCAGCCAAAGGTTTGAAATCAAAATCTGTCTGTAATAGGATCAACTCATTTCCATATACTACATAGTGTGATTTTTAGTATATTGGCATTGACGTTGTAATTTGAAATAAACTGATCTGTAGCCAGTTGTCAGAAATTACATTTACCCCTACCCAACGAAAGTACTTGAATAATTTTGAGCACATTTAAGATCTCATGTGTTGCCGTCAGTATCTCTCCTACACAAGACACGTTCGTACTTACTTATGTACTACTGGCGATTGCAGATCGTAGACGCTTAAATATTTTTTGCTGTTTTTGTTGTTGTTGTTGTATTTGTACATATTAAAACTGTCAGTCAATTGCATTTTACCAGTTTTCCAATACCATTGAAGGTGGATACACATTGTAAAGCTTCTGGCTTTGCTTTTTTGGTTTTGTTTTGTTTGAAAGACATGCTGATGATGATTAAGAAGGTTTTTTATTGTTGTTGTTGTTGTTGCAATGTTATTCGTCTGATGATCGAGTACAGGGAACGCAACATGCACTGTTGTTGTTATTGTTGCTATTTTAATATGGAGAGAGAGACTCTATCAAAATAATGAAATGAAATAATTGTTGTCCGTTTTGTTTCCTTTTGTTTTCTGTCCATACCATCATCATGCATCATGCATGCTGTTTGTCTTTTTTCAGTTCACATGCATACTGGTACACCACAACGGAATGGTAAAGTATTTGTACAACAGTTGGACGGATAGAGGATCAGCTACTACTTGGTTCGATTGGCTGGTTGGCTGTTTGATTGCAATACAGTGTGATGTGTTTATGAATGTTGTATGGGTGTACATGTGTTGTGTTGTGCTGTATGTATATGTGTGTGTGGTTCATGTCTGTACATGGGTTAAACAATTTTCGTATGCGTATCTTTCCATTCATTGGCATTTTATCATTTCTTTTCACATTTTCTTTTTTCTTTTTTTCTCTCCTTCTTCTTTTATTTATTTATTTGTTATTGAAATGCTGTCGTAGTTGTTGTTGTTATTGTTGCTGTTTGGTGCTGCTATTGCCCTGTGCTACCTGTGGATCTATAAGTCATAAATTAGCATTTGAGTAAATTGCTTAAATTCGTTATTGGAAATTAGGATCCAATGAGACTGATGTTTATGCGCGTTATTCATTCACATTTAACGTATGCATGTACATATACTTATGTATGTATGTATGTACTAGTATGGCTTATGTTATTGTTGTTGTTATTATTATGAACAGTGCTGATCAATATGATGTTGCAATGGAACTGCGTGATACGCTTCATCATCGTCCATTATTATCATCATCCACATCTCTTTAACGTACAGTAAGTAAGTAAGTGGTGTGTGTTTGTGTATCCAGTAGATATTGAACGAATAAAATACATCAACGATTTGGAATATTTCAAGTTTTATTCTTCTTCATTCTTTTTTTTTTTTCCTTCTTTCAATCGTTTCCTCTCATCGTCAGTAATGCCAAGTGCTGGGATTTCATCGTCATGCCTTTCGTCATCAACGTCTTAGTAGGCCTGACCGCTCTTATTGGTATTTGAATTAAAATTTTTTCCTTTTTTTTTCTCTTTTTCGTTTTCCTTCCCTCGTTTCTATGTGTTTCTGTTAATGAATGTTGTTCAATTAATCGTTATTGATTGATTTATTTTTATTGTAGTTTTTCTTTTCGTTATTTAAAATCGATATACGCTACACATGCTGTGTTGGCTGTATTAGAATTTTTGTTGCATTTGTTACCATGTTTTTATTCTGATTTTATATCAGATTTGAAACGAAACTTAAATGAAAAATTTCTGTGTCCAGAATTTCTGTGTTCCAGTGATGTGATTCAAAACTTTTTTACGGAGTCACCAAGAGAATGAGGAAATTGATTGCAGAGAATGCCTTTTATATGAGACAAGTGATATCGTATAACATTAAAACAATAAACAAAAGCTACTCTAACAAATACATCGAACTTGTTACAAGTAAACCAACAACATAAGTATGAGAAAAGAAGATAGACAACTAAGCGAACGCAAGCAATGTAAACAAAATACACAAACAACAATGAAGTCACGATAGAGTTCTCGAGAAAGCGAAAACACGAACATCCTATTTCAAGAATGTTCGTCTAACTGTTTACGTAGGCCTATAAAAAGGCAAGACAAAGCAGACGACGAGTAGTAAGAATTCAGTCAGTCTTGTGTGAAGACGCGTTGCGTGTGAAAAGAACAGTAGTGGTTTGAAGATCGCTGTTATACAGATCTAACGAACAAGTGTTGTTGTTTACAAAAAGGTTGTAAGTAATGAAGAATAACAAGCAAAACAAATTATTGCTGTATCATCAAATCGAAAACAGTGGCACACAAAAATAATTGTGCGAGCAATAAAGAATTTAATAGAAACCAAATACAAATTTATTTTTTACTTTGTTTGCAATCAACGAACTCATATTTTAAACGTTTATAAAAGGATAAAAACGTAACACTATTATATTATGGGTGGATCCTTAAATGTACTTAAAATAACACCACAAACGACAACAGACATGCTGTTAAGGTTAGTGTTCTAATGAAAATTCTAGGGAATAGCGTTCGGATTAACCTTTCACCCATAAATCGTTGTATAAGAGTTTGAAATTTGGCTTGAAGCGAGTATCCAAAGATTGAGGCTATTGGAGAGCGTTTTGGTAAATATAGTCCTTGTTAGAAAATCTTTACAATAGAATAATGAAGAGTGTAATACAGTGGTAGAGTCTGCAGTTGATGATTATTTTAAAAGGCTGAACAGTTCATTTTAGAAACTAAGTGATAAAACTACTGTACACTGCTGGAAATAATGTAACGAGTTAAAAAGAGAACAAAAAGTTTTTACCTTTCTTTTTGGTTAAGTCTGCGAATTTTGGTGCAACTTATATTTGCAACAGAACCATAATTTTCAATCAGACACACTCATAACACCACTCTTATGAAAGCTTCTCATAAATGAAGACCAATTCAGTTTCATACAATAAGTACATATACTATGCGGACCTTGTTGTACTCCATATGAAAACTAGATATGCGTTTTCGAAGAAGAGTTTTGTTTTCAGACTCCTATTTTTCATTTTAAAAAAGATCAAAACCTAGCCTGTCTAAACATAATGGAAAAGTTTAAATCTATGCTACAGTCTACACTCTAGTTCCCTTCAGATTTATTTTGCTCACTGGATATTTACATGAAGACCGTGCGAAATAAATCGGTGTAACGTCTTAGAGACCGGGCACAGAATCGTATTACAGGCACTACTATAAATCGTTGGTTGAATATATATCAAAAAGGGACAGAAGTTATGGAATTAGTTTTGGACAAAGCGCATACATCACATACATAATTGGTCATTACAACCCTTCAGCTAGGATTACAACCCAGCTTCTAACACCACTTATGTTGTGTGCGTTAATTTTTATAAATGAGTGGTGGGACCTACAGTTTAAAGTCGACTCTAAACGACAGATTTTTTGAGCAACCTTATCATGGCAAATTTATTTTACTCTCAGAGTTTTCGCCAGTAATCTGCTGAGGGGAAGCCACCGAAGAAATATTTGTTCATATTTCGTTTGGTTGGAGAAATCTGACGTGGGGTTTAAACTGTGGCCTCACGTCTAATAAGCCTACCGCTGCTTACTAGACTGCGGCGACTATCTCTACACAGTAGAGGCAAAGTCCATATACAACACAATAAGTTTATTGGAAAAATTTGCTGCGAGTTAGGAGAGTTTGGACACTGGGACACTTTAATTTTTATTATAGGAAGGTGAAGAAGAAATATAAGCCCAATCTACCATAAGTCAGCTTGAAAACAACATTATGCGAAATATGCTTTCTGGTTTAACACAAAGTTCTAAAATTCTTTCTAAATTTGTCAACGGTCCGGTCAACACCATCACAACTTGATATAAACGGAAACTGTCATGTCTGATGCACTCATGTATGGTCAACAACTGCGAAATATAGAAGTCCAGCTCATCATATATGCCGTACAGATACTCTCGGATATCAGGTAAATGTAATTTATAATATATCTCCCTCCTCCTTAGAGTGACCTTTCAATGGGCCTGTCGCTTAGTTAGGTTAGGTTAGGTTAGGTCGGAGTGGTAGCTCTGATGTCACAAAGCTCACTTGAGCACGCATAGCGTTGTGATGCCACGGGTGAACGCAGTCCCTGTACTGACCAAGTTCCACCACAATCAGGAAAAGGAAGAAGTTGGTCAGCGCAAGGGCTGCACAACGGAAGCACGACTACCCCGCACTGGAAAACCAGCCTGAAAGTTTGATGAACAAAGCTATATCCTTGATATCAATGGATGATAGCTCCGTTAAGCTAACAAGGAATGGGGAGCCAAATAACCTATATCTACACCTAGCAAGAGACGGGCACTGACAAAGAAAGTGAATAACAGTCTCCTCTTCCTCAGGGGACCTGCATCCACGGCAGAAGTCGTTAAAAGGAAGCCTCATTCTTTCCGCGTGTCTACCCATGACGCAATGACCCGTAAGCATGGCCACTGTAGTCGAGATGACGTCACGACCAAGACCAAGTAATTGGTTGGTACGCCTTTTATCCATCAAGGGCCAGTTGAGCCTAGCGGTGGAGCAGGACTCCTCATTGACCCAGGATAGGTTGGCGTCCCGAAAGAATTTCAGCGCAATGGTCAAGTTGAAGAGGCAAGTGGTATAACCAATTCAACAGAAGAGGATTCCGGAAGGAGCGCACCAGCTCTGGCGAGTTCGTCGGCCCTACAGTTTCCCGGAATTTCACTGTGCCCGGGGACCCACACCAGAGAGACACTGGTGAAGCACCCCGAAAGAAGGTCGAGACAGCGACGACATTCTCTAACGATCCTAGAGTTATTCACGAAACCCAATAGAGATCTTATCGCGGCCTGACTATCAGAGAGTCGCTTAGTTACACAATAAGCATCCGAATTGTCTCTAGCATCTGCTATGATCAGTGGATTTGCAGATCGTTATGCTATACATTGAGGACATTAGTCTTACATATAAAAAGAACGAGACTGACCACATACCGTATGTATGTATATTTACGTATGCATACATACACCAACATATACATATGTATGTGTAAAAGGTACATCAGCACTGCATAGAGTTAGATTGTACAACCCAATGGGATCCTAGGAGTTTACACTGATGACTTAAGGACATGGTGGGCTGTAGTATATTTAGGATTCTAACACACAAACTTTCTTATAGGCTGCCTTACCACTGCAGTCTTTTCCAAGCGGAAATCATGAAAATTTTTGAGGGCGACGCATTGCTAGTTTAGAGGAGGGATTTTCCTGTAAAATCTCCTGATTTACTCGTATAGCCAGGCTTCAATTAACTCACTAACGAAAGTAGTAGTGTTTCCGAAAGTAGTAGTTTCCACGTCCGTTCTTGTTTATAAGTGCCGAAGATTTCTTAGAGAAATTTTGAATCATTCCAAGGTAACTCTTATGTGGGTTCCGGGACACAGGGATATCTCTGTAAATTGCATTGCAGGGCCAGTACGAATCTGACAATTACCTCCATTGGCCTCGATTAATTTGGATATTGTCCACTCGTTTTACGAGAAGGCTCAATCTCGTTAACAGCAGGAAGGTACGTGCAACATTATCAGATTCTGGTGGATACGTATGGCCAAGAAAAGGACTGACTCACTTCTGTCAATAAATCGCGTGACCATTCATCGCACAATGAAGATGCACTGTTCTTTTGGTAGGCATGCTGAAAAACTCGGCATACCGACTAATGATTTTTGAGGAGGAGGAAGAGACTGTCTTTCACTTCATGTGTCAGTGCCCTGCTCTTGTCATGAACAGTCTGAAAGACAGTTTTTCCACTTAATGTTTCAAACATTTTTAACAGTTGAATAGGTACTCATTGTAGAGTACTCACCGACCATGTATACTGTGAGCGTCAAATGAAAGTAAACACCTCATTTTATTTAATAAAAACTCTATAGTATTTATATTTGTATTATATTTAATAAATTTATTGTTACTTGTAATAGAATTAATTATAAAAAATAAATAAAAAACAAAAGCAAACTAACTTGGAAAATAATTCATACGTACTTACTTAATTGGTCATTACAACCCTTTAGTCAGGTTTACAACCTAGTTTCTCACAACACCTTATGTTGTGTTCATACATAGCGGCAGCTACAGTTTTAAGTAGACTGCAAAGGACATCAACTTTTCATCGCAATTTTATTTACTCTCAAGGTTTTTACTAAATTACTGCTGGAGAAAGAACTATTTTGTATATTTCGTCTTGTTGATGTTTGAATAGGGGTTTGAACCAAGTCTTTGCGTCTAACATGCCAACACACTATCTATTAGTCTACTCATTAACAATTTTGGTGCTATGTTAAGGATCTGTCTTGTTGAAACACCCAGTTGTGGGTAACATCCAATTTCTCTACTCTAGGTTGAGAACAACCAGATAGTCCTTCTTTTTCGACGTTGAGCCGTTAGAAACAAGATTACAAACTCCCGTTACTGCTAATCACCCCCAGAGCATCACTGACCCCCATCATAATTCACAGTTTTCATATTACATTCATTGCTTCAGGCTTTATTTTTGCTTTGGGACTCTTCTAACAACAAATACTTCGTATTTACTTTCGTCAGTTTATGAAATATTCCTCATAAACGATAGGGGCTTGTTTATATATTTTTGTTTGCGTGATTTATGCGCTTAGTCCGGTTTGGTTTCTGTTGTATTCTGCCTAGTTGGCGTAGATATCGTCTAGCACTTCTAGACTTTCCAAATGATTCCGAGATATCCCTCTTACTTACTTACTTCCTTAATTGATCACTACAAACTTTTAGTCAAACTTACAACCTAGCTTCTCATACCATTCATGTTGTGTGTGTTAATTTTAACCACGCTTGGCGGGACCCACAGTTTAAAGTCCACTCCTTACGACAGATTAATGATTTTTGAATTTTTCATGGTAATTTTAGTCGTTAAAAGAAATATTTTTTTCATATTTCGTCACGTTTGAGATGTCAGAGCCAGTGTTTGAACCGCGGACTCTTTTCTAATAAACCAATACAGTATCTACTAAACTACAGCAATTTCACAGAGATATCTTTAATTATTTTCAATGCTCTGGATGATATATTGCCACTAACTTGTCTTGCAATAAGGCTTACCCCCGAGTCTGTAAGACGCTTCGTTGCCTTCCTCAATTTTAATGAAATTAATTTTACTCTAAGTTATAATGATTTACAATATACTGATTCTTATCTTTTACTGCTTGAATTAAAAACATGAGGTGTTTACTTTCTTTTGACGCTCACTGTATGTATGGAATAACTATCCAACAACAACAAAATAAATAAACATTTAAACATTTCTCTCATTTGCTAATGTCCGATTGAACATCTGAAAGTCTGTTGATCGTCGTTTGCTGTCCGTCTTTGAATCATCGAATGCTGCCTGTTACCCCAGAGTGCAGCCGGTAAGTGTGAGAAAGTTATTTATGGAATGTCTTAAGCAGTCGTCGTTTCTTAATTATTAATGTGATAATGAAGATAATTGTTGTTAATGCTAACGAATATATTAAAAAAAAAACTAACATATTCTCAATTCATTAGCAAAATACAGAAAATATTTTGCCATTGAAATTGAAATTTCTTATTATAATTCCACTTTTTATTAACATTTTTACAAAACATAACTCATAAGTCTTTTTGGCTATGGAGGTCATCATGTTTGTGTATTAATCAAGAGATATTTGATTCTACTGAAAAGAGAAAAAGAAAAAGTTTTTATTATTACTACACACTATAATTAATTAAGATTATTAATAATAAAAATAAAAATAAAATATTGTTTTGCGCTGAAAATTATTTGAAGCACAACAGCTTTTTTGAAACATTTTTTCAATTTACACATAATTTGTGTAGCCCACATACGGAAATATTGTTGTTTTAAAATAAAAATTCATATACTTAAGCGATTTGAATTTGCAATCATTGTATTGTAAAACAAGGTATGTTGTTATGCTTATTAGACATGAGACCACGGTTCAAACCCCAGTTCAGACATCACCAACAAACCGAAATACTATGTGAAAAAATATTTCTTTGGCGACTTCCTCTCAGCAGTTTTCTGGCATAAGCTCTGAGAGTTAATAAAATTGTCACGAAATGTTTCCCATAGAAATCTGCCGCAGGACTTATGTATAACTAAGCGGCAGGCCCATTGAAAGGCCACTGCAGAGGTAAGGTGGACATATTTTAAAATAGTTGTATCTGATATGCGAAAATTGTTGGACTTCTATATTACACAGTTGTTGACCATCACACATGGCAGTTTTTCGTGTGATAGTGGTGCCCGGAATGTTTTCTGACGTTGAGAGATCATAGTTTGAAAGAATTTTAGAGCTTTGTGTTAGAGCAGAAAACATGTTATCTTCATGTTGGCTTATGGTAGATCACATTTATATACCTCCCCCACCTTGCATTAATATACCGATTCCTTTAATGAAAACTGTCCAAACTATCTAATGATATCTCATTCGCAGCTAATTTTTGCAGTAAACGTATAGCGCTGTATATATCGAGCCATAACCGCAAAAATATCTCAAGCGACAAAAACGAAATTTTACAGGGGAAGGTTTTTATTATTTATTTCTTGTTCAAATCGAGATAGAGCAACAAAATTTTGTATGAAGACGCATTTTGTTCCAATACATAAAATCAATCCAATTGCTTTCTCATATAAGCATAAAACAGCAATTTTTGGCGCTTAAGTTTTTTTTTGCTGTCATTCTGATTAACTACTTCGAAAAAATTGTGTCGGTTAAGATAAAATATTCTTATGATGAAGGGTTTTTTCAACTATATTTTTGTAATATATTTCTTTTTAGGTCATTATCGTAACATAAATGTAATCAATACAATGAATGTCTAACAGTACGAATTATTATCGTAATATGGGAAATAGCTGTTAAAGGACTCCAATTTTTCCTTTTGCCTTAATTAAGTAGAGTTTTTTGGGTAATTATGATATATGAACGGACCATTTATCGAAACAAACAAAAATCTGGGCTTACAAAAAAAAAAAAAAAGAGTTAGGACTTTTCCTTTAAAGGTTACAATATAAAAAATAAAACCATGCATTTCTTAGGCATTGAAAGCCTAGATGGAAGCTGTTTTTAAAAATGCTTCGAAACACTCTTATTGACAATTTTGAAGATTTTTTTTTCTATTGTTCTCAAATGTTCCACGTAAAGCTTATATACACCTTTAACATTTCTAAACTCCTAAGGTAGATACGGTTTATTACTTTTATTTCGACAATAATGAGATGGGACTGCTGGCAATTTTTTAATGTAGGATTTTACCAATGGAACTCTTGCTCCGTTAGATTTATTGTGAGGAGTACATTTCTTGGCATTGTTAGTGTGTATATTAAGGGAGCAGCTATTTTCATTCCTTACAGACCTTAAAAGCATTTGAGAAACTTGCAGAGTTTTCAGATGGAATTGTTGACATACTTTAATGTTAGTTTCTTTAAAATGTATGTTATATTGAAAACTGCACTGCCTTTTGCAGCTCTCTGATCTTTGCTATTTAACATAGGTTTTTTAAAACACGTTTTCAAAAAGTCTTTTTGTCGCTGTTTGCTGATTCCCCAAAAATGTTCATTTATTTCGATCCTGTCAGATTCGGAAAACTTTTCGGCGCACGAATTACCACATTTTTTTTCTTCTTACAGGGATTAGGCAGTACACTTGTGTTGCGAACCTTTGTATTTTTCAGCCTTAAAGGTAATTTTCTTTGCCTTTTAAGTCCTCTCTGTCCCACACAGGTTTCTTCTTCATCAGAAGATGTATCTGAATCGCTGTATGGAACGAAGGAGCGCTTATTAAACTTCTAGAAAAAAAAATTTTTTTGTTTAACACAAAACTTTAACAAACCTTTAACACTTCCTTATTCACCTCTGTCATATTTTATAAATTTTGTATATGTAAAACGTATACGAATATTTAAATAATACTTTAGTATTATAATATTATAATTTTTAGAAAGAATATATATTTCAGATTTTTTATTAGGAAAATTTTATCTTAACCGACAAGTCGGTGTCACAAAAAAAACAAAAAATTTTCAAAGTGAACTTAAGTTAAAATTTTTTTTTTGTTATAAATTCATAACGGTACACAGTGTGTCCCTGTAATTTTCATAGATGATGCAAATCAAGGTAATGAATTTATTTATTACAAAAAACGATATATGAAAAATATGTCGCTTGAGATATTTTTGCGGTTATGGCTCGATATAGTCGTCGTAGACTACTAAATAATGAGTTGGCTTATTGGACATGAGGTTACGATACAAATCCAGGTCAGACATCTCTAACAAAACGAAATATAAAAAAAATATTTCTTCGGCGACTGCCTCTAAGCAAATTTTTAGCAAAAACTCTGAGAAAAAATAAAATTGACTTTAAACTCTAGGTCCCGCCATTCATGTATAAAACTTAACGTACACAACATAAGTGGTGTGAGAAACTAGGTCGTAGTCCTTACTAAAGGGTTGTAATGACAAACTACGTATGTTGTATGTACATATGTTATTATTATTGAAGTCGTTGTAGTCTAGTTCTTAGATGTAAGGCCACAGTTCAAACACCAGGTCAGACATCTCGAACGGAATGAAATATGAAAAAATATTTCTTTGGCAACTTCCTCTCAGTAGATTTTTATTAAAAAAAAACGTAAAATTGTCTCAAAAATCATTTTTTCACAGTTGACTTCAAACTGTAGGTCTCGCCACTCATGTACAGTGGACAGCAAAAGTCTGTATACTCCAATACACATATATTTACAAAAAAAAGTCCCCACAGGCTTAATACTATTGCACAAAGTTCCGATATGACTTCAAGAGAGTATTTGAAAGAATGGTTACGTAATCGCTAAACCTCTAACAAAAGTCAACTGAAAAGCTTGCTCATGGTGCCACCAGAAAACACTAATCAAAACTTGTACATTCAATTCCAAATGGGTTAAATGGAGTGCTTGACTTTAAGAGATATTCTACTAAATACAAGGGATAACATTTTCATATATTAGGCCTTTGAAATTTAAATTTACTCAGGGTTCTCCTTGGGGTTACCTATGGAGTCATCTGAAACTTTTCCTTATTTTTCTCTTGTTTTATGAAAAACATTAAAATATTGTTTGTTTTACACTAAAACAAAAATAAATTAATAAAATAAATATATAAATTATACATTTTTATACAAACAATTGGTTAAAATTCATGAAATTCCTAAAATATATTGCCGTACTAAGACTTTTGCTGTCCACTGTATAAAAATTAGAACACATATCGGGTCCGCCATCTAACGTTTTTTTTTTTCAACTAGTGCTTATTTCGTGAATGGTAACACTTAGCTCATGTCTGATTTGACAGATAATTAGTTTTATCCTTCCGCTGAACGAATATGTTTGTGTATACGCGTTTTCGCTTCGCTAAGTGGGCCTGCGATCGACTTACAGAAGATGCCGAGTTTGGCAAAAAAATCATCTTTTCAGATGAAGCTCATTTTGATCTTGGCGGGTATGTAAACAAGCAAAATTGTCGCATTTGGGGCACAGAAAACCCTCACGCATACCTTGAAAAGCCGACGCACCCAAAACGAGTCACTGTTTGGTGCGGATTTTGATCCAGAGGCATAATTGGGCCATTTTTCTTCGAAAATGAGCAATGAGTGGCCGTTACAGTCAATGGCGATCGTTATCGGACCATGTTGAACGAATTTTTGTTCACAAAAATTTAAGAGGAGAATATTGGAAACATTTGGTTTCAACAGGACAGCGCTACGTGCCACACAGCCGAAGCTACACTCGATGTTTTTCGCACTGTTTTTGAAGATCGCATTATCAGCCGCAGAGCTGATGTCGTTTGGCCACCTCGGAGCTGCGATTTGACACTGTTGGACTATTATTTGTGGGGTGCCGTCAAATATAAGTGTTACGCCGACAAGCCAGAGACAATTGACGCTTTAAAGGACAATATTCGTGAAGCCATTGGTGAAATACAGCTGCACATAATCGATAATGTGCTTAAAAATTGGACCGATCGTGTAGGCTACTGCATGGCGAAACGATGCAGCCATTTGAATGAAATTATTTTCCATTATTAACCGGAAGGATTGTACTTTCAAATAAAAAAAGAAATTTGAGAAAATATTCAGTAGTTTTTTTTTAAAGCATTTGCAAAAAAAAAGTTATTTGGCGGACCCATTAGCATAAGTGATGTGGGAAACTAAGGTCGTAATCCTAAGTGACGGGTTTGTAATGACAAATTATGTATGGTTATTATTATTAGCACAAATTGAACTGATAAAGCAATTTTCTCAAATATGATAAGTGTTTTTGAAATATTCTGAAAATAGTCTTCGCATGCTTGGTGCACGAACAATTGTTTGAGACAGTGTATTATTGACTTACAGTGAGCGTCAAAAGAAACTGTACATTAAAAAAAAATTTACCTTAATAAATTATCGTTATTTTTATTTTTAATTTGTTTTATTGCCAGTTTTTAAAATTGAAACAAAAAAAATTACAAAAAATTTCGAAATATTGTAACATTTTTTCGGGTACTCTCCTTAAGTGGTAAGAGTTGAGTTTGAGGTGATTTTTAGAATTTTATCCTTAGTTTACAGTTTCTTTTGACGCAAACTGTATGTATTTAGTATAATTTTTAAATGAGTATATTCCTCTTTACTTTTATATACAGTAGTTTTCGTTTATAGTCACTACCTGTTATAGTCACATTAGTTATATTGTCAATTTTATTAGATTTATATGTCTCTATCGATCAATTTCATACAAAAAGTTTACTTTATAGCCCATTTTTGATATAAGAACTTTTCACATACATATATGCCATCTATCCGTGGTTATTAAAAGTCATATTATATGAAAAAACTTCACGATATTGTCACATTCTAAAAAATTATTTATCAAATACAAATATACAAACTATAAATAAAATATAAAAGTAAATAAAAATGTATTTGGATACAAATGAAGAAGTTTTTGTTGAAGAAAAACGGTTTTCGATTAAAGAAATTTTAAATGCAGTAGATATTTTGCGACATTTTTGCTCAGAGCAAGATATAAATACAAATTTTTTATTCGAAAAAATAGAGGATACATCTGTAAACAATATCCTCAAGCTAAAACAGGCTAAAATTACTGATTTTTTAAAATAATATTAACAATAATTATTTTTAAATGCAATAAATTCATGTACATTTTATTTATTTTTGTAATAAAAATGAATTTTTATTTTTTTTATATTCACAAAAATTGAATATATGAGATTTTCTTTTTAAGCACATTGTGGCGTATAAAAAATTTTTGCTTATAGTCACTTTAGCGATATGCTCGTAGTCCTCAATTTGTGTGCAATTAAAGGTTGTGACTATAAGCGAAAAGTACTGTACATATTTTTATTCAAAAAATATGAATTTTTTTTTTATAATGTTACGTTTTTTTTACCCTTTTAAAAACGTTAAAAATATGAGTTCGTAGATTGCAAATAAAATAAAAATAAATTTGTGTTTAGTTTTAAATCAATTCTTTATTGTTCGCACAATTCCCTGTGCCACCTTTAATGATTTGACTTAAACAATATCAATTTACTTTAACTGTTATTCTTTCTTTTACACTCGTTCGTTAGAACTTTAAACCACGACTCTCTTCCGCGTACGCAATAACAATTGTTCGTTATTCTTCTTTGCTTACAACCTTTTTGTAAGCAACACAATACGGAGATCCTCACGCAAGACTGACTGAATTCTTTCTGAACTCACGTGTCTCACACACGACTGACCGAATTCTTACTGAATCCCACGTGACTTCACCCACAACTGACCGAATTCTTACTTAATCGCTGTTGCCTGCTCCGTCTTGCCTTTTATATCACAAGGGTCAGCAGCAGCGTTGCTATTTGCCAAGCTTTCCCTTTTTTTTCAAGTTTTTGGAGATGCGAAAAAGTTTTCGTTAAATTTGTTTTCTAACAAAACAAGTTTTTTCGACAAATTTAAATTTAAATTTTTTTTCAATAAATTCAGTATTAAAACAGGAAATATTTACATTTTTAAATAAAATATTGTGTATTTTATTAGTCCCGGACAAAAAACGCAAAAAAACACCAACAGAGGGCACCGGGTACTGTTGGTACTCTTGTAGAAAACAAGTTTTTTTTTTGTAAAAAAAAGTTTTTTTCCCAGAAATAAAGTTTTAAAAAAAAAAATCTGCCAAGGAGAATGTCTTCGAGAAATATCTAAAAATGTAAACAAGTTGTTTTCATTATTGTTGTTTGTGTATCTTGCTTATGTTCGTCCAGGCAGAGTTGTTGTTGCTTGTTTATTTGTCTATTCGCTATTTTTATACTGCACTTTGTTGTTGCTTGTTTATTTCTTTTTATACTGATATTGTTGCTATATTTTTGTTTATCCGTTGAACATGTAAACAAGCCCATTGTTTTGTTTTTGAAGCTTTTGTTTATCATTTTAATAACACCATTTCCATTTTCGTAACAATATATTTAGCACGTTCAACTACATTGTGCCACAGAAGATTTGTTTCTTTAACTTTCAAACGCTTTTAAATTCTTTTCAATTTAAAAACTAATAAACACTTAAAAGTTGTAATAAAATTGCCGCATATTGTTTAATACCACAAAATTATATTACAATGTAAATATACAAACAATTTTAATGGCTTTTAAAAAATATTTTCATATCATAACAGCTACTACTTGCCACACTCAGTTGTAGTATTGAGTGCAACATACATACATTATAAACATAATAATAATATAGATAATATTGTTGTTGTTGTTGTTGTTGCTGTAATATTGTACCCTTTTATATGGAAAAAATTAAAAAAAAATCTGAAAAAGTTGCACAGCAAAAAAAAATAAGGCAAATTATTAGCTGCAATGAGGGCATCTGCAACATGAAAACGTGTTAAAATTCACGCGAGGACAGCCAAACCAACAGTAGTGGCAGCAGGCAACAGGTTAATTTTTGCTTAAAGGTTACAACATGGTCGATTATTATTTCTTTTCGTAGGTACACTTTTTTATACTCCTCTGGTCTTTACAATTTCCACAAAAGTAAAGCTCAATGAAAGAGCAGCAACAGCCGCACCACCACCGGCAACAGTATACCAGCAAAAAAAGCGCTTAACAACCAAATACCAGCAACAATTTAAGCCTAGCCAACTTAACTTTATAAAACACATATTGAATAGGAAAGAGAAATAGAAGAAGAAGATGAAGCACAACAGTAAATTGAAAATGTACAGAAAATTTCATTCACATACATACATATATACACATACACTCAGCTATGCAAGGAAAAATAAGAGCTGCATGCAACAAATGGCCAGTAATAGAAACCTATACAGACGCATAAGTGAAACTGGTGAAACAATAACTCTTCGTTTAACAAAAAAAAGAAGAGAGTTAAACCCTACGATTGTAAAGAATAGGAACATGTGTTGAGCAGAGATCAGCTATGAGTATTTAAAAAAAAATGAGTAAAATCGAATTATACTCATAATTTGCTGATACTTATACGCATTCATACTTATTTTAATATCATGGAACCTCTACTCATATTCTACTCATAAGTTTGAAGTACTCATCATATTCATACTCAACAACACGTATGATATTGTCGATTTCGACTCTCCATAACTCAACATTTACAAGAATCATCAAATAAGTATGATTCGCATACGAACACTAAAATACTCACTAAAGGGTTGTATGTTTGCTCTGCTTGGTGGTCTGTCCTTTTTTGCTTGTGAGTCTTTTTTTTTTTTTTGTAAATGCAACAACAACTAAGAATGTAAATTTTAATGTATGATTTGATTCACTCGAATCATTTACAAGTATTACAGGGTCCGCCAAATAACTTTTTTTTTTTTTGAAAATGCTTTAAAAAAAAAACTACTGAATATTTTCTCAAATTTCTTTTTTTAATTGAAAGTACAATCCTTCCGGTTAATAATGGAAAATAATTTCATTCAAATGGCTGCCTCGGCTGGCCATGCAGTAGCCTACACGATCGGTCCAATTTTTAAGCACATTATCGATTGTTTGCAGCTGTATTTCACCAATGGCTTCACGAATATTGTCCTTTAAAGCATCAATTGTCTCTGGCTTGTCGGCGTAACACTTATCTTTGACGGCACCCCACAAATAATAGTCCAACGGTGTCAAATCGCAGCTCCAAGGTGGCCAAACGACATCAGCTCTGCGGCTGATAATGCGATCTTGAAAAACAGGGCGCAAAACATCGAGTGTAGCTTCGGTTGTGTGGCACGTAGCGCCGTCCTGTTAAAACCAAATTTTGCCGATATCCTCCTCTTCAATTTTTGTGAACAAAAATTCGTTCAACATGGCCCGATAACGATCGCCATTGACTGTAACGGCCACTCCTTGCTTATTTTCGAAGAAAAATGGCCCAATTATGCCTCTGGACCAAAATCCGCACCAAACAGTGACTCGTTTTGGGTGCGTCGGCTTTTCAAGGTATGCGTGCGGGTTTTCTGTGCCCCAAATGCGACAATTTTGCTTGTTTACATACCCGCCAAGATCAAAATGAGCATCATCTGAAAAGATGATTTTTTTGCCAAAATCGGCATCTTCTGCAAGTCGATCGCAGGCCCACTTAGCGAAGCGAAAACGCGTTTACACAACCATATTCGTTCAGCGGAAGGATAAAACTTAGCGAAGCAAAAACGCATTGAATGGTCAATTGGCTTCAACTCCTGAACAAATTGGACTTTGTATGGCGTCATACCAAGGCCTTTATGCAAAATTCGTCTCAATGATGTCTCCGAAATGTTCAATTGTTGAGAACGACGGTGAATTGATGTTGATGGCGCTTCACGCACACTTTCTGCCACAGCAGCAATATTCTCGGTTGTACGCACTGTTTTTGGTTTTCCGCGCTTTGGTTTATCGATGAGGATGCCAGTTTCTTTTACTTTTTTCACGAACATAAGGAGCTGACGATGCTTCTCTTCCTCCAAGATCCGTACGCAATTTTCGCACACATTCTGCAACATTACCATGATTTTCAAAGTAATGTCGCTATATTTCCCAGCGTTGTTCAAGCGTATACACGACCATATTCGTTCAGCGGAAGGATAAAACTAATTATCTGCCAAATCAGACATGAGCTAAGTGTTACCATTCACGAAATAAGCACTAGTTGAAAAAAAAAATGTTAGATGGCGGACCCGATATAAGTATTTTTCTAAAGTAATGAATCAAAATGAGTAGGCTTATGAATCAAACATATTTCGAGGCGTACCCGATATAAGTATTTTTCTAAAGTAATGAATCAAAATGAGTAGACTTATGAATCAAACATATTTCGAATGGTATGAGTTTGATGTGAACGTTGTATGCATACTCATTGCAACCTGTATGTACTTATAAATTAACGATGTAGTGAGTACGAATGAATCAGAGTAGTTAATTTTCAATATTGTTGACTCAATTATATTCAAAATTTCATGAGTGATTATGAGCAGCGGAAAAACGATTAATTGCTGATCTCTGCTATGTACATCGCTCACCGCATACATTGTATTCGAAATCTGGAAAGTAAATTATATCGGGTCTTCCAACACGGACGTCTGAACTTTGATAGTTGTTAACGGTCATCCTGTTGCAGCTAGATCTGTCAAATTAATTGTCATTCCATTAGTCAGTTATGCCAAATCACGACGGGTGGATATAGCTTTGCAAATAAACAAATTCTTTTAACATCATCGGAGTTCTGTTCGGGTAACGTTACTTACAAAATGGTTGAATTCTTTACGATACCAATCCACATGAGATCAAAGAACGTCCAATGCTCTGTTTAGTGTGGATAGTTGCATCATCGATCAATATTTCTTGGAGAACAACAATGGCCAGGCCATCACTGTTAACGGCGAACACTATAGGTTGATGATTTCAACTTCTTTCGGCTTGAATTGAATGACCTGAATGCCAATGAGTTGTGTTTTGAACAGGACGATGCTACGTGCTACACGACTCATACCACATTGAATATTCAGCACGATCAATTTGAAGGCATTGCCATTTCACGTGAAGGTGATGTGAACTGATCACTAAAATCGTGCGATTTGATGTCGTTAGCCTTTTTCTTGTAGAGATATCTCCAGTCGAAGGTGTATGCGAATAAACCATAAACCATGCCAACAATCAAATTCAGCTTGATTTATACGCCATTGTCATGACAAATTAGGTATTTTTTGCACCATCTAGTGAAGCCATTGATGTCTTGTAAACAGTGTTTCATACATTCCACATATGTAGGCTTTAGTAGGTTTTCACTGTGAATAAAAAATGTCGATGATATCTCACATGCAATTTGTTTTTTTCTTAAAATTTTAAAAATTTTTTTTTTAGTATACCATTGACATGTAAACTATGAGCCATAGAAACTATGGTTAGAATATGGGTCAGACACTAGATGGCATTGTGGATAGGGTGGCTGTCATCTCCCTCATTTATTGTTCCATGAACAGAACCAGCGACAATTCAGTATGATGTATGGACTGCTTTGAATGGTAGTGGTATACGAGCGGTGGTGGTCAATCTCAGAATAGAATATTCGGAAAACTTTTGAAAAATCATAATTATTTTCCAAATGATTTTTTATACAACAGAATGATGTCTTCAATTTAGACAGGATGGGACATAGTAAAGCGTTCTGATTGTAAGGGTACCATTTGAACACTTATTTTCTTTAGGAAGTTAGTATTGTAGTTGTGACACGTATAATAGTGTCACCCTTTGATGGACATGCAGGACATTAGGGTTAGGTAGGCTTTCCAGAAGAGGAGTCTCTACACCACTAACAGGCCAAAATGTATTTGTGAAATGAAATGGAAATTTGAAAGGGCATGCATGCTGAGAGATACAAATCCTAATTTCGATCTAGATGGAGTTGTGACGATCCATTCTTTTGTAGGGTTGTTGCAGTGGGAAGTGGTGTTAGTCACGCTTCGGACTATCGAGAATTAAGCGGACATTAGATCGGGCTTTGGAGATGGAAAGAATATTTGTATGAAATAGGAGTCGCTGTAAGCCAATTTGTAGATTCTGCGCTGAGCACCACAAATCAGTAAAACACAGACGTGGAACCTATGTTGTATTAATGCACTTCAGAACTAGACGGTCTTTGCTGACCAGGAGAAACACACTGTGATTCCTTAGATCGATAGGAGTACAACGAATAGCAATACTTAGTACTTTTTCACGATAATAATCACTGTAGTCCAGGAAGTTTTTTTTTTTTTGGTGGATTTTACAAAGCATTACCGACAACTAGCGGTGAAAAAAATCACTTCAACAACCCAAAGACTCATAGTAGACCGGATGGGAACTTCACGTGAAGTAATAAGGAACTTGGAACCTAAATAAAGTGATAAAGGATTGAATATTAGTGTGTGCCTGTAGTCAGAACCTATAAATCCGCGAACACGTTTACTAAACTTGATTTCAATCATTCTAACAGTTCACTCAGTCTTGTGTGAAGATGCGGTGTGTTTGAAGAGAGTAATTGTAGTTTGAAGATCTCCGTTACAAAGATCTGTCGAACAATTAACTAGTAATTGTTATTGTTTATGCAAAGGGCGTAAGCAAAGGAAGAACAAACAAAGCAATTGTTGTTGTTTACATTAAGTTGTGAACAGTGACACACAGAATTGTGCGAACAATAAAGAATTTTAATTAAAACTAAACACAAATTTATTTTTATTTAATTTACAATCTACGAGCCTATATTTTAAACGTTTTTAAAAGGTAAAAATGTAATAATCGTGTCCTACATATTCCACTGTTGAATTCGCCTTAGTATAGTAGGCTGGTGGGTTGGATTATTAGATGCCAGCTTGTAGATCAAACTCCAACTCAGAACGAAACGAAATATGAATAAATATTTCTTTGGCGACTTCCTCTCAGTAGCAAAAGTTTGGAGATTAAATAAATTGCCGTGAAAAGTTTCTCAAAAAACTGTCGCTCGGAGTCGGCTATAAATTTTAGATCTCGCCACTCATGCATAAAATAACACGCACAACATGACTGGCGTAAGAATAAAGGTTGTAATCCTGACTAAAGGGTTGTAATATCCAATTAAGTAAGTAAGTAAGAGCAATGGAAAGCCATTAGTCTCGTTGTGATATCCTTAAAAAAATCATGCGAAAACTAAAGCCATTGCAAAATGCCTTTCCCCATTCAAAGAACGCTGAGTGAAACAGAGATGGGTTAAGAAGGCCGTTATAAAGGCTAAATTACAACGGCACAGCAGATTTATGAAAAACTACTTGTAGCAGCACCATTAAGGTAGCAACAGCAGCAGATGATTGTAATAAGACTGTGGAAGCTGTATGTAGCTGGTTTTGGTAATGGTGGTAAAATATAACACCTGAGTTTTTCTGTTGTTTTTTTCTGTCTTTCCTTTTTTTTCTACACAATCTTGTTGATGTTGATGTTGTTGTTGCTGTTGCAGTTTTAAAGCCAAGTGTAAGTGGTAAACGCACATTTGTTAGGAGAAAAACTTTAACAAAAATACTGAAACCATAATCTGTGTATAGGAAATGGGCCTTATGTGGCATGGTGGCATGTGTATTGTTGTTTGCTGCTCCTGCATCCTATACATCTGTGTCTGGGGGAACGAGGGAGGCTGAAGAGTGGCTTTAACACATGGTGTGAAGGTGTCATTTGTTAAAACATGCTTACCAGTGACTTGGTTACAAATCGTTACGTTGTAGAACTTCCAAAAACCAACAACAAATTTTATTGCTGATCTTGCCTTGTAGTCAATGCAACATAACAAATAAATGCACAAAGCAAATGATGAGGCTATGCAAAGAGCTTAGAAAATATAAAGGTTTTCTCTCTTTTTAAAGTGGCCACTACATACGTTGTTAGTACCGTAGATCGTTCGTCAGCATACTTATCTTCCAGTCACCTACCAGGTTCAAATGATTCCTCATCGTTATATTTCTGAAAAATGCATATTCTGCTTGCTGTTGCAAGAACAGCAATTGCAACAACATGCAAATCATGCAAATTAAATGCACATGTCTTTTTAAGATTTCCCTCTGACTACGTTTTGTTGTGTGGACCTTGCATTTCCAGTTGCGGCCGCAACATTTGCTCGCTTATTGGATTTGGGTTTATATGACCGCCAATTATGTTGACATTTTAACGTTTGATTGTTATTTGCTTTACTAAAAGTTGATCTTTTAAATTTTTCATAGGGTTTGATACACGCTATATTATTGGCAGTGAGTTTGGATTAATCGTTTCAAATCTTTGGTAATCAAAACTTCAATGTTGTCGTAAATAATGAATCTATCAAACTGTTTTGAATTCGCCATAGTCTAGTAGGTAAAGTGTTAACTAGACAAGACGCCCTGGTTGAAACCCCTCGGACAAAACGAAAAATGAAAACTATTTCTTCGGCTACCTCCTACCAGCAGATTTGTGGCAAAAACTCTGAGAGAAAAATAAAGTTGCCACGAAAAGTTTCTTAAAAATCTGTCGATCGGAGTCGACTTTAAAATATAGGTCCCGCCACTCGTAGCTAAAATTAACACACATAACAGGAGTGGTGTGAGAAGCTAGGTCGTAATCCTAGTCTATTGCGACTTCGTTCTTAATTTTATCCCATTTAATTTGCTGAAAAAAAGCTTTTGATGAGGTTTCACAAAACAACTGTTTCCGCAATTAAAAAATTGTAGTACACACGACCGCTGCCTAAAGATTGTACAATTGTATGCGAATACTTTTTCGCAGTTTCCGGATCATAAAAAAACACAATTTTAACACTTTACTGAAGTTGTAAATTTCATTTCCTTGGCATCTGCCAGTTGAGTTTTCCCAAATTTTGAAATGGCATTGTTAGCCAACTGGAGGATAAAAATATGAATACAATAGTCTGACGGGGGGGCGTCAGTCAGACGTCAGATGCAAATCCGATCGAGAACTTGTGTAATATAATAAGAACAACGATCAGAAAAAAGTGTTCCACAAAATGTAAATTAATTCAGTCTGCGTGGTATGATATACTGTATTCTGTATGCCGACATCTTGATGACCATATGCTTAGGCGATGACTGTCAGATTCTCTACAAAATATTAATAACATTTACTATCAGCAGTTGTCTCGTTTTACATAATTTCTGATCAAATCTCTATTGGTGACCTTATTAATTTGAACATAACAAGAAATGGATTAAAACTCATAAGTATGGGTCGGTGCCTCGAAGTCTATTTTGGGGCTTCTCGACCGCGGACAGGAAAAGGCGAAGAAGCTTATTAATTACAGCAGCTGGATATCCAACTCTATTGATTCATTGATGCATCGTAGCAATATAGCTTGTTTTTCAGTATTCTATCGCTACTATAATGGAATTTTCCCCATATTCAGTTATCTTTATTGCACATTTAAGCACATTGGCCAATGGATCGCTCTGTGCATAACAGACAGAATTCGTTTCTTAGTCGGACTATCCATATGTGAAACTCTCTTTTTGCCGAGGGCTTTCCTCTTACTTATGATAGAAAGAAAGATATGCATATAAATCAAATGTGCATAAACACTACTACCTCTTTCCTCATTCCCATAACCTATTTTCTTAATTAGAACACAATGCAATGCGTGAGTACGAGTTTTCGCCTGAGTACTGGTTTTAAAAAAACTGCAATCATGTGACATGGTCAGATTAGTTTTGAATGTTCAAATGCAATATGCATGAGTTATTGCGTCTATTAGATCCAAAAAATTCATGGCGAATTTGTCCACATTAACTACCTTAAAATGGTTAAAACCATTGATTCAAATATTATTCCTACTTATTATGTCGATTTAAGGATTTCAAACGAGAACTGACAATATGCGACCAAGTAAAGACTTTTTTCGGGGGGCGATTTAATAGTTGGTCCTGAACCCCCAGTCTGCCACCTCTATGGCCTCATCGATGGATGGGTCAGGGAGGAAGAGCAGAGGCGTTGGAGGAACGGATCAGGTTGTTCTGTCTCTAGACGTCTATGGCCTGCTGTGGACAGTAAGAGAACAGATTGGCTGCTGGGCTTGATTAAGGCCAGCGTAAGGTTGGTTGTCGGTTTTATCACAGGGCACTGCGAGCTGAGGTCGCTGACGGGGATCTGGAACAGATCCCAGCCGGACTATTGCAGGGTATGTTGCGATGAGGAGGAGTTAGAGGCTATCGAACACCTACTCTGTAACTGCCCAGCCCTTGGTAGGTTGAGGACCCTTGGCAGAGCCTTCTTTGAGAGCTTGAGTTCTGTGTCGAGAGCCGACATCAAGGCTCTCCACAGATTCATTAGCAGTTTGAGCTGGTTGAGAGGTGCTAGGGCTTCATAAGTGTAGTCGCGCGCTCAACCCTTATTTGTGTCTGTTTCTTTCTGTGTGATTCACATGCTCCCCTTACCCTTATGCCCTCCTTTCATCCTATTCCCTCTATTTCCTTCCCTCTCCAAGGACGTTGTACAATGGGTCAATTTCGACCTCCGGGTATTGTACTTGTCTTAACGGACAAGTACACTTCCTCTAACCTAACCTAACCTAAAGACTTTTTTGCAAAGGGACAATGAAGTTTCCGCAATAAAAGTTCCTAAATTAGACTACAAATTGCTCCATCATCCGTCCTATACTCCTACTCCTCGCTGTGAGCAACTATTTCTAAATCATATTGCGTCCGAAAAATCGAATATCATCTCAACAAAAAATCTGTTTTAATTACCTCAAAAATTTTGTTTTTTGAAGGAAACAAAAAAATTTAAGAAACTCTAGACGAAATATATAATAAAAAAACGCGAGACGCCATTATTAGATCGCAGATCGTCTTCGTTATTTACTTCCGCCAACATTAATCATAATCCAGCATTGTGTATAATTGTAGTGTGCTGTCCGGTCGACTTTGCATTTTTTTCTAATATTTTTTAAAGCATACTGTAGTGTATGCATGTATATTTACATTGGATACACCCATTCATTGCATTTAAATCAGTATTTCATATTTAACGGTTTACTTCAAATGAACATATCTAGTGAAAATTGTAGATAAAACCACTTCACTCTCCCCCTCCCCCTCCTTTGCCCCATCGTACCTGTAATGTATATGTCCGTTTATTTGTTTTTTAAGGAAATGTTCCTCCACTTCAACACAATTGTATCGCAGTAGATACAGTTTTTGCTTTGGTTTCGTTTCGTTTTTTTTATTGTCTTTGCTGGTTTTGTTGCATTCATTTCAAACGTTTGTTTCATTTCAACAACAATTGTGCGTACTTTGACACATTTTAACAATTTATGACTTTTCATTGTGTGTCCCATTGACAACTAAATTCAAAGCAATTCACATGTCATTACAAATAATGCCACATGTTTTGTTGCACTGTATCTGTCTTTGATTTCTTGTTTTTTTTTTGTTTCCATTTCATATTTAAATAATGTTTTATGCACAAAACAAAACAAAACAAAAAAAAAAGTTTAGTTTATTGGAGAGAATTTGTTTTAAAATATTTAAAAGCGTTTTTTTTTAAATTTTTTTTTTTTTTTTTTTGTACTGTTCCTTGTGACAACATGTGTGTCATAAAGTGCGTGTAATACGTGCCCATTTGACATTTTGTCAGTGACAGGTACATGTTTTAATATTACAATACATAAATACATGCATATGTACATATGTAATTGAGTAAGTACATGAGTACGAGTGAGTGCCTATTGTTAATTGGTAAAATTGCAAACGATTGGCATTTTAGTTTATTTTAAAGAAAGCACTGCTAAGGCTATACCAGGAGAATTAAAAACTTATCGGAAATATGATGAGGTTTGCTTTCAAAAATATAAGGAACTGGTGAAAATAAAGGGCTATCCATTTCGTGGTTTCAAAAGTATGGGACTGGAATTCGACATCTGTCGAACTAAGTTGTGAAACCAATTTTTTTCTTTTCAGTTGAAAGTCTGACATTGACGAAAATGGATCGCTTAACTATCACACAACGCATAAAAATTATCAAAACCTACTACAAAAATGGTGATTCTGCCACAGCCACGTATCGTGCGTATCGGCAATTTTTCGAACAAAATTTTCTTCAGCGATGAAGCACATTTCACACTCGGTGGGTATGTTAATAAACAAAATTGTCGTATTTGGTGTTCTGAGAATACTCAAGTAATTGAAGAAAAGCCATTACATCCAGAAAAATCACTGTTTGGTGCGCTCTTTGGTCCGAAGGTGTGATTGGACCTTACTTCTTCGAAAACGACGATGGAACAACTGTCACCGTCAATTCGGAGCGTTATGGTCATATGATAACCGACTTTTTTTGCCTGCTATTGAAGAATACGACTTGCAGAATATGTGGTTTCAACATGACGGTGCCACATGCCACACAACTCGAGCGAATATGGCTTTATTGCAAGAGACATTTCCTGGCCGCATAATTTCTCATCGTGGCGATATCAACTGGCCACCAAGATCATGCGATTTGATACCATTAGACTTTTTTATGTGGGGGGGCTACGCGAAAGACCGTGTTTATGCAGATAAACCTTCAACTCTTGAGCACTTAAAAACCAACATTCGTCAAGTTATGGCTGAGATACCGCCCAATATGTGTCAGAAAGTGGTCGAAAATTACCTCAAAAGAATCAATGCTTGCAACACTTCGCGTGGAGGTCATTTAAATGATGTAGTGTTTCACACATAATGTCAACGTTCAAACTTTACAATAAAAAAGAAATATCATGAAAAAAATATTTTATATGTGTTTTATTTACGTTTACTTTTGAAACCACGAAATAGATAACCCGGTACAAAATGTTTTCATAGGTAAATTGTACACTTATCTGGAGCTACATATTAAGTAAATGTCACTTTATTTTTAAAGATTCTTTCACGTAAACTTGACCCGTAGCTACGCTTTAGTGATTTATTCGTGAGCTCCAAATTTAACATACTTTTTTCAATAATTCGGCCAGTATCTCACCAATTACATGATCTAACTTTACCTAACAGCTCTACCTGATAAGACAGAGTATTTTTCTCTTACATTTTACAGCGAATTTTATCCAACAATAGCATACAGGCTGACACACACTGAATAGTAAAACTAGTGTTGGGAATCCCGGGATCCCGGGGTCCCGAAATCCCGGGATCCCGCAGTTTTTAACAATCCCAAAATCCCGGGATTGAGCACTTAATCCCGGGATTTGACTTTTTAAGCCGTAATGAAAAAAATTGTATATTAGAACTCTCACTAATTCGAATTTCCAGAAATTAGAATCTGTTGTTTCAATGCATTAACCGCTATGAAATTAGAAACAAAACTTCAAATTGCGATTTTTTTTTTGAGATGTAAACATTTAAATTAAAATTAAATTAAAATCACCAGAAACAGATTAACCACCAACAAAAAAAAACTAAACCATTAACCAAGTATTTTCCTATGCTGGGGCTAGAAGACAGATCACTTTCTGCTACACTTGCACGACTAACAGCCCTTGATGGGATTTAAAGTTTACCTACGACTGTCAACACAGTCCGCTAAATGGTTGTATATTACAGCAACAAAATAAGATGTCATGCAAAAGTATGTTACGGCTGAATTTGGAAAGCAACTAACTCTAATCAAAGACTATAAAACTAGGTGGAGCAGCCTTTTGTTAATGCTGGAACGTCTTTATTTATTAAGAAATTGTATACAAAAAGCATTAATAGACATAGGTCCACCTGAAGGTGAATATTTTGCTTTATCCAAAGATGAGATTAATATGGTATCCGCCATCATTAGTGTTCTTATCCCAGTTAAAGCAACAGTTGACGCCCTTTGCCGTCGGGATGCTAATCTGTTCACGGCCGATTTTGCCATAACTTTTATGTTAAAAAAACTTAAAGATGCTAACAACGTTATAAGTCAAAAACTACATTCAGCCCTCATCCATCGCATGCAACAAAGGAGTACAGATATCAGTGGGGTACTTCAGTATCTGCACAATGGTAGAACAAATGTTCAGTCCGAATCCGAAAGAGAGTCCGTTACGAACTCCTTCTTCCATAAAATGTCGCAAATTAATAGTTGTGTTACTCGGAAGACTAAATGCTTCAAATCCAGCTACATCACTTCTAATAGCTTCTGAGTCAGAAGTTACACCTTCTTCTTCAGCCAGTGTAGAGTCAACAACTAAAATAAGAATTCGTTTGAGCGATGAAACTTTGGATGCTCTGTACTTCCTCAAAACGTTTTTTAAAAATAATAAAAAATAATAACATATCGCACTTGATCAACAAAAGAGTATACACTAGAGCCCCGACTTGCGTCGTTAATGGGGACCGGAGAATTGCGACGCAAATCGAAACGACGCAAATCGAATCAAATTTTTCTATACAAATGCATTGAAATTCATCAAAATGAAGCAAAAAAACTTAATATTTCGGATAAAACAGAATTATGAAAACATTTATCATTATTTTATTAAGTTCAGTAAAGTTTTCTCTAATTATTATAAAGAAATAGCAAAAATATAAATTAACAAAAAAACTTAACAAAAATCAATAAAATTCATTTATAAAAAAATAAATTTTAAAGAAGAAATTGTGCTTTGTTTAGTTTATGTGGTGCTTTCTTCAGATAATAAATTCAAATCAACAACACTCCATTTGATTACGTGGTCTTACAGGTTTGTTAATAAAAAGGTTTGTTGAATTTTTAGAAATTTTTTTGGTAATATGTTTCCTTGTAACAACTAATGGCTTATGGTCAGCAGATGCCGCTACGCCCTCGCTACGATTTTCGTCAGGATCGTTTTCAGAAAATATATCCAATGCATGGGAAATTTATTGCATAGCTTTCGAAATATTGGAGATTGTTATTTTTTTTTTCCTCTAATGTATTATCAATTATCATAACATCATCTTCTAAAGCATGCTGAATATTAATGGATAAAAAATTTTTATTATCAAGCTCCTCATCGTGAGACAGTAAAAGTTCATTAATGTCATCCTCTTCCATTCCTTTAAATTCGGCTAAATTTAATCGACGCAAGTTGAAATTGCAACAACGCAAGCTGAGTTTTGTCAATTTTTAAAAAGCGACGCAAATCGAAACGACGCATATCGGATCGACGCAAGTCGGGGCTCTAGTGTATATCTATAAAAACAATTAACTCTTTATAATTAATTTAAAAATGTGTAAAATTAAAAATAAAATTAATTTTCTTATAATTTAATAAATTCTTTCTTATAAACCTATTTTTGGATGTGTCATGTTATTAATTTTATTGAAATAATATGTTAATATCTTTCAAGAACAAATTTTTTAAAATCCCGGGATAAATCCCGGGATCCCGGGACTAGGTAAATGAAATCCCGAAATCCCGGGATTGAAAATATAGAGCGGGATTGCCAACCCTAAGTAAAACTCTTATTGATAATGGCGCTTGAAATAGTTGCTGCTTTATTATTGCTGTGAAGAAGAGGCATAGTCTGCGATCTGATCTATTATAGTCTACACCAACTTTGTAGAGTATCCCTATAATGTCTGCTCCAAGTTTTGGCAAGGTATATGCATTAGTTGCTGCTTAATCACTGTGATGAACAAGTGCTCTAGTTTGCCTCCATACAATTTATAGGACTATCCAACAACTTTGTAGAGTATCCCTATAATATCTCCTCCTTTTTTTTTGTAAATTTCAGGATAATACTCGATGTTAACAATGTCAATTTCCTGCATAGCATGTATGTCTTCCAGGGATATATTAATCGTCCACAGGTCACAAGCATGTGCTTTAATGATTCATTCTCATTGTCACAAAATCTACATATTTGGAAGGAAACAAACTCCATTCCGAATAACAGTACTCTGAGTATATAATATCCTGTTAAAAGAACGGTTACTAACTTCTGATTATTGTTTGATAGTCTGATATATGACTTCAATAACATCTTTTTGTAATTTCCCGACAAAAGTTTTGATTGCCTCCGAGCCTTTGCCTCTCTTTATCGCCACTTTCGTTGATCATACCTTTCTAAATATCTACTGTCATAACATACATAATTGGCCAATACAACTCTTTAGTCAGGATTACGACCTAGTTTCTCACACCACTTATGTTGTATGCGTTAATTTGTATACATGTGAGGTCGCCGTGGTGTAGTAAGTAGTGTGTTGGCTTATTAGACGTAAGGCATCGGTTCAAGCCCTAAGCCAGGCATCTCCAACTAAACGAAATATGGCAAAATATTTCTTCGGCGACTTCCTCTCAGCAGATTTTTGGCAAAAACTCTGAAAGTAAATAAAATTGCCATGAAAAGTTTCTCAAAAATCTGTCGTTCGGAGTCGACTTTAAACTGTAGGTCCCACCACTCATGTACATATACAAATATCTACTGTCACTTCATAGAAAATTTCTGGTCCCATCAGCTATGTATGTCTTTTGTACCCCCTATCCAAGATAAATTCAGCACATCTTTCAATGCCATAGACATCCGCTGCGACGATAGCCGTGAGTTTCATCATGGGCTCAGAATATTTGTTTCTTGAACTAAAAACTCAGGCTCTTGTTTCAATATCCGTTCTTGACCAATTTTTATTCATTACCCTTCTATGGAGCATATAGCTTCCATAAATCATTCTCCATCCTCTCGGGTTGGCTGCTGTTGTTGCCATAAATTTCGGTTGGTTGTTATTCTGGCCTGTTTATGTTTCGTTAATCTATTGTTGTTCCAACTAAGCAGGTGATTGAGTTGCTGAAGCTGGTCCTAGGATAATGGTGTTGCCATCGATCGATGCCTAAACGAGTATGTGCTGTAGTAGTGGGGAACCTTGCTAACCGTTGATTCCTACTTTTTCCCCACTAGACGGCGGCACTTCCTAACCTTCCGGTGATGTTAACCTTTTGCCACTTCCAGGGGCAAATGGAATTGTATTGGAGGGAGTGAATACCACTTGAAATTCGAAAACCATGATGAACGATTTTTTTTTAATTCCCATGGGATCCGAATCGGGGTTTTTTCACTCCATTGTGATTCGAAACTGGATTTTTTTCAACAGTCTTGTCGACTATTTTGGCTATTTTGACCACTACAACACTCCTCTCAACTTGACCCATCCGTATACTACAAAATAGTCCCTCTTTTAAAAGAGTACATATGGAGCTTCCAGATTCATTCATGCATCCTTACTGCGAATGAACCATTTCCCAAAATCATACAGTCTACTGGCTCTGTCTAAGTGTTAGTTAGGGAGGGATCCGTGGCCTCACGTCTAATATGCCACCACACTACCTACCCGACAACGGCGACTTCGATTTATGATATGCGTACATTCAGTGCACAAGTCTTGGGCTGCATCCCCAAAATTTCCTTGCAAAACTTTTGCAAATTATTATGGCATGGATGACTCTTTCTGAGATGATGTCTATATGAGCCTTTGATGTCAATTTACTACTAAGTGTTATTCCAAGATATGACTTTCATTTTCTGTGATATTATCACATTCAGGTGTGGAATATTTTTTTGTTTGGGAATGTATGTCTTCTTCTTGTAAAGGATAAAGTGGTTTTGCACAGGTTTAGGGTGGGCAATTTAAAAAAACAGTTGAAACTAAACATCGTTCGCATCAATACCATGAAGAGCGGGTACAAAAAAATTGGTTATCATGGTGCGATTGATGTCTCCATTGAAAATGAGTTTCATCCGAAAAGATGATTTTTTTTTTTTTGGGTAAAATCAACATCATCGTGCTGTTTCTCGTTGGCCCAATAAATCCCAAAGTTGCTCAAGCGTAAATCGATTCATTACTTTCAGTGGAGATAATAAACTGAATTTTGTGACAGAATATGTAGAATGACATAAGTATTGCCAGATTCGAAATAATCAAATTTAAACCGATAGATGGCACGATATATTATTGAGCTACAATCTGAAGACCAGTTTATCTGCATATAATTTGCATTCGGTGCTTTCATTAGACGGTTTTATCAGGACCTAATACACAAGTATACTCCACATTAGAACACCACCTTGGGGGCATCTCCTAGTTGTGTTGACTAATATTGCTTCATTTCCTAAAGGAAATGCTAAATCGCTCATCGCTATAACAAATCAAGTTGTGCGAAGCATAAACTGACAAGTATTATTCAACATACTCGTATGTATATTATATCTTTGTCTCTTTATCAACAGAACAATATATTAACAATGTTGTACAACCTTATTCATTATCTTTCGTTGTTATCTATTTTTAAATCATTTAAAGATACACGGCATAATTAATTCATAAGATTTTTTTATTATTTTAAAAATCTTTTCACAAATATTTACAAAATTTCGATAATTTCGTAAAAATGCAATTAAAATCGAATGTTTTCTGTGTTGCTTGTTTAATAAAACGAAGAAAAATGCCGTTTAATTGTTTATTTTGAACGCTTAATTAATTGATTCAATTACCTAATAAACTATGTAAACACTTGAAAACAAACGTTAAGAATTTTTTTTATAAAATTCTACATTTTAACTCAACTGAACTTAAGTTGAACGGCGGCGAAATGAAATACAAAGTATAAGCAACCGAGCTTTGCAACGCACACACAGAGAGTATCTATTGAAATTGAGTAAATATGAATTTTAATTACATGCGACTACAAAAACAAATACAGGTTCTAGAATACGAAAAAAAAAAAATAAAATTAATACTTGAAACGCTTACAAAAATACGGCAACAAGCAGCAGCAGCTACAACCAGTACAAATGAAAGGTGCCGCTTGGCAGTAAATGAGAGAAAAAAGTAGCGCGAACATGAATACCATACAAACGAAAATATATCTACATAAAATAGAAGCGTTTCTGTGTAGCATTAAATATCGGGTCCGCCATCTAACGTTTTTTTTTTTTCAACTAGTGCTTATTTCGTGAATGGTAACACTTAGCTCATGTCTGATTTGACAGATAATTAGTTTTATTCTTCCGCTGAACGAATACAAAGTCCAATTGGTTCAGGAGTTGAAGCCAATTGACCATCCAATGCGTTTTCGCTTCGCTAAGTGGGCCTACGATCGACTTACAGAAGATGCCGATTTTGGCAAAAAATCATCTTTTCAGATGAAGCTCATTTTGATCTCGGCGGGTATGTAAACAAGCAAAATTGTCGCATTTGGGGCACAGAAAACCAGCACACATACATTGAAAAGCCGACGCACCCAAAACGAGTCACTGTTTGGTGTGGATTTTGGTCCAGAGGCATAATTGGGCCATTTTTCTTCGAAAATGAAAAGTCAATGGCGATCGTTATCGGGCCATGTTGAACGAATTTTTGTACACAAAAATTGAAGAGGAGGATATTGGCAACATTTGGTTTCAACAGGACGGCGCTACGTGCCACACAGCCGAAGCTACACTCGATGTTTTGCGCCCTGTTTTTAAAGATCGCATTACCAGCCGCAGAGCTGGTGCAGAGCTGGAGCAGCTCCACCTCGGAGCTGCGATTTGACACCGTTGGACTATTATTTGTGGGGTGCCGTCAAAGATAAGTGTTACGCCGACAAGCCAGAGACAATTGACGCTTTAAAGGACAATATTCGTGAAGCCATTGGTGAAATACAGCTGCACACAATAGATAATGTGCTTAAAAATTGGACCGATCGTGTAGGCTACTGCATGGCCAGCCGAGGCAGCCATTTGAATGAAATTATTTTCCATTATTAACCGGAAGGATTGTACTTTCAAATAAAAAAAGAAATTTGAGAAAATATTCAGTAGCTTTTTTTTAAAGCATTTCAAAAAAAAAAAGGTTATTTGGCGGACCCTGTATGTAAATACATATGTATGTATGCCGATATGAAATACTTTTTTTTATTTTTTATTTATAATTAAATTGTTGATATTTGTTAAATAAAATACGAAAAAAAAGAAAAATAAAATTTTAATTGAAATTAAGATAAATAACGTAACGTATCGAAACAACTTACAAAATAAAATAAATTTGTGATTAAAAGATTCGTTTTTTTAATGTTGAAAATTAATTTTTCTTTTCTTTTTTCTTGTTTTTTCTTAAAATTTATCTTAAAAGTAGGCATCCGGTTGATAAAAATGTATGTAAACAGTAGATAATAAAATTTTATGAATTCATTTATAGGCACATGGGGTTTTTTTCCTTCGTATTCTAATTGATAAATTGTATAGGAAGTATTAGAAAAAATATTCAATTCAAGATAAAATAAAATTAAAATAGTAATTTGTTAATTAAATTGATAATATATGGAGAACAAAATGAAACTAACGAAGAAAAAATCAGGACTAATAAATAATAAAATTTAGTGGTGTGTTGTAGAGATCGACTACAAATTCAAGCATCTCTAGATTCAAACTCCATGGAATGTGTAAAATATGTTAATAATACTTACTTTTCTAATTCGTCATTATAACCCTTTACTTAGGATAGGAGAACAATAATGAGTATTCAAAAAGATGAGTAGAATCGAATCATACTCGAATCATTTATAAGCATTATAAGTATTTTTCTAAATTTACGAATCTAAATATTTCGAATGGTATGAGTTTGATGTCAACGTTGTATGCAACCTGTACTGATAAATCAACGTTGTAGTGAGTATACGAATGAATCAGAGTACATAGTTAAATTTCAATATTGTTGACTCACTTACATTCAAAATTTCATGAGTGCTTATGAATAGCGTAAAAACGATTTATTGCCAATCTCTGGTTCGGATTACAACCTGAAATCTTACACCACCCATGCTTACAGGTCATTGCGTTATTTGAAGACACGCAGAAAGACGGCAGCTCCCATCAAACGACCATTGCCGTGAATGCTGAAGAAGAGGAAACTGTTATCCACTTTAATATTAATTAATACCCATCTCTTAGGAGGTGCAGGTATAGGTTACTTGGCTCGCCAGTCCTTGTCAGCTTAACGGAGTTATGTTCCATTAATGTCAAAGATATAATTTCGTTTAAACTTAGGTCCTGCCACTTAAAAATAAAATTAACATACACAACATAAGTGGTGTAAGAAACTAACTCATACCCTGACTAAATTGTTGTAATGACTAATTATGTATGTACGTTCTGCCAACTAAAGTGCTCCGGCAACTTCTGTTAATTATAATTTTCGAATATTAAATATTAATAGCTTGTTTCTGCAAGACGAATTGTTTCACACTTTCGTCTAGTTCCATATAAAAATATATAAAAAGAACGTGTGTAAACATTCGTCTTACAGAAACTTATTATCCAATGACCTGCTGTACACCAATCAAAGTAAGGAAATTCTAAAAAAATATTGAGGCTGCGGTATGTGACAACCAGATGTTTCATAAAGAAATGGAAAGTAATATAAAAGGGGTTCTAAATTCTAAGCCATGATAGTCATATTAGATCTAGTCTTCAGAGTTCAATATCCAGGTGAAAGTAGTTAATATGAAAGTAACGTCTTTGGGCTTCTAAGAATTTACTTTAATATTCTATCGAATTAGCAATTTCTCGAGAAGGTTAATATTGTTCTGTGCATATAATGAAGCTTCTATTGTCGACTGACTTGACGCTGCCATTTCTGTTTCATGTACATACATATGTTGCTATCACAACGTCAGCTCTAACTGGCATGTCTGTTTATAACGTATAAAACGTGACATCGGAAATTGTATTAATTTTTAAAGTTAAGGTTGAAAAAAAAATAGAAACATAGTTCAAAAAATATTTATTAAGGACTTGAATTATTAGAAAATAATTTAAACTTATAGGATAGCTGTAAAATGAACCGTTATATACAATCAAAATAGAAAATTACGTTATGGAAAAAGTAGGATATCTATAAATTTTTTTTGTGTGTTTCAATTATTTTTTCCACTATATATATACACATATACATCTATACAGGGTGGGCCAAAAGTCACGAAGGGGTTTAATCATTTAATCGTTCTTGGGAATCTCGTTGCTTTAGTTCTTGCACTAACTGCAGCTTGTATGGGAAAAGATGTAAATTTCCCTTTAATATTCTGCGTAAAGACCGCCGAGACATTTGCAGCTCAGCAGAGCGCCTTCGAGTTGATGTTTCAGGATTCTCCTCAACACTCTCCAGAACGCGTTGAATATTTGCTTCACTAATTACAGAATGTGGTCTTCCGCTTCGTGGATCATCCCTTACTGAGCCTTGTTCCTGAAAACGTGTCACTAATTGATTCGGATGGTGAATTCCGCACATTAAAATGACGACGATAGGCTCGTTGAGTTTGAATTATTGATCGATGATGTTCAAAATAAAGTTCTATGATTTTGGTTCGCTGGATAACTTTGTAACCTTCCATAATTAATCTCCCAGATTTATTTTACAAGCCTAAAAAGAAAAATAAAAAAAAAATTAAATTAGAAAAGTTATTAATTTTTCAAATCCCTTCGCGACTTTTGCCCCACCCTGTATATGTATGTATACGTACGCCTGTATAATTTTTAATTAAAAGTGGGATAGTATCGATAGTTTTATACCGGACTATCGAAACTATCGAATGGGCCGACTATCGATAGTTTTGCAGCTCTAATACACGTCCCTGTGGTATTTCTGCTCTGACTTCATATAAATTTGATTTTTCGTCTTTACTTTGAACTAAAAAATATTTTGGGAGAGGTAGCTTTTAAAAAAATATAATGCAGTTGGTGAAACTTTCTTTATTTAAAAATGCAGGACAAGATGCTGTATCCTACCGAATGCTTGTTAGATGTCAAGGAAAATTGCCGAAAAATATAACATTTATAATTCGAAAAGACCCCGAGTGGATGACCTCGAATAACATTTCACCTCTCTAGAACTGGCAATAAACTGCAAAGAAATATTTGTGGATATAAGATCGCTAGTAAACTTAAAGAATTGTATGCAAAAAAAAAAAATTTTCAGGTTTAATTGGTTTTAGCACATGATGGAAAGTAGTCGAATCTAAGCATTGAATTACAGATTCGAGTTAAGGAGATAATACTTTTTCGAGTTAGTTTTAACAACACTTATAGTAATCAAATCTTACTCAGGAGATGTATTTTTATTTCGCCATAGCCTAGTAGGTTGTGTATTGGCTTATTGGACTTGATGTCGTGTTTCAACACCTTGCTCAGACTTCTCGAAAACAACAAAATATGAGAAAATAAGGGGTGATTTTTTAAGAGCTATAGGAAAATTTTTCAAAAAAAAAACACATTGAATTCAGAAAAATGCATGAAATCTTTATTTGAATCGATAGTACGGTCCATATAATTTAATGTTTGAAGATTATTTCATGCAAATGTTGACCGCGACTGCGCCGCAAATGGTCCATCCGCTTAGTCCAATTTTGGCATACTCTTTCCAATATTTCGGCCGGTATCTCACGAATAAATGCTTCAATGTTGTCTTCCAATGCGTCAATTGAAGCGGGCTTGTCTGTACAGACATGAGCTTTAACATAGCCCCACAAAAAATAGTCTAAAGGCGTTAAATCGCACGATCTAGGCGGCCAATTGACCGGTCCCGAACGTGAAATAAAATTTTCACCGAACTCGCCTCTTAATAAGTCCATTGTTACGCGTGCTGTGTGGCATGTGGCACCGTCTTGTTGAAACCACATGTCATGCAAGTCAAGCTCTTGCATTTTGGGCAAAAAAAAGTTGGATATCCTCTCACGGTAGCGCTCACCATTCACAGTTACGTTACGATTCGCAGCATCTTTGAAGAAGTACCATTTTGAAAATAAAATTCAATGATTTGCAAGCGTTGTTCGTTTGTAAGACGATTAATGGTTAAATTATAGACCAAACTGAAGATGTTTGACAGTGAAACAAAACACGAAACGTGCGTGAGCTGTTTAAACCAGTGTTGCAAAAAAGATAATAGCTAAAAAATCACCCGTTATTTCTTCAGTGACTGCCTCTCAGCAGGTTTCTAACAAAAGCTGTGAGAGTAAATAAAAAATTGCGATAAAAAGTTTCTCAAAAAATCTGTCGTTCGGAGTTGACTTTAAACTGTAGATCCCATACACAACATGGATGGTGTGAGACGCTAGGTTTTAACCTAGAATAAAGGGTTGTATTGTATCAGTTTTGATCGGCTAAACTTGAAAAATATCTTTTTTTTTTATTTGTTCAAGTTAAACCAACCTTAATTGCAAAATTTAATTAAAAAATCAAAGAAGTGCTAATATTTTTAAGGCTTCTATTCTTGTAAAGAGATTGACACTTCGTTTGTTAAAATTTGGATAATAAATTTATTCCATCTAAATAACATTCATTTCAAAATTGTTCAACAAATTTTCTGGATTTTCATTGTTTATCGGAAAATTTGCCAATTTGAAGTTCATGCGACTATAAGAATTCGGTTAATACTTGTGTGTTTAGCTTTCCATGAAAGCGCTTTTCAGTTGAAAACATCTCTTAATGGATCAGTTTACCCTGTTCTGCATTTAATTTACCAGGTTCTGTCTAAGCATAGGTTACACAGTATTTCTTATTTCCCTCTGTAGTGTTAACGTCAATGAAAAAAACTTGATTGATCTTGTTAGCCTTGTCCTGAACCACTTTATTTCACAATATTTATATTTAAGTGGCATTCTTTCTCTAGTGGTATCTCAAGTGTTATAAAAGGGTTAATAGCTTCCAATTTACTAACCATTCCCTCCATTCCAGACATAAAGCACTTCAATAAATTATGGTAATCCCAAACCTTTTAGAATATTACTATCCATCCAGCCAAGAGCCACAATTACAAAATGTCTTTCAGAGTGAAATATTTTAATAACCTTCATAAACAATTTTTTTTTGAAATTTTTTATTAGAAAAATCACAAACAAGACTGGAAAATGCCAAAAATGAAGCAAAAAAAAAAATTAGAGAAAATAGAGACGAAGATGAAGATGATGAAGAAGAGGACAAAGAGAAGAGAGGAGATGTTCCTATAAATTATCAAAACATAAATCTTAAATAATAACTAAAAATGGAGAAAATAAATAAATAAATAAAACATTTAGAACACAACTAAACAGTACAGCACTGTACCGAAAATGGCGTTATTTAAGAAAATTTATTATCATTCATAGACAAAAATGTTCATTTTCATGTCTCCGTTTGAGTTGAAAAAGTCTATAAAAATCTATCATTAATCATTTTTATTCTTTTGGGTAGTTAACGCATTGCAAACAGTATATACATATGTATGTATGTATGTGTGTGTGAGAGAGAGAGAGATACATTTATATATATAAAGAAATTGAATAATTTAAAATGTAAGGAGGGAAAGAGATGAAATAGCAAAAACAACCATAACAACATTAAAATAAGTAGTAAATCCTTCATACCAAAAAATTAAAAAAAAAAGATGGTTGCTACACATACATACATATACTACTCTCCCAAACAATTTCGAAAGCAATGCTATAAGTAACATCACTAACAACACTGTCACCAATGGCCCCATCACCATCACCATCACAGTCATAGTCACCAGAACTTGATGATAACCACACATTTTTGGGAAGACAGCACTTCCGTCATATTTTTTTCCTTTTTTTTTTTTTGCATGCGTTACGGCTGTGATGTTTTTTTTTCTACCAAAATTTATAAGAAACATTCATCTCCAGACATGCTCTCCTGTGGAATGTTCATAATAAATACTGTGTTGTTTCACAATCTTATTAATAACAGTGTGTGGCAAATGAATTAGGAACAAGTTATTTACAAAGTTTTTTTTTCTGGTTACATTGTTAGGAGTTAGATTATTCGGACTGGATTATCTAAGGCCATGTGCTAGTTGTGGTATCACAGATTCTATAACAGAATTCGCGCCCATAACTCCCACCCTGAAGCTCAATACACTCATTTATCCTGCTTAACTTGGTTAAAAAAAAAAAAAAAAAAAAAGACGTAACTTCTGGATGGGACAGAGCGTAGCCTCTGCCCTAAGTAGAATGAAACTATAAGGAATATTTTTACTACTTTTTCCAAAAAATCAGCCATATGGCGTTAATGGTGAATATTGGCTTCCAAGAGCAGGATCAAGTTTGTTTAGAAATCAGGTGCATATCAACGAATTTTTTAAGGTAAAATAAAATATGTGGTACAGTTTTCCCGGGTTTATAAGCGGCGAATGCTCAAAAACGGGATCCATATATCGAAATAGTTTCTGTACCTTTTAGAGGAAAAATTAAGATTGTCTAAGCTTCAGCGCTACTATGCGGGGAATTATTATTATATCCTGGATGCTTATATTCGGGGAATACTACATATATTACACACCTTTTGCAACATTCAAGTAGCAGATATCATTTTGCCTGCTTAATATATCCACACCCGATATACATAAATCTGCAGTCAAAATAAAACGGCAACATCAGGTAGCAGTATTCAATTGACCACACAATATTAAGAAACTAATGAAAAAAAGTTTGCTTGAGCCATCATAAACTGACTAAAAAATGTTAAGTGTTTTAGGATTCTGTAAAAACAGACTTTCTTGTTATACGTGACTCGCGTAAGGATAAAAGTGAGTAATTGTATTGTTACGAAAATGGAAATGGTGTTGTTAAAATAATAAGCAAAAGCTCCAAAAACAACACAATGGACTTGATCACACATAAAATGATAAACAAAAGCTCCAAAAACAAAACAATGCAGTTGTTCACGTGATCAACGAATGAGTAAACATATAGCAACAAAAAAACAACAGGCTTGTTTATAAGATCGATGAATAAACAAAAATGTAGCAACAACGTCCGTGTATAAAAAAATATAGCAGAAAGACAAACAAACAAAACAACAACAACTCTGCCTGGACGAAAGTAAACAAGATACACGAACAACAAAAATTGAAACAAGTTGTTTACATTTTTGGATTGTTCCCGAAGGTCGTCATCATCCTTCAAGGGCATCCATCACACTGTTGATCCAGTGATATAAAAGGCAAGATAAAGCGAGCAACGATGATTCAGTTAGAATTCAGTCAGTCGTGTATGAAGACACGTGATTCTCGGAGATCGAGTTGAGTTAGTCGTGTGACGACGTCGCGTTGAATTGAGTGAGAATTCAACCACTGGTGTGTGAAGATACGAGATCGAGTTATAATTCAGTCAGACTTGTGTGCAGACAAGTTGCGTGAAGAAAACAGTTGTTAGTGTGGTGCTTACAAAAAAGGTTGTGAGCAAAGAAGAATAACTAACAAGTGTTGTTGCTTTTAAAAAAATGTTATAAGCAGAGAAATATCACGAACAAGCACATATTGTGGAAGTTATCGTTGTATAAGTGGAAGAAGTTCGAACAGTGGCACAAGAGTTGTGCCGATAATAAAGAATTGATTGAAAAATAAACACAGATTTATTTTTATTTTATTTGCAATCTACGAACTCATATTTTTAACGTTTTTAAAAGGTAAAAACGTAACAGTATGTTCAGTCACTATCTACTTTACCTTCTAATCTTTCTCCTAATGCTGTACTTAGTGTTGTGATTAATTAGCAACAGAGATCAGATCTGCTGTCAGATTTTATTAGAAAAGATAAGAAAATCAACGGCGAATATTATATCAACTTATTGGCTCATGTCACCAATAAAATTGTTATATTTCGTCAGTTCAATTCAAGGGAACACACACGTGTGGTTTTAATGGCAAAAATATGCTGATTTAGATTGTGAATTCATCTGCTCCACACTTCGGATTCAGCAATTCCTGACTATTCATCTTACCAACAAATGTATCTGGTTTTTGAAAAGATACATATACATATGTGAATATTCCGCATACCATAGTAGTCCTCAAAGCCAACATAGTCCATGCCATCAGTCAAATTCAATCTATTTATGTGTTAGGCATTTAGACATTTTGGCTTCGCTTCACCCAAAAAAGCAGTGACAGAATAAAAAAATTTCAATGATTTCTCATACAAACTTTGTGTTTTTTTCAATTTGCTTATTAGACCTGAGGCCAGAGTTCAAAACCCACATCAGACATTTCGATAAAAACGACACAATTTCTGGTAAACAATTGTTTCTTAAAAAATCTGTCGTTCGAAATTGACATTGAACTATAGATAAAACTATCACACGCAACATACATAAGTGATGAGAGAAGCTAGATCGTAATCCCAGCTGAATAGTTGTAATGCCCAGTTATAGATGCATGAACAGAAGTGGTTAGTGAAGAACCCGATATTTTGATGAAGAGTCGTTGGATAGACTGTAAAAATCTCAACATTATGTTGAAAATCATGTATTTTTTTATCTTAAGACCTGTGTTCCCACATAAATTCACGGGCTTATTAAACCATACGATATGGACGAGTCTTTTAAAATTTTCCATATATTCTGCAAAATTTCTCTTTCTTTCTTCTAGTCCAGCTCCTCTAAGATTTCATTTTACCACCTGAATAAAATATTTAATTTCTGAATTATTATTATATTATTGAGGTCGCCGTAGTCTAGTAGGTAGTGTATTGGCTTATTAGACTGAAGGCCCGAGTTCGAATTCCAGGTCAGACATCAAAACGAAAATAGGAAAATATTTCTTCGGCGACTTACTCTCAGCAGATTTCTGGCAAAAACTCTGAGTGTAAATAAAATTGCCATGAAAAGCTTCTCAAAAAACTGTCGTTCGGAGTCGACTTTAAACTGTAGGTTCCGCCACTCATGTATAAAATTAACGCACACAACATAAGTGGTGTGAGAAGCTAGGTCGTAATCCTGACTGAAGAGTTGTAATGACCAATTATGTGTGTATGTATGAATTATTAACATGAGTGATTACCAATATTCTGCAAGTCTAGTCCCATACGGCGTTATTTCAACCAAATATGTTACAGTAATAAACGAATTTGTTGCAGCTTGATTGAGATCACTTGAACTGCTACAATATGTTGACAAATTCACTGAAATCGTTTCTTTCTGATAGCTCACTAATCAATACAAAACAAACATAAAATATATATTCTCTGGGTGCCCTGGTAGTGTTTGCTAGACTATTAGCGTGAGGTTGGTGAGTTTTTTTTTCCCACAAGATACTCTGGTCTGTTACACTATACCGAGCATATAGTATATGTTACTCAGCTCGTAATAATTAAATATAATTTGTAATTGTTTTGTAATTAAAAATTGAATAAAACAAATAAAATATTCTCAAAGGTAGCCTCATTTTTACAACACAGTGTAGAAGCTTTTTCACTAAACTGTATAAAAAAATTTATTTTTTAGGAATCTTTAATGAAAGCAAATAAAATATGAAAAACTTTGGTGTGAAGTATTTTGTAATTATAGGAGTAAGCCTTTTTGTTTTATACAAAGACTGTTTGTTAACGCAGTGTTGACACACAATCAAACGAAATACATTTTAACCCTTTCGGTACGGGAGACGATTAGTTAGTTTACAAATACTATAAGAGGTCAGTTTAGCATAGATATGCTTATTAAACACATACATACCTTTTTTGGTAGTGCCCCTACCCTAGGAAGGGATTTAGGGCACGGGATATATATGTCCCATCAGGAGTTTGGCATGGGACATATAAGTCCCATTGGGCCTAAACCTATAAAAACGCATATAGTAAATCAATATCTGTTTATAAGAGTCCGATGGTACGTAGTCGTCTCCACTCCCAGATGAGAAGTGATCTTCAGCTGACTCTTCTAAAATACTGGCTACATCAATATCAGAAAGTCTTTTCGCCATATCAGCCTGAAATAATATTTTTAATGTTGTTACACTACAGTCCTATTGGGATATATATGTCCCACTACAAAAGCCGAATGGGAAGTATATGTCCCGTAAAAAGAAAATCTTTTCTTACCTGGTAATATTGCAATAACAAGAAAGATTTACACTTTAACAATATTAATTACACACCTTTTTCACTATTTAGTAACGACTTTAACTTTTTTAACTTTTTAATAGAAAAAAGCACAGCAAAAACTTGATACCACTGCAGTCTTCTTATGACTAAACAGCCTGCGTTATGAAAATACGCAAGTTTTCTGTGTTATGAACATATGTAACTGTTCTTTAGCCTCTAAATAACTAAATGGGACAACTTTGGACATTTTACAGTAACAATTTAAAAAATAGGAGTCTGCGATCGTTCAGTGGGACACATATGTCCCAATAGATGCGAAAGGGTTAAGTGCAAAAGTAGTTAGTGACTGTATCCTCTATATCTCACTCGCTTAACTGTCTTCTGTCACATGAATAACTACTTCACTTACAAGGATTTCATATTTTTTTCTTTTCATTTTGTATTATTTTTAATAAAAACAAACAATTTTCTAAAAACATCATCAACTAGAGAAACAGCAGAGGCAGCTTCATCACAAACAACAACAACAAAAGCAGAAAATTACAAAACCTTTAAAAAAAATTTGTATTAGCAACATACGAAAGCAACGCATCACCATTGTAAACAAACACTTGCGGTAATTATGAGTATATATGTATATGTATGTGTGACCTTAAATATCCTTGTTATGTATCAAAGCACACACAAACCAAACACACACACAAAAACCTAACAGTAAACAACAATCAGTAATAACTCCTGTGTGTAGCAAGTACTTCTATTCCATCTCTTCTCTTCCATTATGAATTAAGTACGAGTGAGTTATAGAAACCATCATCACATCTACGTAATAAAGTTACAAACACACTAACAATGACAACCACGACGACACAAATAACATCATGAATTATTACATTGTTAAGATGGCAGCGTATATGTATGTGTATGTGTCTGTATATATAAGACCTACAGAGAGAAATAGATAGAGAGAGAGAGACAGTATGTACTTTAGCGTTCATAGAAAAACATTCATAAACATTATTTATATAAAAACTTTAATTTTTATACTCGTACATTCACACATATTTTAAAAACAACCACACACACATACATATACATATATACACATACATCAAAGCATTCGAAATCTGCGGTCGGCATGCTTTGGGGCGAGAAGAAGGGCCCAGCGCACGAGAGGAAGACCGACATGGGAAGCCGAACGGGCTTCATATGAGGATCTAAGGCATCAACTTAGAAGGGCCATTAAAAGGAGCAAGAAACTATCCTTTCAGCGGATATGCCAGGAAGCTGACGTCAATCCTTTTGGGACTGCTTACAGAGTCGTCTGCAAGAGAATCGGTGCTCGTGAACAGCCTAAACTAGGCTGTCCAGTTTTGCTACGGGAGATTATCGGTACATTATTCCCACGGGGCCAGCCCTACACCTTCATAAGTAGGGATCCGGAAGCCACTCATACCATACCCGAGGTAACAGGAGAGGAGGTACTCGCAGCTTGCACTGGAATAGGAGATAGGAAGACACCGGGGCCAGATGGAATCCCGAATAGGGCACTTAAGGTGGCTATCCGGCTCAGACCTGATATGTTCGCCAAGGTGTTCCACAAGTGCTTCGTCGAGGGTGTTTTTCCACGTAGATGGAAGAAGCAGAAATTGGTTCTCATTCCAAAACCTGGCAAACCACCAGGGGAACCATCGTCGTATCGGCCCATCTGTCTACTTGACACAATGGGAAAAATACTGGAGAGGATAATATACAATCGACTACTGACGCGTGCCGAGGCAGCAGGAGCTCTCTCGGACCTGCAATACGGATTTAGGAAAGGGCGGTCCACTGTTGACGCGATAAGGAAGGTGGTCGACATTGCAAGAGATGCAATAGAGGGCGAAAGATGGAGATTTGGCACCAAGGAATACTGCGCGGTTGTCACACTTGACGTTAGAAACGCGTTTAACTCAGCGAATTGGGGGCGGATTATGAGAGCCCTCTTTAACATGGCTACGCCGCCATACTTAATGGAGATTCTTAACAATTACTTTCAGGACAGGAAGGTAATATACCTAACAGATGAAGGAGAGCAGGAATACGTAGTGACGGCGGGTGTCCCGCAGGGCTCTGTACTTGGGCCACTACTATGGAACATCATGTACGATGGAGTACTTCGACTGCGATTGCCAAACCGGACCACAATTGTGGGCTTTGCAGATGACATTGCCATAATCTCGGTAGCTAAGACGGTAAGAGAAATAGAGGAGAAGACTAACACAGCGATTCGAAATGTTGGAGCATGGCTGGATGAGGCAGGCTTGACACTTGCTGCACACAAAACGGAAGCCGTCTTGATAAGCGGCCGGAAGATAGTGGAGAAGATGAAAGTCACCGTTGGAGGTACAGAGATCGAATCAAAGAGGGCGATAAAATACCTGGGAGTGATTATCGACGACAGGTTGAATTTCAAGGAGCACATAAAGTACATCGGCGAAAAGGCATCTGTAACGCAGGGAGCACTGGCGAGGATGATGCCAAATATTGGAGGACCAGGTCCATTCAAGAGGAAGATAATTTCGGCGGTAGTAACGTCGATAATGCTGTATGCTTGCCCCATATGGTCGGAGGCACTCTCCGTGGGGACGACAAGGAGAATACTGTCCTCGGTGTATCGTCTAAGCGCGATTAGACGGATAAGTGGCTTCAGGACAGTGTCTGATGAAGCGGTATTGGTATTGGCAAAGGCAATACCAATAGACATATGGGCGGAAGAGATGAGGCGGATATACTTTCGCCGACTCGAGTATCCAGGACGGACAGCGGATATAAAAGCGGAGGAAAGAAGGACTTCCATGCACAAATGGCAGTCACGATGGGAGAGCAGTTTAAAGGGAAGATGGACATTTCACATTGTCCCTTCTATAACCCTTTGGATGGAGAACAAACATTGCGAGCTGAATTACTACGTGACCCAGTTTCTAACTGGTCATGGATGTTTTAGGAAGTACCTGCACAGATTTGGACATGATACTTCCCCTATATGCCCAAACTGTGTAGATGAAGAGGAGGATGCGGAGCATATCCTAACATGCTGCCCCAGATTTAGATGGCCCGGAGAAACTAGATTAAGACCAAACCGGCTCATGGAGGAGCTGTTGAATTCTAGGACGCTATGGAGCCAATACAGCCAGAAAATGGCCGAAGTAATGATGGTACTCCGAAGGTTGGAGGAACGAAGGCGAAATTTGAGATAACGTGATAAAGCTTTCGAGCTAACCAGCCCTCCGCGATGTTATACCTTACGGCAGTCCCGCGGGGGGAGAGTGGTTGAAGTGTGTACGGGGTGGGTTTAGTACGTAGGCACCAGTGATGGTGAATCTTGCATGCTTTTGTCGGAACAGAAGTATCTTTCGAAGATTACCACCTCCGGCTCAAGGCAAAAAAAAACAACTACATATATGAACATCCTTCATTTTCCTAAGATAATGTCGTTAATCTGAAAACACAGTATTTGAGTGTAAAGCTGCATTAATTTTTTAATTTTCATTTTCATTTTGATGTAAGGAAAAGTTAGATTAGGAGAAATTGGCAGCCGCATAGCTTATTTGCATCATATCACTGGTATAATACTATGTACTATCATTACACCTATTGTACCAAATGTGGAAAACATTCTGGCTGGCATTCAAAGATATTCTCATCCAATTTAGCTCTTGCTAAACAAGTCTGGGTGCCTAAAATTCTTTTTTCTTCTGTTTTTAAAAGTAATTTCCTCGTTATTACATCTCAGGGGACAGTGTCAAGTGCTAATCGCTGTGAGATCCTGTGTGGGTAAAGGCTGCATTGTCTGGGCACAACATATGTGAGGCTATTCATCTGCTCTTAAGTGAGAAATGTCTGTCACTCGTCTGAAATAACTCGAATTGTAAGAATTTCGTAGTAGCCGCCGTAGTCTAGTAGGTAGTGTGTTGGCTTATTAGACCTGAGGCCACGATTCAAACCCCAGATTACACATCCCCAATAAAACTAAATATGGGAAAATATTTCAGCGGCGTCTTCCTCTCAGCAGAGATCTGGCAAAAACTCTGAGAGTAAATAAAGTTGCCATGAAAAAAGTTTCTCAAAAATCTGTCGTTTCGAGTCGACTTTAAAATGTAGGTCTCGCCACTCATGTATAAAATTAACACATGCGACATAGGTGGTGTGAGAAGCTAGGTCGTAATTCTGATTAAAGGGTTGTAATGACTTATGTATGTATGTACAGTAGAATCAAGCACTCCATTCCAGACGAATATGCAGATTCTGTGCAGAGAAAAACAAATCGCCGAACACATATTTTGAATCTAAATCCATCTCAAAAGGGAATATCTGAGTTTTCATCAAGTAATAGACAAGGTGTTGTCCTTACTGGTATGGGAAAAATTTAGGATGAGAGTGGTACAATAAATTGTCTGGTCGTAGTAATTGCCATCTTGCCGTATTTATCAAAGGTTTTCGAGAAATTAATACATGGGCAGATAAGCCGCCACTTACATACTAACTCTTTGCTTAATGTAAGGCAATCTGGTTTTAGACCCAAGCACAGCTGCATCAGTGCTTTGGTTGATGTGACTGAGGAAATCAGATTTCAAGTTGATAAACGTAATACTATGACATTTCTTATACTGCTTGACCATTCAAAAGCATTTGACACAGTACATCATTCCATTTTACTCCATAAATTGAAACATATGTGCAATTTGTCCCCAACTGCGTTAAAATTATTATCATCCTACTTAAGTAATAGAAGCCAAAGTGTTTATCATGACTCAAACGTATCGGAAAGTTGTTCAATGCCAAGGGGTGTACCACAGGGTTCCATACTTGGTCCACTTTTGTACTCCATATATGCTAATGATCTTCCATCGAGTGTAGAACATTGTCAGGTACATATGTATGCTGATGATGTGCAACTTTACATTAGTTGTGAAGTGGATGATGCGCCTAATTGTATACGTTTAATAAACCAGGACTTACATAGAATTTACTTATGGGCATCTGCAAATGGGCTAAGCCTAAACCCCAAGAAATCAGCTGTTTTAATTATTGGACAACCGAAAACTTTTGTGACGTATCTTCCACCAATACATATTAATAATATAAATATAAACATTGTTCAATCTGTGAAAAATCTAGGAGTAATCCTCAACAAACAACTCAATTGGTCGGGATCACATTATAGCTAACTGCGGAAAGACATTTGCTATGCTTCGCAATCTCTGGATGACGCAATATTTCACACCAATACATATCCGAATGCTTTTAGCCAAAACATACTTGTTGCCAACTCTAATCTATGGTTGTGAGCTTTTTGCTAGCTGCGATGCCGTTAGTAGGCGCAGGCTTAATGTCACCTTTAATAATATTGCACAATATGTATTTGGTATTAAAAGGAATAGTAGCATATCACATTATGCCAAACACATTTATAATATCACATTTGATAATTTACTGAAATGCCGAGTACTACTACTTTTGCATAGAATTATCTACAATCAGCAACCACCGTATTTATATCAGAGAATAAAATTTTCAAGGTCTAATAGAGGAAAGAAGATAAATTGTATAAAATATTCGAAAGCTGCCTCTGAGCAACACTTTTTCATTAACTCTATTCGCCTTTGGAGCCAACTACCCTCACAATTACAATTAATATCCAATGCAAGCCATTTTAAAACTGCCTTATTTAAGCATTTTTCATAGTTATGTTTTTCTTTTTTGTTATTTCGTGTTATATTTGTCTAAAATGTTACTTTTTTTAAAAACAAAATTTTGTATAATATAGTTAAACTTTTGTTTTTTTTTTTAATTATTATTATGTTTTTATTATTATTATGTTTTTGAAATTAACTTCATTACCTTTATATTTCCAATTTTGTATTAATTTTAAGATCTATATGACAATTGCATGACCAATACTTTAAAAAAAAGATATGTTCTTGTTGTATTGGATTAGTATAAATAAATAAATAAATAAAAAAATAAAATAAATAATGTGCTACCTCTGCACAATAATGAGAACATTCTGTTTTTTCACTTACCTTTTCTTAAAAAATTTAATCGATGCACAGAGATGCATTGATATATTCAGTGGAAAATTTCTATAACATCCACATATCTTTGCAATATATCTTATTGACAGAAACACTGGTGATTACTCTTAAGGTCCATTACTACCTTTAAGGGATATTGGAAATTATCCGCCGATTTTCTTATCAATTGCTTTGTTTCAGTTTCATTAATAGAACTATTTTTTTTATAAACAAACAGATGATTCGCTTGAAACAGGTTCTAGAATGATAGAGTTGCCACCTGTCCCATTTTCTTATTATTTCTTTGCATTGTTTCATTTTCATTAATACAATTTTTTTCTAATAAAACAGATGATTGACTTCTTGCGGGTTCTAGAATAATAGAGTTGCCAAGTGCCGTTGGCTAGAAACAAAATCCTTTATTAAAAAAGGTAATGATTGTGGTGTGTGTTGGCTTATTGGACGTTAGGCTTAGGTTCCAACTCCAAGTCAGACATCTTCAACAAAACGAAATATGAAAAAAAAAATATCTTTCGGCGACGTCCTCTTCAGCCAGCAAATTTCTGGCAAGAACTCAGAGAGGAAATAAAATTGCCATGAAAAGTGTCTTAAAAATCTATCGTTCGTAGTCAACTTAAACAGTGGTTCTCGCCAATCATGTATGAAATAAATGCACACAACATATGTGGTGTGAGAAACTAGATCGTAATCCTGATTACAGGGTTGTAATGACCAATTATGTACATAGTGGTGTGGAAGATGGAGTGGAGGTGGCACTGCCTGATCAGTTTTCCATATAAGGAGTGCGCACGAAAAAAACTGGACTTACACTTTTCGTTATAGAAATAAAACTAAGTGGCGGATTTTTTCGTTTTATATTTCAATTAAAGTAAATAATATTTAAATTCTTTTGTGTATAAAATTTTTTTCTGAAAAAGGTCTCAGAGGTCTCCAACTTTTTGAGCCACTTTTCTTCCGGACATGTTAGGGGGTTTTTTGAAAAATACGTATTATTTTACTTGCTTTGTTTTGGTTGGCAAATCCTTTTTTTCTTCCACTTCCACGCTTTCTCTCAATACTTAAAGACTCCTTATATTGTTTTATTCTTACCTTAGAAACCGGTTTTTTGGTTAACACCTGCGAGCCTAGCAATCGTTTTTTGTAAGCGGCGCGGTTTTTCATTGAAAATTTCAATTATTTTTTTACGACATTCTTGTTGGGTGCCCATTTTCAAAAAACTAATTTTGCTTTTGCAATGAGATCAGAGATCAGCAACGAGTATTCAAAACGATGAGTAGATTCGAGTCATACTTATTATTTCTGATACTTATACGCATTCATACTTATTTTAATATCATACTCATACTACTCATACTCAAAGTTGGAAGTACTCGTCGTATTCATACTTAACAATACGCATGATGTTATTGACTTCGACTCGTCTCTACTTAACATTTACACGAAGCACAAAATAAGTATGATTCGCGTACGAACACTACTATACTCACAAGAAGATTGTGTGTATACTTTACTTGTTGTCTTTGTCTTTCCTTTCTTCTTTGTTTGTATATGCAACAATAACAAAGGCTGTAAATTTTGATGATTGATTCGAGCCAATCGAATCACTTATAAGTATTATAAGTATTTTTCTAAATTTATGAATCAGAATGAGTAGGCGTTTGAATCAAACACATTTCGAATGTTGTGAGTTTGATGTCAACGTTGTACTCATACTCATTGTAACCTATACTTATAAATCAATGCTGTAGCGAGTACGAATGAATCAGAGTAGTTGAATTTCAATTCTGTTGATTCACTCATACTCAAAATTGCATGAGTGCTTATGAGTAGCGGAAAAACGATTCATTGCTGATCTCTGAATGAGATTTAGCACGTCGATTTTGAAACAGATGACTAACAAAAACAATGTAACGGTATTCATTTTTTTAAATTATGATAAAAGTTACAGGCTTAAAAGTATGCCCATTTTTTTTTGTGCGCACTCCTTACTTTGAAGGCTCAGAGACTAGGCTCCTAGATTAGTTATTTCGAAGGGATTAAACTATATATTTCTCTGTAGCAGTTTAACCAATTTCACCACGAATTGAATACGTTGTACAAGACCAGTTTTCTATTTCTATTTCGTACGTGAGTAGAGTCGCCAATAGGCCGGCCCATCATTATAAATCATTTAATGATTTCCGATGGCTAATTGAAGTTTAAAAGAACTGACAGACACAAAATTTCTTTGTTGCCAACATTAAAAATAAATTTCAGATTAGAATCTCTGTGTGTGTGTAAGCCAAATTTAAAACGTATATCGATTGTTTAAATCATAAAAATAAATCGATAAATTTTAATTATTAAAAAATGTTAATCATGTCAATGTGTTGTTTTCTTTGAAAATAGCATTCCAATCTATTGGACAACAGATGTTGATTCCAAAATTTTAACGGTCAATAGAATTTTAATCATATTACGACAAGAGAAATAAGAAAAAAAAAATAAGATGATAATTTGAATATGAAATTAATTTTTTACAAAATCCCAGTTCATCAAACACAACAAAACACAACACAGCACAGCACAATACAATACAAATGATATCGAATTGGAGTGGAGTCATAAATTTTCGTTAGTGAAACTCGACTTAGTGTCCCATCGTGAAATATTTTTGGCTGTCAGAGAAACGAGAATGATGAAGATGATGACGACGATGATGGTGATTGGACTCCATTAAATATCTTTGAAATTTATTTGTTGTTTGTTTATACCGAAAACCGTTGATTGGTAATCATCTACGAGATACACATTACTACCATTCCAACACGTGCATACATACAGCTATGGACATTAAATTAGCACAAAATTTCATTATAAAATATCAGATTTTTGATAGTATTTTAGGTCTATTCATAAAAAAATTTAAACATAGAAACTTAAGATACATATTGTTCTTTAAAAAAAAAAAAAAATTTGGCGAAATTGATCGTCTGCTGATTAAGGCATGCAACATATAAAACACCAGATTTTGGCTGGACAGTAAAATAGCACAAATTAAAATTTCTGGAATAAAAATAATATATTTTAATAAATAGTAAAAATATTAATGTTTTCAGTTTATTTGATCAATATTTAGTAGAGTAGCCTCTATTTTCAAGCACCGCGTGGCATCTAAGAGACAAATTTCTTTGGAAAAGATTTTTGGGAATCGAGTACCAAGCGTAACGTATTCCAATCCACAAATCGCCCAAATTTTTGTACTTTTGTTGAGCAATAGTACATTTCACATCGTTTCAGGGGTTTTATATCGAGTTTAAGTCAGAACTTTGCGCCGGCCAGTCTAAAACGGGAATGTGCTCTTTATAAAATCAATCCTTTGCCAGCTTAGATGTGTGTTTGGGGCCACTATCTTGGAAAAATATGAATAAAACTGGCATGTATTAAAAGCTTATGGTTCCATTTTGTTCTCTAGAATGTCCAACTACTGATACGGTCCATTTTTTCATTAATTTTCAAAATGGGACCTACACCGTGCCATGAAAATGCTCCCCACGTCATTGCGCTTTCTCGACCATGCGTTATGATCCTTTGAGTATAGCGTGGATTTAATGTCTGACATTCTGGCCGTTAAACAACCACTCTACCATCTGGTCCCATACGATTTAGCACTGTATTCTTGTAGGTGCGAGCAAACGTTAAACGCTTGACTATATTTTTCTTTTGGTAGAAGTGGCTTCTTTCGGCAAGAGCGTCCAAAGAGCTTTCCGTGATTAAGACGTCATCGTATGAGCCTGTCCGATAAATTTAACCTAAATTGAGAGTTAATTTTGTTCAAAATATCGCGTGACGACATGAAAGGCTCCTTCTTTCACTTCCGGACAATAGCACGGTCCACGACTTCGGTTGTTTCCTTGACACGTGGCTTTCGTTTTTTGTTTTCTGCGACACTATTATGTGTTCTTTGCAGGAAATGATGACGTTATAAATCATTTTTCGCGAGCAATTCGAAATTTCGGCAATTTCAGCCAGGTTTTTCCCATTATTCCACTAGTCAACGATAATGAGCTTCTCCTCTGGCCAGCAATCTTTTAAAAGTCCAATTTTTAAAAAAAATTACTATAAATGCCTAAAATTAAAATAATATAACGCAAGAATAAAAATACTTGAACAAAGCTTGTACCTAAAACACTTTTATGCACGTTGTGCTAATTTACTGTTCAGCTCGAATTTAGCTACTGACACAAATTAGCAGTCAAAACAAAAAATATGTACGATAACGGTAATATTTTTTGTTAAACAACAGCTAGATGTCATCGTGCAACATTCCAGACCAAAACAATTGGCCTAATTGGGATACAAATGAGAAAAAATTCACAATCAAACTATACATAGATTTTGTGCTAATTTAATGTCCGTAGCTGTATGTACATCGTTTTTGTGTCTATGTATTCGTATCTGTATCTGAATTTGTATTTAAATTTTGTCAATGTATGGGTTTGTATGTTAAGATTGAAAAGATTACAAAAAAATAACAACAGATCTGCTATTGTTGTTGTTGGTTTCATCTTGAAGAAGATGAAACATTAGGTAGTTTTGGAATGTTTGTGCGTCAGTCAGTTCTTTAACTCAAATTTAAAAATTTATTACAAAAAAAAAAAAATTAAATAAAAACAGAGAAAAGAAACAAACACGAAATAAATGCTCTGACTATGTTCTTCTTATTCTCAAAGTTCACTTTTAATTTATGACCCTTGATTGGGGCGTTATATTATGTTTTTCTTTTTTTTTTCTTTCTATAATTGACTGACTGGCTGGTATTCTGATTCCAATATTGATCCCGGTAATAAATTTTATTTGTTTTGTTTGAGAAAAACAAAAACAATACTACCTCTCTAACTGACTGCTTAACTGACTGCCTAACAGACTAACTGACATATTCATTTATTAGTTAAAACTAAAAATAAAAATCAAAAACTAAAGAAATTAAAATTAAAAGACATTCTCACATTTGATTTGTGATTTCTTCATATTGTTACACGCTCCAACCATGTCAGACCGAGTACGGATGATGTCCATCTTACTTTAATTGCCATTATCATTTGTGTACGTTTGTCTTTTGTTTTATTTTTGAATAAAAAGTTTGATTAGATTTTATTTTATTTTTAAAATTTATTCGTCTTCAAAAATGAATTTTGTGAAAATATTTCAAATACCTTTGTTTAAAAGAATTCCATCATAATTCCATCAGCATAACATTACCTACAAACATTTTTTATTATTTTTTCTTAAGTCATAAGGAAATAATAACGGGTTATCCATTTTGTGGTTTCAAAAGTAAACGTAAGTAAAACAAATATAAAATATTTTTTTCATAATATTTCTTTTTTATTGTAAAGTTTGAACCAGAGATCAGCAATGAATCGTTTTTCCGCTACTCATAAGCACTCATGCAATTTTGAGTATGAGTGAATCAACAGAATTGAAATTCAACTACTCTGATTCATTCGTACTCGCTACAGCATTGATTTATAAGTATAGGTTACAATGAGTATGAGTACAACGTTGACTTCAAACTCACAACATTCGAAATGTGTTTGATTCATACACGCCTACTCATTCTGATTCATAAATTTAGAAAAATACTTATAATACTTATAAGTGATTCGAGTGGCTCGAATCATTCATCAAAATTTACAGCCTTTGTTATTGTTGCATATCCAAACAAAGAAGAAAGGAAAGACAAAGACAACAAGCAAAGCATACACACAATCTTCTTGTGAGTATAGTAGTGTTCGTACGCGAATCATACTTATTTTGTGCTTCGTGTAAATGTTAAGTAGAGACGAGTCGAAGTCAATAACATCATGCGTATTGTTAAGTATGAATACGACGAGTACTTCCAACTTTGAGTATGAGTAGTATGAGTATCATATTAAAATAAGTATGAATGCGTATAAGTATCAGAAATAATAAGTATGACTCGAATATACTCATCGTTTTGAATACTCGTTGCTGATCTCTGGTTTGAACGTTGACATTATGTGTGAAGCACTACATCATTTGAATGACCTCCACGCGAAGTGTTGCAAGCATTGATTCTTTTGAGGTAATTTTCGACCACTTTTTGACACATATTGGGCGGTGTCTCAGCCATAACTTGACAAATGTTGGTTTCTAAGTGCTCAAGAGTTGAAGGTTTATCAGCATAAACACGGTCTTTCGCGTAGCCCCACAAAAAAAAGTCTAATGGTGTCAAATCGCATGATCTTGGTGGCCAGTTGATATCGCCACGACGAGAAATTATGCGGCCAGGAAATGTCTCTTGCAATAAAGCCATATTCGCTCGAGTTGTGTGGTATGTGGCACCGTCTTGTTGAAACTACATATTGTCCAAGTCGTATTCTTCAATAGCAGGCAAAAAAAAGTCGGTTATCATATGACCATAACGCTCCGAATTGACGGTAACAGTCGTTCCATCGTCGTTTTCGAAGAAGTAATCTTCGAAGTAATCACACCTTCGGACCAAAGAGCGCACCAAACAGTGACTTTTTCTGGATGTAATGTCCTATCTTCAATTACTTGAGGATTCTCAGAACCCCAAATACGACAATTTTGTTTATTAACATACCCACCAAGTGTTAAATGTGCTTCATCGCTGAAGAAAATATTGTTCGAAAAATTGCCGTCCACCGCCTGTTGTTCAAGCACCCATTCCACGTATCTACGACGTTGTGAATGGTCAGCTGGCTTCAGTTGTTGCGTGAGCTGGACTTTATATGGATGTAGGTGTAGATCTAAATGCAAAATACGCCATCATGTGCCGTAAGACAGTCCAAATTCCTGAGAACGAAGAGGAATCGACACATTCGGGTCTTCGGCAACACTTTCACTTACAGTAGCGATATTTTCAGCGGAACGAGCGAAACGATGATGCACAGGCCTTTCAATATTTGTAACCACGCCAGTCTCTTCAAATTTCTTCACAATTTTGCCAATTGCTTGCGTAGTTGGACGATTATGTAAACCATAATCTTCTCTTAAAGCACGATACGTGGCTGTGGCAGAATCACCATTTTTGTAGTAGGTTTTGATAATTTTTATGCGTTGTGTGATAGTTAAGCGATCCATTTTCGTCAATGTCAGACTTTCAACTGAAAAGAAAAAAATTGGTTTCACAACTTAGTTCGACAGATGTCGAATTACAGTCCCATACTTTTGAAACCACGAAATGGATAGCCCTTTACTTTTGAATTGAAAATTTTTTTTCTTAAAACAGATTTGTTTATTGGAAATATTCACTAATTATGAAAACGCACATAATTTTTATGAAAAATTTACTAAAATTAGTCTCAAACCCTATTGATTTGAAAAGAGTCTTTGCCTTTCTTTGTCTTCCCTTTCGTTGAGTATACCTCTCCCACTTTACAGAAAGGCTCTTTCATCATCAACGATATGCTCACAAGCTTATCTGTCTCTTCATTGCCGAGAACTTCAATGTGACCTGGGAACCATGTCATCATAGTACTCCGCTTGAAAGATATCCGCGAATTTACCCATGAATTCGTAATTTTTTATTCTGGTACCATAAACTCCTGCTCTGCCCCAAGATCAGTTCTTGACCCATCTGTTTACTAAAAAACAGTTCTTCTTTGAAAAGATTATGTAGCTTCCTTCCTTCACTTATGACGAATTTCCAAATATCGTGTTTTCTGATGGAAAATATTTTCTCATCAAAAGCTATCAATAAATTCTTAAAATGATCTCCTAAATACTCTCTTGAAGTGGGGACTTATTTTGTTAAAATATATTGGAGTACTTAGACTTTTGCTGTCCACTGTATAAGTCCCGTTTGATAACACTCCTAACGCTAAGGTATAAATAAGGCGTCAGACAGAAGGTTTATACTGCTTATGCTATCCAGATTGATGAAAAAGCTTCTGCAAACATGATCGCATTCAACGAAATAATAAGGCTCAGCACAATCGGAGGACAGGGATGGGGTTCTTACACCACTAATGTAGAATATGTTTGTGTATGAACTACTGATAAAACTATCTCAGGCGGGTATCGCCTATCAAGGATATGAAGATGGTATAGTCTCAATAATATAATATCAAACAAGCCTTGAGATTGTAACTTGTTGGCACAAAACAAAGTGGGTCTGTGAATAATCTCGTGCAAGAGCACGTAGTAAAATTTACAAAATTTACTTCTTAAATGAAAAGTTATTGCCTCCTTGGTGAGTTGATATCACACAAAATGGACGTGACATATCTGGGAATAAAATGACACGGTGAGCTCATCTGGAAAGTAACACAAGAAAGGCCAGATCTGTCATACTGATATTCAGAAGACTTGCAGGGAAATCCTGCAGATGTAAATCAGAAATTATGCACTGCATGTATACCTCTTAATGGTTAGGCCAATAGTGACTTAAGGGTATTGTCTAGACAGAAAGAACAAAAGCTTCCTCCTTAACTTAGCCAATGAACAGTTCTACCAGACTCTATGATTTTGACAAATTCTTGCATGTGACTCATATGGGATACAAAATAATGAATCCGCTCCATACCAGATTCGTGGGAAGAATAATTTTATGAAATTTTGAAATTTGTTATATTCTGAAGGGAATATTCAAGAATTGATTGTAAAAATCCACTGGGTAGTGTGTAGACTTGCTAAGAGAGATCACGAGAGGTTAAACTTGAGCTGGAAAAGAAAGAAAAAATATTAATTGCCACGAAAGCTTCTAAAGTCTGTGGTTCGGGGTCCGTGTTAAATTGTAGACCCCCAACTAATGGATCCAGTTAACACACAAAGGGTCCAGTTAACATACATGTAGTGCCAGAACCTGAATATTCAAAAATATTTTTAAAAATTCTCTAAATTAATCGATAAGAATTTATGAGAGACTATACTTAGCTACGAAGGCATTCTCAACAATTTCAAAGTAAAAGAAGGCTAATGCTTTGCACTGGCTTAGTTACTTACTTAATTAATTGGCCATTAACAACCCGATTAACGGATTTCGGCCTGCTGTAACACATCCTTTCAGGCGCCTCTGCTACTTGAGCGCCGACGCCAGTTGGTCACACTAATCGATTTTGTCCTTCCAACGCAAACAAGGTCGTCCTCTTCGCCGACTTCCTCAGATCCCCGCATCAAATATCAGTCTCGCCGGAAATCTCGCTGGATGTTAATACGCTGCACAACGTCTATGTCATACATCTCACTGTCGGATCGGATGCGGAAAACATCGCCAACTCGCACTGGACCGAAGATCTTACGTAGGACTTTTCTCTCGAATACTATCAAGGCTGCTACATCAGTGCTTAACCTTCCTATACCCGCGCCAAAAAGTGAAACACCAATACCCGCTCGTTGGTCTGTGAGACCGACAATGGAAAATCCTATATCCTTGGTACTATTTCAAAATTTTTTTTTTGATGCTAAAACGAAGCTTATTACGACTAATGAAGCTACCAGTGATATCAACTTACTGGCACTATTTTTTTACAAAAAAAAATCGCAATAATAAAAAAATCAGTTTCACAGACCAACGCGCGGGTATAGGAAGGTTAATAGGATGAGCGTCTTGTAGAGTATTAGTTTTGTCGTACGAGAGAGGTCCCTGCTACTCAATTGCCTATTGAGGCCATAGTAGCACCTGTTGGCAAGAGTGATCCTGCGCTTGATCTCCAGACTGACATCATTTTTGGTGGTAACGTCTGAGCCAAGATAAATAAATTCCTTGACTATATCGAAAGTATAGTTATCAGCCGTTATCTGAAATCCAATACGCCGTACGTCTCTGCTTGTCGATAACATATACTTTGTTTTGCCCTCATTTACTGCCAGACCCATCTTAGTTGACTCCCGTTCAATAGCACTAAAGGCAGCAGTAACATCTCGCTTGGTACGACCTATGATGTCAATGTCGTCAGCGTACGAAAGCAACTGGACGCTTTGCACTGACACTACATATACATAAATGCGCAAGCAAGCAGCTTGGCTTGGCTTATGTACACTGAACCAAAAATTTCCGTAAATACTGTAGAAAGAGGTGTAGAATTGAAGAAATTTCGTTATACTATATATCAGCTAACAAAAATGTGTATTCATATCTACATCTTTTTTAGTAAAAATTAGTAAATTATTCATATTGAAAAATTTTCTTCATATTGAAGAAATTTCTCCATTTATTTATATTAAAGAAATTTCTTCAATATGAATAAAATGCTTTCGTTATTTTGCGGGATGTAAATATGAAGAAATTTAATTGAATTTAATAAAAAAATTTATTTATATTAAGGAATTTTTATTTAATTTTATTAATATTTTTCGTTAATATTTATTCATATTGACGAATTGTTTTTAAAATTAATAGATAAATTTTGTTAATTTTAACATTTTAGTTAATCGATATGCAGTTAAAAAGTTTTATAATTATTATATATATACAGACAACGTACTTTTCGTAAAAAAGTCTTGTGAACAGTTAACTTAAAAATACTTCTAAAAATGGAACATGAAAATTAAATAGAATTAAAAAATATAATAAAAAAGCGTAAGTTTACAAACAGATAGATTTATTTCAAACTTAAAACTGAGTGTAACTAAAGTGTATTTCGCACTTGCTACTTCCGATTGCCGGTAGTTTTTAGTAGCTGCACAATGGTTTTCAATTTCTCCCAAGTGCAGATGTCGAGACAGATTGCTTCGATGCTTTCCTCAGCATTTTATTCAGGAGGATCTAGTTAGACATTATATTACTTAATTCTTTAAATAAGTTTGTACAGTTCTTACCTAAATTTACAGCTCCAAATTGCTCCCCAACTGCAATTTGATGAGTAATTCTCTTTTGGATAACGCCAGTTATTTATTTATATATTGAACTAATATTGAAAAAATTTTTTACACTTAAAACGCATCATATTTTTAAATGTTAAATTATTAGAAAAAAAAACTCACTTTAAATTACTAATTATTGTAATTGAAAAACACAATTTTTTAATAAACAACATTCGTAGCAGACAAGACGTATTCATTAATAGGTGACCTTATGTCTACAACAAGTACAACAATGCAAAAACAACAGGCATTTTGTTTTTGTAAAAACCACTTCGATTGTCAGAAACAGCTGACTGAAGAATGACAATAGGAAGAAAAATGAGAAAAAAAAGTTGTTAAAGTACACGCGGAATGTCAAAAAAATTAACCCTCAAACCTCCATAGGAAATTAATAAAAGCAATTAAAAAAACTAAATAAATTTTATATATTGAAATTTCTTTTGATTTTTATGTCATGCTTAATTACGCCAAAGTGGGGCAACTATAAATTAAAAAAAAAAATATTCCATGCAGTCAATAACATTTCCACTTTATGTAAATAACATGTTCTTATATGGCCATCGAGAAAAATGGCAGATGCAAACGTTATTTGTTATTGCACATAGTTTAGGCACCTAGTTGGAGATACCGAAATCTTTTTTTGGGTAATTCATCAGTCTCGTCTAAATAAATATAAATATAGTAAATCTAGGTTGTAGTTTAAAAGATATATGGATTTAGTGTTAAAGGCTTAAATATTATTAATCATCTTGCAAAAATTTTAATAAAATTGGCTTTGAAATAGTAATCCTGAAGAATTTCTAGAGTGCGTATCGTTAAGGATACATCCGGTACAAATGAGGGTTTATAAATGCGAAAATGATTATCGAAACAAAACACAAAAAAAAACAACAAAATTTTGACATTCAAAAAGGAGTCAGCTGTTGAGAAAAGGCTACCTACTATGAATTTACCTTGGTAGCAGATATGAAAATTCTGACAATAATTTTTCCAACGCCTATTTCGTTTTTTTAAAGTTTCAAAAACAAATTAAACTTACATTCTGAGAATAATTTATCCAACGCTTATTTGGTTTTTCTTTTTAAATTTCAAAAATAAATAAGTTGAATTAACGAACTTTCTTCAATTCTTTCAATTTTACTATAATAAAGGACTTAAATTAACGAAATTTCTTTAATTTTAATTTCCATAGTAAATTTAACGAATTTTCTTCAAATCTACTGAATTATATTTAAATTAACAAAAAATAATTATTCAATATTACTAAAAAATAACTAAATATTTTTGTTATATTTATTATAGTAGATTTATTTAATTTTAGGTGGATTTTAGTTAATTTAACAAAATCTTAGTTAAATTAACAAAATATTTATTATTTTTAACAAAATTTTATTCAAATTATTTTATTCTACTTAAATAAATTTTAAATATAAAACCAATCATTGTTTTTAATAAAATTTATGTAGATTTGAAGAAAACTTGTGTAGTTTTGAATAAAAATCTGTAGAATTGAATATTTTTTTCGTTAAATGTTTACTAAATTTTTTAGTTAATATTACCTACGATATTTTTTTCAGTGTACATACGTCAATAAGTAATGGAACGACAAGGTCTTTCATCTATCACACGAGGCCTACACTAATAGTCTTCCACTACAACATTCACTCCTTTTTTCTCTTTAAACATTAAACCGACTGTTTAACAAGGATTTTATTTCTTAAAACTTATCGCTATTTAAGGAAAAACTACAAGTAGTTGCAGTCTTAAACGGGTTGCCGATACAATGTTGCATGAACAATATAAACTTTGACCCAAGCATGTACAACAAAACAAATAAATTCATAAGAAATCCACACAGACTTACACGGGCACCCATTAAACTTGAGTAAGAAAATAAAGATGGCCAAGTAAATACAGCTGAGGCCTCATCAATTCATCTTCGCTCACGTACGTTAATAAGTGATACACTCGCTTGCTGTCCTTTTGTTGTTGTTGTTGTTGTAGTTGTTAAAGAATTCATTGTGTTGATTTGTTGGTGCAGTTGTTTAGCAGATTTACACAAACACAGTCACCCCAAAAAAAAAAAAAAAAACAACGAACAGGCCACAGAGAACTGAAATAAAATGAAATAAAGTGAGCAGTAAACTAAAGTGAGTTGGGCTAAGTGAATGTATGAGTGTGTGTTTGTGTGTGTGTGTGTGTGTAAATAAATTTTAACTGCCAGCAGCAGGGTGCATTTTCATTAAGAATAAAATATGATGAGCAATCAATCATTGACATTGGGAGGGTGTTTCTCCAACATTGTTGGTTGGCTACTCATACGGCATTCACTACAGTCAGGTTAACATTGGTTGGTTGGCTGTAGCCAAAGAATCTGAACTTATGGTCTGTATATCGGCCTGTTTAACTCTACCATACATATGTACATCCACATATTGTATGGCCATGGATTCTTTGCTTTTTCTTCTACGCCATCACAATTTTTTCCTTTTTTTTTTCTTCTTCTCTCTTGTTTTTTTTTTGGATTTGTAAATAATTTTCATTTTGCACTTGGTCTTCTTATTCTGTAGTTTTATAGTTGTTGCTGTTGTTATTCTTTTCATTTTATAGTATGTGTCGTTAATGTATCCCCATATGTTATAGCCATGATTGCTGTTCTTGTTGTCTGATTGCTGATGTTAATTTGCTCGTGTGTAGTTTGCTTTGAGTTTGAGAGAGCGAGCATTTCAGAGATACAATGTGTAGATTGATATAACCTGCCTCTGGTGTTCAAAACAAATGGCCAATACTAAATAATATCTCATGATTATTTCTCATGGAAGAATACTCTACACTCACCACACAATATTGTGTTAGTTCTGGTACTTGAAACATACTAAGAAATCGCTTATAATTTTACAAAATTTATGTCAGATAACATAAAAATTTTTAGTTGAAAGACCTTATGTATACAATATAACATCGTTCAAATGTCCGCCACAACTTCTTTGGAAATAATGTTCAATTTTTACAACCCTGGCGCATAAATTCGGCCGAGTTTGACAGCGTGGCTTGTTCGCTACAACTTTTTAAAATACCATAAAAAACTAACGGAATCAATTCGTACGTATTGAATGTCCACTGTGACAGGAGCAGTGTGGCATATGGAGCCGTCCTGTAAACACATATCGTTGGTGTCCACCAGAAATCAGCAATGAGTATTCAAAAAGATCGTATACCTTTTTTTTCCCTGCATTTTTGAAAGACTCAAATGAGTGTAATAGTAAAGTGTAATTCAAAAAGATGAAGTCGCCGTGGTCTAGTAGGTAGTGTGTTGGCTTATTACACGAAAGGCCCGATTTCGAATCCCGGGTCAGACATCAAAACGAAAATATAAAAATATTTCTTCGGCGACTTCCTCTCAGCAGATTTCTGGCAAAAACTCTGAGAGAAAAAATTGCCACGAAAAGCTTCTCAAAAAAATCTGTCGTTCGGAGTCGACTTTAAACTGTAGGTCCCGCCACTCATGTATAAAATTAACGCAAACAACCTGAGTGGTGTAAGAAGCTAGGACGTTGTACAATGGATCAATTCGACCTCCGGGTACTGTACTTGTCACAGTTGACGAGTACACGTCCTCTAACCTAACCTAACCTAACCTATTCAAAAAGATGAGTAGAATTGAATCATACTCATAATTTCTGATACTTATACGCATTCATACTTCTTTTCATATCATGGAACCTCTACTCATATTTAAAGTTTGAAGTAATCATTATACTCATACTTAACAACACGTATGATTTGTTCATTTCGACTCTCCTTAACTCAACATATACACGAATTACAAAATAAGTATGATTCGCGTACGAACACTAAAATACTCACTAAAGGGTTGTGTGTTTGCTCTTTCTTTTTTGCTTATGTGTATGTTTTCTTTTGTTGTAAGTGCAACAACAACTAAGACTGTAAATTTTGGTGAATGATTTGAGTCACTCGTATCATTTATAAGTATTATAAGTATTTTTCTAAAGTTATGAATCTAAAGGCTTATAATAAGGCTTATGAATTAAACATATTTTGAATGGTATGAGTTTGATGTCAACGTTGTACGTATACTCATTGCAACCTGTACTTATAAATCAACGCTGTAGTGAGTACGAATGAATCAGAGTAGTTGAATTTCAATATTGTTGACTCACTTATATTCAAAATTTCTTGAGTGCTTATGAATAGCGAGAAAACGATTCATTGCTGATCCGTGGTGTCCACGTCATACAATTCAGGCCTAATGAAGTTAGTAATCATTGATCTATAGTGACACTATTGACGGCGAGGGCCTGGTCATCGTCTTTCCAAAGGAATGTAGACCGATAACGTCGCCAGCCTAAAATACACACCAAACAATGACTTTTGCATTGAATGCTCTTGAATGTCATGTACATTGGTATCGTCACAAATTCGAAAATTTTGTTCCTTCACGTATCCATTAATTTAGAAATCGATTTAAATAAGGCAGTACACTCTGGTAGATTTTTTCAGTTCCTTAACTATCATATAATAGAACAAAAATTATTCCAAGAAATTCGTTGTGTTGTTCAGTGTTGTATAATCGAGAATGACCGACAGTAATTATTTGTTTTTTTATTTTGTTCGTACAAAATCTACTTTCAGAAAAAATAAGCATTTATTTGAAAATAAATATGTTTTTAGTTGCGCACAATGGTTTTTAAAAGAAATTTTCAGATTTCGTTGGGAGTCGACTATAAACTGTAGGTCCCGCCAGTCATGTATAAAATTAACATAAACAAAATAAGTGGTGTGAGAAGCTAAGTCCTAATGCTGAATGAAGGGCTTTGATGGCAAACGTTTGATTCATAACAAATTCAGGAATCAAAATATGTATATTCATGAGCGTTTCATAGTATATACTGAAAGAGTGAAATTTACAGCAAATAAATCTACCACACCCTGTATCAATCAATTTAATATTTCTAGCATTTACTTTGCTTTAACGAGCCTCTACCATAAGACGGCTTCTCGCAACGTGGCCCAAATCTAAGGAACAAAATTCCGTAGTCAGTTACTTTAATTTAGTATCAAGTAAAAAGGCAAAAAGTTGCTCAAGGCTCATCAATGGTTGATTGTCAAGCATGTGATTGAAAAGATTGATTGATTCAAAATATCTGTATATATGATTTCTACTTCGAAATCAGAATTTAAGCCTATAGTTTGAACAATTATTCATTTTTCAAGAAACTATTGTCCATCGACGAACAGCTATGAACTATTGGACGTGTGTTTCATTAGGTTGTCGCCAAACTACATAAATTTATACTGACCCGCCTTATGTTCCTATGGATCTGTTAGAAGGTTCGTATTCATTAACGATTATCATCTATTCCATAACAAATGCAAACCGTGGCTGCTAGGCTTTAATTTATTTTTTGTACTGTTATTTTATAGGCATGTGGGCCAAGATTTTTATGTAAAATTTTCCACAAAGTCGAAGGACAAAGGTCAACAAATAGAGAACAACGTCCAATAGACATTTCGGTGTGTTTTCCAAGATTTTCCTTCAGTATGCACATATCTTTGCCTTGTTGATGGTTTTGAATTGAGAAATGTAATCAATAGTTGCACGAATTGCTTGTTCGCTAGGCCTATTATATTGAACGTAAAATGAACGAATATCTCTATGAATATCGCGAATAGAATTTTATTTTTCTAAGTAAATTATTACAATTTCGAATCATTGCTTTGGCATTGAAATCGCCAGGTAGGTAGCGTGTAGGCTAGTGTAGTAGGTAGTGTGTAGGTTTATTAGACGAAAGCCCGTGGTTCAAACCCCAGTTCATAGTACATCTAGAACAACTTAAAATATGCAAAAATTTTAAGTTCTTCTGGCGATTTCCTCGCAGCAGTTTTCTGATAAAAACTCTGAGTGTAAATAAAATTGCCATGAAATCTGTCGATTGAAAACTATCCGCCACTCCTGGATAAAATTAACACAAGCAAAATGGGTGGTGTAATGTTGTTGTAATGGTGCGGCAAGTTCTAGCATTAATCGTTTCATAATGCATTGTTAAGCTTTACAGAACTGTAATGTCAACTCAGTTTAACATTCTTATCTGCCAGACATAGTTCTCGATTTCAATAGTTCTTGTTTAGTAGTTCTTATGCGGCTATCTGGTAATGGGTCCGCCAAATAACTTTTTTTTTTTTTTTTTGGAAATGCTTTAAAAAAAAAACTACTGAATATTTTCTCAAATTTCTTTTTTTGTTTGAAAGTACAATCCTTCCGGTTAATAATGGAAAATAATTTCATTCAAATGGCTGCCTCGGCTGGCCATGCAGTAGCCTACACGATCGGTCCAATTTTTAAGCACATTATCGAATGTGTGCAGCTGTATTTCACCAATGGCTTCACAAATATTGTCCTTTAAACCGTCAATTGTCTCTGGCTTGTCGGCGTAACACTTATCTTTGACGGCACCCCACAAATAATAGTCCAACGGTGTCAAATCGCAGCTCCGAGGTGGCCAAACGACATCAGCTCTGCGGCTGATAATGCGATCTTCAAAAACAGGGCGCAAAACATCGAGTGTAGCTTCGGCTGTGTGGCACATAGCGCCGTCCTGTTGAAACCAAATATTGCCAATATCCTCCTCTTCAATTTTTGTGAACAAAAATTCGTTCAACATGGCCCGATAACGATCGCCATTGACTGTAACGGCCACTTCTTGCTCATTTTCGAAGAAAAATGGCCCAATAATGCCTTTGGACAAAAATCCGCACCAAACAGTGAATCGTTTTGGGTGCGTCGGCTTTTCAATGTATGCGTGCGGGTTTCCTGTGACCCAAATGCGACAATTTTTCTTGTTTACATACCCGCCAAAATCAAAATGAGCTTCATCTGAAAAGACGATTTTTTTGCCAAAATCGGCATCTTCTGTAAGTCGATCACAGGCCCACTTAGCGAAGCGAAAACGCATTGGATGGTTAATTGGCTTCAACTCCTGAACCATTTGGACATTGTATGGCGTCATACCAAGGTCTTTATGCAAAATTCGTCTCAATGATGTCTCCGAAATGTTCAATTGTTGAGAACGACGGTGATGGCGCTTCACGCACACTTTCTGCCACAGCAGCAATATTCTCTGGTGTACGCACTGTTTTTGGCTTTTCACGCTTTGGTTTATCGATGAGGATGCCAGTTTCTTTTACTTTTTTCACAAGATAACGAACGTACGGAGCTGACGGTGCTTCTCTTCTTCCAAAATCCGTACGCAATTTTCGCACACATTCTGCAACATTACCATGATTTTCAAAGTAATGTCGCAATATTTCCCAGCTTTGTTCAAGCGTATACACAACCATATTCGTTCAGCGGAAGGATAAAACTAATTATCTGTCAAATCAGACATGAGCTAAGTGTTACCATTCACGAAATAAGCACTAGTTGAAAAAAAAAACGTTAGATGGCGGACCCGATAGAATACGATTACATACAGAAATTTGTTTTTTTCAATATTTAGCCAACATTTATATACGTGACGTAATTGGTCATTACAAACCTTCAGCCAGGATAACAACCTAGCTTCCCACACTAGCCATGTAGTGTGTGTTAGTCTATCAATGAGTGGCAGGACGTACAGTTTAAAGTCAACTCCAAGCAACAGATTTTTGAGAAGCTCTTCATGGCAATTTTATTTACTCTCAGAGTTTCTGCCAGAAATCTGTAGAGAGAGAGTTATCGAAGAAATATTTTTTCATATTTTGCTTTGTTGAAGATATCTGACATGGGGTTTGAACCGTGGTCCCACATCTAATAAGCCATCGCACTACTTAACAGACTAAGAAATCATAAATTGGACAATCGCATCCTATAGTGCTGGCCATATCTTAGACCACTCACTTTTTGTGTCTGTGCTTTCATCGGTGATAGTTTTTTGTTTTTTTTTGGGATTGTTTAGTTTTGTTTTTTCTATTTTCTTTTGCTACTATATTTTATTATTTACATCTTTATTTAATTTTATTCCATTTCATTTCTCTTAATTTTTCATTTCTTTTTTCATTCATTCATTCGTTCTGTTTTAATTTGGATTTCAGTTTTTCAGTTCAGTATTCCATCAGTGGAATACATTTCCATTTCATGAGTAGAAATTTATTTTTTGTTTCTTATTTTTGTTTCAACATTTTGTTGCACGAGCAATTTCTTGCCATACAAAAGCTTTTATTTGTTTCATTTTATTTATTTTTTTTTTTTTTTTTTGGGCATTTGCTTTATATCAACATAATTTGAATAATAATTCACACTTGACTTGCCGGCTGGCTGGCTGCTTGGTTGTTGTGGGTTGGGCCAACATTATTACCATTTCCACGCTTCTATTATTTTTTTGTTTTTGGGGCAGTTTTTTCTTTTCTTTTAATTTTTTTTTTTTTGGTTTTCTTTTGTAGATTTTTCTTCATTTAATTGGTGCTTGTTGTTGGTTGCGTCTTCTTATTAAGACTGAACGCTGTTGATGACGACGATAATTTCTTCAAATTAACGCCTGGAAATTTTTGTATACAAAACTGAAAGGCTACAAGAGAGATAAACAGTATTGTATGAAGATTATCATGCCAAAGGTTATAAAAAGGAACATACGTTAGCTAACTGCCTTATTTGGTATTGAAATTGTTTTAAGAAAAATTAACAGCCCAATCGTGAATAAAAATTCCGCATGAAATTTTTCTCTTTTCCCTTCTCTCCTATTATGAATAAAAATTCCGCGTGAAATTTTTTACTTTTCCTTTTTCTCTGTTTTAATCCCATTTTTATCAACCGTGTGAAGGGAGAAATATTAAAAAGGGAAAAAAGTAGGTATTCTCAATGTATTTTAGTTTGGTTTTTCCCCAAAAAAAATTCACTTATAAAACACAAGGGAGTTTGCTTAAAAATTTAAGTATATTTTTGTACAACTAAATTTAAATAAAAAAAAAATATTTAAATGTTCCTGTATGTCTAAAACAACGATTACCATTTCATAGCACAATTGTGCTGAGAGAACTCACACTCATTCTTGTGTTTTTTGATTTAGTTGTCGATCAGACTTCGACAAGAACACGTGTGCGGCGGATGCTTTACCATTTTTTTCAGAATGACACTCAAAAAATATTGTATGTTAAAAGATGCTTTTGATAATATTCAATGCCTTATATATTTTGTCGCATAGTATAATTTTTTTTAAATGCTTTAGAATGCTTGCTTTTTCTCTATTAATAAAAAATGGTTTGTTATTTTTTTATTTTTATTTATCTAAAAACATGGTCTAATTTTTAAGACAAAGATGGATACCTTTATGATCTTTTAATAAAAAATGGATTTTTTTATTTTATTTTTATTTATCTAAAATTATTAAGCCAAAGATAGATAGCTTTACATATGTAAGTTGATAAAATGAAAATCAAAATAACGTATATTACAAACACTTTTCTATTTCTGTAAATAAATCAATTCTCTCAATTTATTTTCTCTCTCTTACTCACTAATACATAACCAAAAAATTTTTGGTAAACCCTGGTCTAAAACAACTAATAAAACTCAAGTTCAACATTTGGTTACATTAATGGAAGCCAATCTGTAAGCACTTTGCTCAAAGTCGACTGGCCTAAAGACACATTGAAGTCTTTTCCTACACGAGTCTGGTAACCAGCTTTTGCGAAAAAACGTAAGCTCGCACTTAGCTTTACAATTGGTGAAACTCCAAATTGCTTTTTTGTTGGTTGACTGTGAGTTGGTAAAATTTCTAGTAATTACCGAAAGGCCGGTTTATTGACTCTGTAGTTCTTTTGAAACCTGTTGCAAGATAAAATTTAAACCAAACACGTTGATTTTTATTTATTGACTTACAAAGACAGCGGCAACTCAAGAGGATTGGATTCATCCCTTATTTGTCTTCTGGAAATACGTTGGCTGTTTTGTTGTTGTTTTTCTAAACTACAAATTTCCTCCACAAGGATACACATGATGGCGCTATTTTTAATACAATTACAATTTTATTTAACTTTAATTTTACTTTATTTTCACAAATTGTCAAAAATTTAAAATTTATTAAGAAATACAGCTGACTTAAAAATTTGATATTGCCACTTTTTCAAACTTTTCAAATTTGTAATTAGAGGATTTCTTTCTCGAGAAAAATGTTTTCCGTGAGAAAGAAATTCCTTGAGAATATTCGTGATTGGGCTATAAATGAAAGTTAAAAGGAAAATTGAAGAGGTTAAAAACAAATGTAATCAGCAAAAAGATTTAATTTTTGGAAATGAAAAAATTAAAGTTTACGAAGGGACCTCCAGTTCCCACATCCACCATAGCAATTGTGCAAAACAATTATTATAGTTCGTATTCCTCTATTACGGATTATTTTAATTCTCCGAAAAAGAAGAAATGGCTAATTGGCTAAATGGCTGGTTAATGATATGCAAACAATAAGAAGTAGAATCTTCGATTGGTGGCATTTCAAGAAACCAGTCCATTCCTGCTTTAAGCAAGGTTTCGCTGTAAAAGTGTAACTATTTAAAACATATCGCCATTGATAACTAAAACACACATAATTACAAATTTTAATCAGTATTATGGCTTGACCTTTCACGTCTCTCAAGTGTTACAGGATTAAGCGCCTTTTTCCCCAGAGCTTTTGCAAAAAGACAATTGAGAGGTTGTTACAGAAAGAAATATATTATTACGAAAATGGAAATGGAGTTTTGCTTTTACATCGTTTAACATTAAAATTATAAAAAAAAGCTACAAAAACAATGAACTTGTTTACATGATAAACAAGTAAACAAAAATATACCAACAAATACCAGCATAAAAAAGGGATAAACAAGTAAACAAAAATGCAACAACAAACTTTACAAGAACAAATGTAAACAAAATACACAAACAACAATGAAACAACGATGTTTATATTTATAGAGCTCTCGAGAAGACGAAGCCACGAACATTCGATTTCAAGAACATTTATCAAACTGTTTACTTTGCCATATAATAGGCAAAACAAAGCAGGCAACGGTGTGAGTAAAAGTTTAGTCAGTCTTGTGTGAAAACGCGGTGCGATTGAAGAAAGTAATCGTGGTTTGAAGATATCCGTTATAAAGGTCTGTCGAATAAATTGACTAGTAATATGCAAAAGTCGCCGTAGTCTAGTAGGTAGTGTGTTGGCTTATTAGATGTAAGGCCCGGGTTCAAACCCCAGGTCAGACATCAAAACGAAATATGAAAAAAATATTTCTTCGGCGACTTCCTCTTAGCAGATTTCTGGGAAAAACTCTGAGAGTAAATGAAACTGAAATGCAAAGTTTCTCAAAAATCTGTCGTTCGGAATCGACTTTAAATTGTAGGTCCCGCCACTCATGTATAAAATTAACGCACACAACATAAGTGGTGTAAGAAGCCACGTCGAAATCCTAGCTGAACGGTTGTAATGACCAAATATGTATGTATGCGTAATATGCAAAAGAGTGCAAAGAGGAATAACAAGCAAAGCAATTGCTGTTGTATACATAAAGTTGTGAACAGTGGCACACAGAATTGTGCGAACAATAAAGAATTTTAATTAAAACTAAACACAAATTTATTTTTATTTTATTTGCAATCTACGAACTCATACTTTAAACGTTTTTAAAAGGTGATAAAATAACAATATTTTTTTCGGACTATCGAGCCCTCGTTTAGTAAGCCAAAATACTACCGACCAGTCTCTAGCGACTAATTTCTGTATATTCTCTTGAGAAAATAATCCGAATCCTACATTTTAAATCTTCATACAATTGTCTCCAGGAATCTCGCTTGCAAAGAATTCGTTATTTTGATAGTTATATGAGCTGCGTGAGTCATCGCCTTTTTTTCAGATAGTCAGAGCTGGTATTTAAACTATCTAGTAACCAATTTACATCACCTCCACGTGATATGACCATGCCCTCAAATCTTTCATGCAGACAATCCAATGAGGCTTTACTGTGTGGCACATTTCGCCGTCCAGTTAAAACTACAGGTCGTAGGTTGCGAGATGATCCAATTCAGGCTAAAAAAATAAAAAAATGTTGGTAATTACCGACCTGTTGTCATCGCTGATAACAATGTTGGCCTGACCTACATTGTTCTCAAGTAAATACAGACGGCGTTAGCCTAAAATTCACACAACAATAGTGACTTTTTAGGTCGTATTGGACGCTCATGGATTTTATCGTCCAAAATACGATCATTTTGTTTGAGGATGTACCCATTAATCCAGAAGGTGAAGACTCATCGAAAATTAGGGTCAATTGCCAACTGCTACTGAGCCCGTTCAGTGAGCTTACGTCAGTGTCTATGGTCGTCCATGGGGGTTTGGCAATAAAGACTGAATAAATGGAAGCAATTTAAACAGATGTAGTTTCAACATGGAGGCCGTTATCCACAATTGGAGTTCGGAAGTCCCTGCCGTAAGGCTCTATATTTCATTATCCTGTATTACGAATCCTTACATAATAATAAGTCATGCGCTAGTATAGCAAATTTTCGTAGAGTCCTTCTGATATATTAAGGAAACTTGTTTCTGTCGGCAGTGTAATATTCGTACGTATGACGTTATTTAGCCATCGGAGTCGTTGCGATGCATTTATCTTTATTTATGGCATCATCAATTTCGAAGAGCTCATGATTTATCCGATGCCTGTACTCACTGCCAACGCAGATATTCCCATATTCTTTACGATGAATCTGTCTCCCGAAAACTGCAAGGGCAGCTACTTCAATGCCTAAGAGTATCGTGGGGTATAGATCGGACTACATGTCGAACAATTAATCGGTGGTTTTTACAGGAGTTTTGACTAAAACAAGAAGCAGTCTTGAACCACAATCTCAATGTGCATAACTTTTTATAGAAAACTGGAACTGGAACCCATTTGCAACTTTGTGAGTAAGCAGCGTACCAATTCTGCGCCATCGAATATCCGTAAATAACCGGTTACTCCCACTCAGTGAAGGACCTAGTTTCAGCGAATTTTTACTGTCCCAACTTGGCGAATTGAGATTGGAAACCATTTGGTTGTAATACTCATGAAATTTTGAATATAATTGAGTCAACAATATTGAAATTTAACTACGTACATGTTGCAATGAGTATGCGTACAACGTTGCATCAAACTCATACCATTCGAAATATGTTTGATTCATAAGCCTACTCATTCATACTCATAACTTTAATAAAATACTTATAATGCTTATACTCATCAAAATTTACAGTCTTAGTTGTTGTTACATTTACAAAAAAAATAAAAAAGACAGATCAGCAAGCAGAGCAAGCACAAATCCTTCTAGTTCCATGATATTAAAATAAGTATGAATGCGTATGAAAGTATCAGAAATTATGAGTATAATTCGATTCTAATAATCTATTTGAATACTCATTGCTGATCTTTGATCAGCATATACTGCACACCCTATAACTGAAATTTTGAGGGCTACATTTCCGGCTGACCTTATCTCTCGTTTTAGTGAACTGCCAAAGCGTAGAATTTATCCATTCTGAAAATGTTTGTCTTAAAATTAGGAGTTTATTTCAACAAGTTTCAAACCAAGGCCTCTTGAAAATGAAAATAAAATTCATTCTTTCATTTATAGAGAGAAGGCTGAAGGTATTCTAAGGAACAAAGTCTGAGTCAGAAGTCGTCATAGTCTAGTAGGTAGTATGTTGGCTTATTAGACGTAAGGCCCGGGTTCAAACCCCAGGTCAGACATCAAAACGAAATATGAAAAAAAATATTTCTTCGGCGACTTCCTCTCAGCAGATTTCTGGCAAAAACTCTGAGAGTAAATGAAACTGCCATGAAAAGTTTCTCAAAAATCTATCGTTCGGAATCGACTTTAAACAGTAGGTCCCGCCGCTTATGTATAAAATTAACACACACGACATGAGTGGTGTGAGAAACTAGGTCGTAATCCTGACTGAAGGGTTGTAATGACCAATTATGTATGTAAAGTGTCAAGAGTCAATTGGTATTAGCTCTATGAGTTTTTTATTGAAATACTGTTTACTGTTCTTTATTTTCCATTTTAAAAATTTTCCTAAAAATTTAGTTTAGTTTTCAAATTGCTTCGTGGTTTCTACGTGTGTGTCTCAAAAATGATTTAAATTTTTAATAGTTTTATTTGAATAAACGTTTATCACTTAATCAAATTCCAAACATATAAATCATTCAAATGAATTCTTTATCGCTGATGGTGTGATGGTGATGGTCATGCAAATTTTTTTTATCAAAAATTTTTGCACAAAAAACCTAAACACTGCCCTTCAACTGGAAGCATAAAAACATTTAAGCAAACAAAAGCTTATTCATGGGAAATTGAACTAAAAAAAAAAAAAAATTAGAAACATATCACATACTATCCTCCGTTGCCCAGTGATGAATGAACGAAACCACTACACTGACAAAGCAAACTAAAGTGGCATGTGTTTTAACGCATAAACAACAACTTACGAGTCCTTAACAGCGACAGACACAACGCACATGCAATGTGTCACACACAACAAGGAATAGAATAGTTGGAATCACACACATCCATACATACGTACATACATACATTGTACATACATTACAAAAAATAACAACAACAAAAATAGTGCAATACCATCATGATGTATTTCATAAAGGGGAAGGGACATAGAAAAAACAATAACGAGGACGACATTCCATCACTTGGACAAAATGAAAAATAAAGAACTACAACAACAACAAGGTTAGTGTAGTGCTAGTGGCAGCAACAACGATAAAACCGACGTTTATCATGTGCTCAAATGACCATTAAATGTGTGTTCAACGACGCCATCATCATCACAGTCATCATCCATCCGTTTTTGTTCACATTTTGTCTCCTCTTGTTTTTTTGTTGTTTTGTTTTTTCGTTTGCATTTCTGTTGCTGGTAAAAAGCACTAAATTTTCGCCAAGGACTTCATGAGCACTATAAATAAACGCTACGAAGAGTGTCAACTAAAACACCATTTCCAAATTGTATCAGAAATACAGTTTGAAAACAACTACAACGGCAATTACTGCTTGTAGTTAAATATTGCTACAGATCTTATTAAACCAGAGAATGTGAATTTTTATTTTTGTATACACCGTAAATCCCCAGGATATGAACCACCACTCTTGCAGTGGGTCGTCACAGGTAGTACAATTTATAGGCATTGGATTTGAATCAATTAACATTGTATTTAGAAGAAATGATCTCTGCAGCAATAATAGTCGCTACACTGATAATTCTAAGCACATACATATGGCAATTTGTGGCCAATCAGCAATCGAAATCTATTCGATATTATTGAACACGTCTCTTTAGTTAACTAGGCGACATTCCGTTGTTATATCGATAAAGTAGGGAATAACAAGCGACACTACGATGGTTAGCTATTTGATCAACAGAGCTGAAAAACTGACTTGCATTACTTGTTACCTTCAGCACGCTATGGATTAGCCTCAAAGTAGACGTCAGATACAGTGAAGGCACCAAAGTATTTGACAGTTTTTTTTTCGCAGAATATTAAGAGCTGCTAACTTCTTAATATTAATACCAACAATAGTTGGAGATGACTGATATCAATATGATGCTTATGAGCCAAAAAGCATCGCTGGTTACTGGTCTAGTAGGTAGTGTGTTGGCTTATTAGACGAAAGGCTCGAGATCAAATGCCAGGTCAGACATCAGAACGAAAATATGAATATATTTTTTCGGCGACTTCCTCTCAGCAGATTTCTGGCAAAAACTCTGAGTGTAAATAAAATTGCCATGAAAAGCTTCTCAAAAATCTGTCGTTCGGAGTCGACTTTAAACTGTAGGTTCCGCCATTCATGTATAAAATTAACGCACACAACACGAGTGGTGTGAGAAGCTAGGTCGTAATCCTGACTGAAGGGTTGTAATGACCAATTATGTTATGTATGTTTGATAATTTGTGTGCGTTGTGTGATAGTTAAGCGATCCATTTTCGCCAATGTCAGACTTTCAACTGAAAAGAAAAAAATTGGTTTCACAACTTAGTTTAACAGCTGTCGAATTCCAGTCCCATACTTTTGAAACCACGAAATGGATAGCCATTTAGTTACCTTTGTTACCTTCATATATATATGATGCTTTCAGGCGGAAATTACATAACAACACAATCAGACACAAACACAGTCTAGTATGTAGTGTGTTGGTTTATTAGACGTGAAGCCACTGTTCTTCGGCGACTTCCTCTCAGCAGATTTCTGGCAAAAATTTTGAGAATAAATAAAATTGCCATGAAAACTCAAAAATCTGTCGTTCGGGGTCGACTTGAAACTGTAGGCCCCGCCACTTATATCTAAAATTAATACGCACATCATAATCGGTCGTAATCTTGACTGAAGGTTTGTAGTTATCACTTATGTATGTATTACGTTACGAAAATGGAAATGGTGTTGTTAAAATAATAAACAAAAGCTCCAAAAACAACACAATGGAGTTGATCACGCATAAAAACAAAAGCTCCAAAAACAAAACAATGCAGTTGTTCACGTGATCAACGAATGAGTAAGCATATAGCAACAAAAACAACAGTGCTTGTTTACAAGATCGATGAATAAACAAATATAGCAACAACGACTGCGTATAAAAAATATAGCAGAAAGACAAACAAACAAAAACAACAACAACTCTGCCTGGACGAAAGTAAATAAGGTACACGAACAACAAAAATGGAAACAAGTTGTTTACATTTTTGGATTGTTCCCGAAGGTCGTCATCATCCTTCAAGGGCATTCATCACACTGTTGATCGAGTGATATAAAAGGCAAGATAAAGCGAGCAACGAGGATTCAGTTAGAATTCAGTCAGTCGTGTATGAAGACACGTTATTCTCGGAGTTCGAGTTAAGTTAGTCGTGTGACGACGTCGCGTTGAATTGAGTGCGAATTCAACCACTGGTGTGTGAAGATACGAGATCGAGTTATAATCCAGTCAGACTTGTGTGCAGACAAGTTGCGTGAAGAAAACAGTTGTTAGTGTGGTGCTTAAAAAAAAGGTTGTGAGCAAAGAAGAATAACTAACAAGTGTTGTTGTTGCTTATAAAAAAGGTTATAAGCAGAGAAATATCACGAACAAGCACATACTGTGAAAGTTATCATTGTATGCGTAGAATAAGTTCGAACAGTGGCACGAAAGTTGTGCAGAAAATAAAGAATCGACTTAAAATTAAACACAGATTTATTTTTATTTTATTTGCAATCTACGAACTCATATTTTTAACGTTTTTAAAAGGTAAAAACGTAACAGTATGTATTCTTTAGACTCGCTTGATTGAATTTCAAAAATTCTGTACAAGAAAAGCAGTACCAATACCAGATTACTTAAATTTCTATGGAAAGATCTACTGAAAATGCTTATATGAGCGAAACTCTGGATACTAATTCAGAATAAAGACTAACTGGATGTGATATTCATTATTTTGCATTTCCTTGGAAGAATATTGCCTGTATAAAGAGACGACTTAGAATGATAATATCATCGGGCATGCATTTTAGAATAGAAGTAAAAATTAATTTTCAATTCTAAAAGGAAATGGTGTACGCACTGGCAATATGATCATATGAATACATAATGTAACAATGAACGTGTGTAACAGTTACATCTGCATCGTCATCACACTCATCATCGTCAGCAGCAACATCAGCATCAACATTCAACATCAACATCATTGGAGGCGCTGTTTGGTGTTATATTGTTGTTGTAAGGACGAAATGAAACAATTTATCAAATGATAAATTGAGTGAATGACTTCATGCATGTTGCGACATCTTCCGTTAGTACGAGTATCAATTTTACTCACAAAACACTGGCAAAAGCAATAACAAACTGTATGAAAAGCAATTCCGAAAAACTGAAACAATCAAATCATTGTGATGCTTTTTTTTGCTCCTTTTTTTTTTTTTTGTTTTGCTATTTGGAAGCTACTCATCACAATTGGCTGCAGTGCCCCAAGCAACAATTGCATATGAATACAGTGGCTGTATATGAATCAATGAATGAATGAAGAGAATATTTACTGCCAGTAGCTGTGGTCCTATGAATTGTCAACCGAATGATGTAATGCCTTGTGATTGTTGATGGTTGCAGATGATGGCAGATATACTTACGTACGTACGTAGTCCACAAATAATCAAGGGGGAGTTTATTGTTTGTTTGTTTATTTACATCATACATCAAGGCTGGTTTCTTTTCTATTTTTGGTTTTTTGTTTTGTGTTTTCTTTTTGTTGGTTTATATGCCTAACGGCAAAAGGAAGTTGTTTCATATGCTTGGCGTAATAGAAAGCAGAGGCTTACTGCCAAACGAGTATGCATACATGGACAACCAAAACCATACGTTTGTATGTATGAGTGGAATTTCTGTTTACATGTGAGTGTTTCAAAAATTGTTTTTCATTGCTTTTAATTGTGCAACAATCATAAAATAAGAATTTTTGTCTGCTGGCACACTCGCACACACACACATACACTGCAATAGGGCGAGGGAAAGAGCTGGTAACTGGCAGTGAAGCCTGTAAATATTAAGAATAATCACAAAAGAAAAAGAAAACACACATAAATGTGTTTGTGTGTGACTTAAATCCTTGACTGTTCAACTAGTCAAATACCCCTCCCTCTGTGCCAACCATAAGCTTATATCCCAAACCCTTCCAAAGTATTGAAATTAGTCTTTAGTACCACATATCTAGTGCTGGTGTCAGTTTTATTCTTATTTTGGTTGTTTGCATGTGTTAAATTACATTCATATTCATATGACAACAAGTATGATACTTCGTATGTTGCATGTTGTCTTAGTTGATGGTTTTCTTCAAACATTTTCTTAATTTTCGTTTTTGCAATTTTCTCTCTCTCTTGTGCTAAATGCGCGAATATTTATGGTTCTTGTCTGTTTTAGTTTTTATTGTTTGGTGCTGTTGTTGGGTTACAACTGAGTTATCACATCAGTCAGACACTCTGTCATTCTGTGTTCATGCTCTGGCATCATCATCGTCGTCGTTGTCGTCGTCATCATAATAGTCTTGTGTCAAGAGAAAGTCGTCTTTTTTTTTGCATTTTTTTGGAAAAGTTTTTGGACATTCATTATGGTAGAGTAACTGTAAATTGCAGCTGTGACTAACACAGTGCAGTAACTCTGCTGGGGGGGCTTTTAAGATACATATATGTGAACAAAAGGTCAAATAATCTTTTTCGTTAATAAAGACGTGAAAATTTCCTTTAGGTTACGTAGTAAAACGTAACTGTACTCATAATGGCTACGTCATATTTTGTTAGACTGAAACTGAATCCAAATTTCAGAACATATTAGAATTCTGTTCATTAAAATGTGGATATATTCTGCGGCATAAACAGCTGCTTTCTCGTTATCTTAGCTTTTAAAGCGGCCATTACATTCCAAGAGATTTTTTAAAACACATATAAGATTGGCCAAGAATACCGAGTGCCTCTAGACGTGATAGCGAGGCATTTAACGATTAGCCTCATATCAATTCCTGAACACGGAGACATGGAAGATGACAATAAAGCCAACGTGCTTATCAAAGCTGGCATAAGGAAACATTCAATTGAGTTCGAACATCATGCTGACATTCCTCTACAGAGTAGCAAATAAATGATCTCACACAACCTGCATTAAATTCCAAAAGAAAGACTGGATATTAAATAAATTTGCAGAGATTCCAGAAAGATCTTATCCGATATGGATATCGGCAGTACAAAATGTATGTTAAACTTAATCATAGTCCATCTTAGGGACCTCATCGCACAAAGGAACATTGGCATCTGCACACGCACGTACACCCGGTGGCTTGGAATACCTCACAACGAATTCTGCTGAATCTATAACGATGAGTAAGAAGAAGTGACTGTACAGCACTTGAGAGCCTAAGGCGAAAACTTTTTTGGCAACCAGAATTAATTGTCAGAATATGTCTAGCCAAATGTGATTTGAATATAAGTTTTGGGAGATGCCAACCAGGAGACGCAATTACGTGACGAAATGGGTTATATCGGTTTTGTAACGGGACCTTAGAGAACGGCTGCCAATTCAACCTAACCTGACATATTGCTCTCTGCGAAAAATTTAGTACCGATGTTGCCGATGGATGCAATAGTGATCCGCTAACACACTGAGGATTATCTTCACTCCATTTTTACTGGTTAAAATAACTATTTAACCAGAAAACGATCACCTTTAGGCAACAGGCAACATTTAAATTCAACTCGTTCTGTTGTTTTGTCTTCGTTGCAACGTTGAACCACGACCAATGGAGATGAATCAAACACAAACCACGGCAATCAGTATATGGAAGATCAAAAACATCCATATGAAGCAAGAGCAGAATAGCAATGTTTGTATAAAGCCTAGTATAGAACACAGTATTGTGTTCTGGTCGTTTTTGCCGCCGTATTCTAGTCGGTAGTGTTCTGGCTTATTAAGCGTAAGGCCACGGTTCAAACCCCAGGTCAGACATCTCTAACAAAACGAAATTTTAAGAAATATTACTTCGGCGACTCAAAGTTTCTTAAAAATCTGTCGTTCGTGGATTACTTATATCATGGGAAGGCTCAAGAAGTCTTGGAAACATGCATGATACTCAAAAAGCTAGCACGACCTTTCATGGACAGGACAAAATTATCTATTACTTGTCTTAACTATCTCTATAGGCAAAAGGCCGCACCCGCCTGACCCACAAGCTTATAATTTACAGATCATATACAGATTCTGTTAACACCGAGTGGTTGGCTTCGGATAATGGCGAAATAGCTCAGCAAACTTAGTCAAAGCTAAATAGGATGCGCATAAAAAGTCTGCTTAAAACCCAAAGGAGCACGTTCAATATGGTTGTTGGCGTCATTGTATTATAGGCACTAATGCAAGACGTATTTGTCTTGGACGTATGACACTCGATTTCTAAAGTAGCTTTAGAAACGAGAAAGTGTTGGAAACTCTTCATCACTCACTGGGTACATGGCCAGCAGTATGTCGATGAAAAAGATACTACCAGATACACGATTTGAATGGTAATAGACATTAGGAGTCTAAGTCACTACATCAGAAGCGACGGGTTCCAGGATGAGGGGAAGTGGATAACAGTGGTATCACAATGAGCCTTATTTCGCCTAAGATAGTTTATTTTTCTTCAGTTTAGGTTTAACTTTAGGTTAGAGGACGTGTACTGGTCAATTGAGGCAAGTAGAGTACTCGGACGTCAAGTTGGCTCATTGTACAAACGTCCTTAAGAGGAGAGGATAATAGAGGAGATTGGGAAAAAGGAGAGGAAGTTTCTTCTGTTTGTTCGAAAAGATTATGACTGTTACAGCTGCCCCCAGTATTAACGCTTTCCCCTCCAACAACGACGCCCATGCTTATCAATGTTGAATCCTTTTATTCATAAGCATTGTTTTCTATTATTTTTCTCTGGGAGTATTTTATTTCGTGCAGTGCTTAGAAACATACATCACTTTAGTCAAGTTGACGTGTTGTTAGAGTTTTAATAGACTCGACTTGTCCACTTTTGATGTGTTTGTTCTTGTCCTCTAAACGTTTATCACTTCTGCACATAAAGACATTCAAATAATTCGTCTCCTTTTTTTTTTGTTTTTTTTTTGGAAATTTGGAGTTACATTGCGCTACACCAGAAAATAACTGGCTCTGTACTCTCTAGACTCTTTCAGGTGGATTAGAAATATAATAGGGAACGGTATTCTTCTAATGCTTTTCCAACAAATGTGAATGAAATGTGGCAGTGTATGTTACGTTGGACAGCAAACAAATATTGCAAGAGTTTGATTAGACAAGTGAGTCATAAAATTTTGGTAAACGAAACGGATAAAAATGTCACATACAAACGTATTTTATGGGGAGTTTATTTTCTTTTTCCTCTTCTTCTATTCATAATGGTAACATCTTGCTCTAGTATGGTATGGTATGGGAAAGGAGAATCTTGTGTTCATTCATATTCACATGAGCACAGTTTTTCATACATTTCATGCACTATTTATGATTGGAACAATTAATCTTTAATTATAATCAACGAAATGTACTCGAATATGCTATTAAGAACGCTATGCTGACAAAAGAAGAAAACAAAAAAAAAGAAAAAAAGGTCGTTAAGATACTTGCAACAGTTGTCGTTCCTTAGTTTTGTTACAATTTCGAAAGAGTCTTACTTTACGTTGTACATTCACTACACACAGAATGAATTGCCTGGCACTGATATATCACAAATGCCATACACTCCATACATGGTTGGAGTTGGAGTTGAGAGGAAATTTTATTGTTGCTGCTTGGATTTTAGATCGACAATAATTTGCAGAGTTTTTCTTTCATTATCATGGATTATGATAGGTTACCGCACACACACACACATTACTATAAACTGTTGCAAAACGTTGATTTGCATTGCATGCGTTGCTGCAATTGTATGTTGCATGTCTGTTGTATGGTGTGAATATGTTGTAATGCATGTATGTATGCAGCAGCTCATAAACATAAATTAGCCAAAAATTATCATTAGATGTCATCAGTTTTGTATTCTTCTTCTTTTCATAATTCTTTTTTTTTTTTTTTTTTTTGTTATGTCCCTCATTTGGTTTCAGTCGTTCATTCTTTCATTCGTCGTCATCATTTGCTGGCGGTGCTGGCAGTGTTATTCAGTGTGTCATCTTTCTTGTTTAATTGAATGTCTTGTATGTCTTAAGTGAGAATGTCAAATTATCGCTTTGCGAGACAAAAGACCAACAGATGTAAATTATTTTCCTTCATCAGTTTAGTTTCTTTCATTTCGTCTGTCTGTATGAAATTCATTTTATGATGTTGTCTGCAATTAATATCCATAAATTTGAATATAATTAGACGATAAAATGATTTGAATCACAAGCTGTTGTGTTGAAAGAAGCATCACTTTTAAATGGGTTATCTTTGTTTCTTTGCTACATTTTAGAAAAATTTGTTTAAAAATTTCTTTCATATTTTTACTTCACTTTGATTCGGGTGTTCCATATAAATAGGCGGTTGGTGTTCCAATTTATCGATTTATCGACATTGGTGTTTATCGATACAAGGAATCATTGCTCTCCGCGAAATTATTGTGTTGGATGTTGGCACGTTGAATATCTTCTCTCTCACAAACTTTACGCATTCGTAGATGAAAGCTCGTAGGGCGCAGACTAATCTCTCTGGTTTTGGTTATACGGATATGATACAATTTAAATTAAATCTACTTGCACACCTCATACAGTTTTCAACGGTTCAGTCGTATTCCTGCATTTAAGAACGGAAAACGAAATATATTTGGTACTCCTCTTAGTGGTCATAACCGGCCAACGACTCAACGTCTCTACCAGAGATCAGCTACTCATAAGCACTAATGAAATTTTGAATATAAGTGAGTCAACAATATTGAAATTTAACTACTCTGATCCATTCGTACTCACAACGTTGATTTATAAGTACATAAAAGTTGCAATGAGTATGCGTACCACGTTGACATCAAACTCATACCAATCGAAATATGTTTGATTCACAAGCCTACTCATTTACACTTTAAAAAAATACTTATAATATTTATAAATGATTCTCGAGTGACTCGAATCATTCCTCAAAATTTACAGTCTTAGTTGGTGTTGCATTTACAAAAAAAAAAAAAAAGACACATAAGCAAAAAAGACAAAGAAGCAAGCAGAGCAAACACACAACCTTCTAGTGAGTATTTTAGTGTTCGTACGCGAATCATACTTATTTTGTGATTCTTGTTTATGTTGAGTTATGAAGAGTCGAAATCAACAACGTCAACACCGAGTTGTTAAGTATGAATATGATGAGTACTTCAAACTTTGAATATGAGCAGAGGTACCACGATATTAAAATAAGTATGAATGCATATAAGAGAAGCCAGGTCGTAATCCTAACTGAAGGGTTGTAATGACCAAGTATGTATGTATGTATGTATGCATATAAGTATCAGAAATTATGAGTATGATTCGATTCTACTCATCTTTTTGAATACTCATTGATGATCTCTGATCTCTACCGAAACTGTAAAGGAGAACAATAAGTAGAGATTACTGACCATCTTCTCGGTCATATTCCGCCATTTTGGGATAGAAGAGGAAACATATTTGTACACCCAGAATTTGTTGAAAGTAGCTAGAATTTATCCTCTTACAATCTGGACTTTGGACATACTACCATTCTGGGTAAACCTAGTTCCACTATGGTCGATTATATGATTCCTTATAATTTTCTTAATAGAACATTCGATATTAGAATTCCGACTAGCGAATTTTGATCTGAGGAACGGGAGGTTCACAATGTGATCCTTGAAGTTTACAATGATGGCTGAAAGATGAGTGATAGGGTAAGCTGTGTTACCTTTATTAAGGGTCTTGACATCAAACTTTCTCATAGGCCGCCTAATCACTGCATCGTTTTACAAGCAAAGGTTGTAGCAATTTTGTAGGCGGTGCAATGCTTGTTGAGCGGCGGGATTTTTCATGAAAATATCCAAATTTACTCGGATAACCAGGCTGCAATTAAATCCCTAACGAACCTAGTTAGGTCCTTGTCTATGTATGCCGAAATTTCGCATCAGTCAAACGTAATTCTTATATGGATTCCGGGATACAGGGATATCGTTGGAAATTGCATTGCTGATCAGCTGGCTCGGGCCGGTGCAAAGCTAGCAATCTCCGATATGTTACAGGGCATAAGCTGCTTCGGTTAGGTAAGGAGGCTCAATCTCGTTGGCAGCAGGAGGGTACGTACAATATTGCCAAACTCTGCTGGACACGTATGGACAGGAAGAGGACTGACGCACTTCTGCCTTAAATCGTATGACCATACATTGCACAATGGTGATTCTTAAGGACCATTGTCCTTTTGGTAGGCAAATCTTCAAAAAATTATCAGAATGACTAAAAATGGCAGCCTGGAATTGGAGACTTATGGAGTTGCAGCGGGATCTGATAGAACCCAAGTGAACTGTGCTTATAGCGGCTACCAATTTAATTTCACACAACACTCTTGTTGGTTATGAACAATAGTTTAGTCTAGTGTAATCGTAACTTAGGAGTTTTCTAGCAAAAACTCTGAGAGTAAATAAAATCTTTAAATCTATTGCTTGCTTATAATTTTTGTTACATAAGTTGATTAGAAATGACATTGTCTCTCTATATCAAGTCTAAATTCTTTTCTATTCACTAAACATAAGCCACCAACTATAGATTCACATCCATTCACCCTTCCATAGAAGAAGACGTGATGCTCCCTCTTGTTTTCTTGCTGTCAAACCAAATTGTCAAAGTTTTTCAAATCACTCGTTTGGAGTCGGTGTTTAACTGTAAATCCCACAACTAATGCGAAAAATTAAAACACTAAACATGGTTGATGGAAGAAGCTATGTGCCAAAATCATAAGTTTGTAGATCGATAAAAAAGTAAGTAATGTGTAGGGTTATTAGACGTGACTGTCTCTCAGTAGATTTCTGGCAAAAACCCTGAGAGTAAGTAAAATTGCCATGAAAAGTTTCTCAAAAATCTGTCCTTCGGAGTCAACTTTAACACACACAACATAAGTGACGTGAGAAGCTAGGTCGTAACCCTGACTGAAGGGTTGTAAGGACCAATTATGTATGTATGTATGACATCCGAGACAGGTTTGATGTCGAACTCGAAAATTTTGATTGCTTCTAACCGAAAATGCATGAATGCGTTCTCTTGCATCAAGTGATTCTGAGATGATTGGTACTAATTGGTATAAGTATAGATACGGATTCGTGTTATATAAGTTGCTGCACATGTCAACACAAACATTACAACCCACCTACCACGGCGATGAGGAATACATCCTGCTTTTGAGCGCAACAATCAATTTATTCCTTCATTCATTTGCATATAAATGTTAACGATTCATAATTTTAGTTCCCTCCCACCTGATTTTTTTTTTCATTTTTCCGTATTTAACGTTCGTCAGGTTATTGCAACATTTTGCTTAAAATATTGAATTGAGAAGAAAAAATATTGAAATGCCTGCCATAACATATCACATGTAAAATGTGTTAAAAATAAAATTGAAATGAATTAAATCACTTCCATTGAATGTCTGGCAATTTATGAAAAGTGTAGAGAATAGAAAAGCAGAGGAAACTATTGATATTTCTGTACCATCAGCCGCCAAAAAAAAAAAACAATTTTTTTATGTCTTTCGATGACAAAGACAAGCGAGACGATATGTATAAACGGTAGATTCAAGATTCTTCATAATTTCTTGCTGAAGAGACGCATGTCCGCATTCCTCGATACTAGACAGACGTTTATTGAATACAACAGAAGGAAGAATATTGCAAAAGCACACACAAAAAAATGCAAAAAAAAGACAGAAATTACAACAAAAAAATATAATTTTTATTAATTGCCAACGAAGTGACAAATTTCGTTGGTGTTGTCTGTATGATACAAACATATGTTGGAAGCAACAACAACAGCCGCAAGTATAGCTATTAACTTTACAATATTGTTTGAAATATCGACGAAAGAAGCAACCTCCAATAATTACAACATAGATGTTGTCAACAGCAGCAACAACATCCTTTTTTGACAAGAACATGTCAAATATTGCTGGTAAAACACACGAGACAAATGTTGTTGTCGCTACCATTACATGTGATGGGGCTGTTGAAACTTCTGCTCAGACTCAGCAATTGTAATTAAAGTATGAACTTCTGATCTCATGCTGCTGATGTTGCTGTCTCAAACAATTTTGCAATGGTAAATAATTTCCTATGAAATTTAGAATGATAGCTTCGATGCCCTACAATAGAAATATACTGTTACGTTTTTACCTTTTAAAAACATTTAAAATATGAGCTCGTAGATTACAAATAAAATAAAAATAAATTTGTGTTTAGTTTTAATTAAAATTCTTTATTGTTCGCACAATTCTGTGCGCCACTATTCACAACTTGATGTAAACAACAACAATTACTTTTCTTTGTTATTCCTCTGTTTCATACATGGGCATACTGCATTATAATTCTAATGCATTAAGCTTTTCAGTATTTAGTAAATATTTACTGGTAATGAAATTTAGATTTCATTTTTGTAACTGTAATTTTTTTCAGTAATCAGTAAAAATCAATTTTTACTGAAATTTTACTGGTACTGCAAAGTGCCCATCTATGCTCTGTTTACACCCTTTGCATAAACAATAACAATTACTAGACAATTGTTCGACAGATCTTTGTAACGGAGATCTTCAAACCACGATTACTCTCTTCAAACACACCGCGTCTTTACACAAGACTGACTGAACTTTACTAACTCACTCGCTTGCTTTGCCTTTTATATGGCAGGGTAAACAGTCTGATGAATGTTCTTGAAGGCGAATGTTCACGGCTTCGACTTCTCGAAATCTCTATAAATGTAAAAGTCATTGTTTCATTATTGTTGTTTGTGTATTTTGTTTACATTTATTCTTGTAGTGTTTGTTGTTGAAGTTTTGTTTACTTGTTTACCATTTTTTATGCTGGTGTTTGTTGTTGTATTTTTGTTTACTTGTTTACCATTTTTTATACTGTGTTTGTTGTTGTATTTTCGTTTGTTTATAATTTTAATGTCAAGCGATGCAAAAGCAAAACACCAGTATCTAGCATAGATGGGCACTTTGCAGTACCAGTAAAATTTCAGTAAAAATTGATTTTTACTGATTACTGAAAAAAATTACAGTTACAAAAATGAAATCTTAATTTCATTACCAGTAAACATTTACTGAATACTGAAAGGCTTAATGCATTAGAATTATAATGCAGTATGCCCATGTATGGTATCTAGATTCTTCATTTTCGTAACAATATATTTTTATACTGAGCTTGACTATGTTTGCACTGGAATTACATCAATTACATTTCAGGTGGTGTAATAGGTCATAATCACTTCTGCATAACTTTCCTCAGGTCTTGATAGAAACTTATAACTCTCACACTTCAATTTAGTCAGTGAGCTAATCCTTCCACAGTTGATGTTTAAAATACATCATGGTCCCAAAAGACTTTTATTTTCGCCCTGGAAGACTGTAGTGCTTCATTCATTTCACTATTGTGGAGTCCAATTTCCAATATATTTTTTTTTTTTTGCAATTGAATTCGAAGTAAATGTTTGCGTTTCTTTATTTTTTTTTCTTGAGTATAATTTGCATGCCTTTCGCCCAATAAATTATAAGCGAATAAAACAGCAAATGGAAAATATTAAAAACTGACGGATGATTGCAAACGCTGCTTTGCTTGACTGCCTGCTTGTCATTCCGTTTATAAATTGGACCCCCAATTCATGAACTGAAGAACTAAGTACTCGTGTCAATGCATATGAATTCAATATATTGCGTGTGTACATGCATTCACACTCATGTAAATATTTTATAAATGAACGTTTGAATATTCAAAAGTAATGTGGTCGACTTTTATACCCAATAAACCCAAAAGGGTGTGACAATATTGTCTCCTCGATTTTGAAAACAATTTGTTTTTCCAAATGTTGTAATTAAGCAATGAATTGTTTACATATTCAGTTTTGCTTCTGATCAACTGAATTAGTTTGGACGAAATGAAATTGAAAATATTCGACTTGTCTTTATGGATATGGCAGAAAGGAGATTTCACTGGCAAACAATTTTAATTTATTGTGGTTGAAGAGAAACATTTTCCGTATGGGAGTACATTTGTAGGCTTTTTTTCGGTAAATCTTGCCATATAGTCTTACCTACTTAATTCGTCAGTACAACTCTTAGTTAGGATTACAACCGAGCTCATCACAACATCCATGATGTTAATTTTATCCGTGATTGACGGGACAGTTTAAAGTCGTCTCCTAATGACAGATTTTTGAGAAACTTTTCATGGCAATTTTATTTATGCTCAGAGTTTTTGTCAGAAGACTGCTGAGGAGAAATCGACGAAGAAATATTTTTCATACGTCATTTTGTTCAAGATGTCTGAGCTGTGGTTAGGTTAGGTTAGGTTGTAGTGGTAGCTCTGATATCACAAAGCTCACTTGAGCACTCAAAGCGACCCGTTGTGACGCCACAAGTGAACGCAGTCCCTTTACTGACCAAGTTCCTCCAAATCAAGGAAGAAGAAGAAGTTGGTCAGCGCAAGGGCTGCCCATTTAAAGCACGAGTATTCCACGCTGGAAAACCAGCCCGAAAGTTTGATAAACGAAGCTATATCTTTGATATCAATGGATGATAGCTCTGTCAAGCTGACAAAGGTTGGAGAGTCTAATAACCTATATCTGCAGCTCGCAAGAGATGGGCATTGACAAAGAAAGTGGATAACAGTCTCCTCTTCCTCAGCGGATCTGTATCCACGGCAGAAGTCGTTGAATGGGAGCTGCATTCTTTTCGCGTGTCTTCCCATTATACAATGACATGTAAGCATGGCCACTGTGATCGATATGACGTTACGACCAAGTCCAAGTAACTGGTTGGTGCGCCTTCTACCCATCGGGGGCCAAGTGAGCCTAGCGGTGCAGCAAGACTACTCATTGACTCGGGATAGGTTGGCGTCTCGAAAGAATTTCAGCTTGCATCCCCAATCCGATTGAGGAGGATTACGGAAGTAGTGCATTAGCCCTAGCAAGCTTGTCGGCTCTACAGTTTCCCGGAATATTACTGTGCCCGGGGACCCAGATAAGTGTGACACTGAAGAGCCCAGAAAGAAGGTCAAGACATTTCCTGACGATCCTAGAGTTATTCACAACATTCGACAGTGATCTTATGGCAGCCTGACTATCAGAAAAGATTAAGATGCGGATGAAAAGAACACCGTTGACGAGGATCCATTGTGCAGCCCGGTAGATGGACATTACCTTGTCAAGAAGTCTGACATTGTATAGTTTATTCAGAGCAGTCCACCAGAAAGCAACACCGGAGGTTGGGTTCTATGACTGCAGAATAGATCCAGCGCATGAACTTTGGGCGAAGACCCTATCTGGATCCAACTGCCCTACTGCAGCAGTAAGCAGCACAGGCCGCTTTGCGCGCCCAGGCAGCCAGATTCGCCGCCCAACTGACCTGGGGTAAATGCACCACCGTTATGAATGTCGACTCCGATCAACAGTGTTTTTGTCAGAAGAATGCTGAGAGCGTGTTGGCTAAAGAAATATTTTTTTGTATTTCGTTTTGTTCGAGATGTCTGAGCTGGAGTTTGAACCTTTGAATCTCGTCTAAATAAGCCTGCCAGACACTGCAACTCTAATGTAATGTCATACCATCTTCCATAACCGAACTAATGAAACAAATTGGCTTATTGGGTAGCCTTAAAAATAAACCCCGAACATTATTTTATAAATTTCTTCTTGCGTTCCATTTGAGTATGTCTATGTGTCTGCCCGATCGTCTGTCTATCTATCGTCGTCTATAGACGTCTGGTTATAGTCTTCTCACATCATTATGCGCCATTCATAAAATTACACTCAAACAAAAATATCAATTAAAGCATGAAAGGAATGAAAACCGAAGTCATTAAGCAAAGGTCATTGAAGATCATATGCTCAAGATTTTTTTTAATTTATGTTTAGAAATCCCGGGTTTAGTATTCAGCTGATTTTCAACATACAAGTTGCAATCAACACCACTGCCATTGTATTATATTTCTGAGTGTATTTCATGATTGTATTTTCTATAAATATTTGTGTATTATTTTTTTCATATTTTTTTTTATGGGCATTTTTAATAACAGCATGCGTTCAGATAAAATTAGCATCATATTTAATAATTAATTGCTATTTGCAATTGAGTAAAATATTGCTTTATTAAGTATGATTTTCCCTTTTTGAAAATTCTTTAAATGTCTAATGCCACTACTTAACACAACTGGCAAATATTTGATTTAAGTATACATATTTGGACTAGTAAAAAATATTCAGAAAACAGTTTAAAGTCCAATGAAATTTGTTTTTTTTAATTCACAACAATAAACTGCACAAATAGTATTATTTTGCAAATAATAAAAATTAGAATACCTCATCAAAACTCTAGAAAATGTTAACATTAGCATGTAAACATAGAATTGAAGTTAACCAAATTGTTGACCTATTGACCTGTTCCTAAAGATATATTGTTAAATACAAGAAAAATTAAAATATTGTTACGTTTTTATGCTATATTTTAAAATTTTAAACCCACAACAAACTAATTCTTATATTTATATATCACTGACTGAGCAAAGATCCTAAAGCCGAATTATCCCACATTTATTGTGTCAGAATACTTTACGTGTTTTTGTTCCTCCTGATTTCTTTTTTCGTTGCGGGTTATAAATATTGTTACGTTTTTACCTTTTAAAAACGTTTAAAATATGAGTTCGTAGATTGCAAATAAATCCTAATATATATTATAAATCTTTCTGTAAGTCTGTTTTTTTGTTTGTTTGTTTGTTTGTTGGTTTGTTTGTTAGCCAATCACGTCTGAACGCCTGAACCGATTTTCTTGAAATTTGGGATATAGATCGAGCCATTGCCGGTGCAGGTTATAGGCTATAAATCTTTTCAAATTTTTCACCAAAAGGGGACAAAAAATTTGTCAAAGGGGGAAAAAATGGGCAAAAATTAGTACTTTTATGCATAAATGCTTTATTTTATCTGTTTTATAGGTAATTTTTTACGATTTAGCTTGGTTAAGTTTCCCAAATAGCTATTGGAGGTGTTCCGTTTCCAAAGTTGAACCAAAAGGGGTCCAAAAAGGGGGAAAGGGGCCAAAAACGGGCAAATTGAGTGTATAGCCAATCACGCTTGAACGCCTGGACCGATTTTCTTGAAATTTGGGATATTGATCGAACTTTTGTCGGTGCAGGTTATAGGCAATAAATCTTTTCAAAATTTTGACCCAAAGGGGGAAAAAATGGGTCAAAGGGGAGAAAAAATGGGCAAAAATTAGTACTTTATGCATAAATGCTGTATTTTATCTGTTTTAAAGGTATTTTTTTACGATTTAGCTTGGCTAAGTTTCCCAAATAGCTATTGGAGGTGTTCCGTTTCAAAAGTTGAACCAAAAGGGGTCCAAAAATGGGGAAAGGGGCGAAAAACGGGCAAACTGAGTGCATTTATATTTAGGACTTAGAGTATTCAAAAAACTGGGTTGTTTGTTAAACCGGTTTCCGAATAATTTGAAAAATTGCATAAATCGGTTTTTTATTTATTGTTATCTTTAATGCAAAAATTACCTAATAATTTTTTAAACTAATCCAAACTACATAACCCGCGCAACGCCGGGTATAATCTGCTAGTTAAAAATAAATCTGTGTTTAGTTTTAATTAAAATTCATTATTATTCGCACAATTCTATGTGCCACTGTTCACAGCTTGATGTAAACAACAACAATTGCTTTCTTTGTTATTCCTTTGTTTACACTCTTTGCATAAACAATAACAATTACTAGACAATTGTTCGACAGATCTTTGTAACGAAGATCTTCAAACCACGATTACTCTCTTCAAGCACACCGCGTCTTCACACAAGACTGACTGAACTTCACGGACTGGTCGTCCTATTGAAGCTAATGGTGTTTTCTTTTCTACAAAGAAAATGTCACCCTCTTACAAGGTGCATTAAAAAATTTTTGACCAACCCTGTTGTAATGTCATTTTTTATTTGAGAAGAACATAACACAAATATTAAAAAAGGGTATGCCCTGTGTTTACCACTTATTAAGAAAATGAATGAGGAAATGGCAATTTGTTCAAAAGTCGTTCAATGTAAATAATAATATTTAAAATTAATTTAAAAAAAAGTGTTTGTATGTATTAAATGTTTTATATTTATTAACGTTAAGGTTTTAGATTTAAAAATATGTTGTTTTTTTCGATTTGTTTTCAATAAAATATGTAAATATGAGAAAGGTGTTGCCAGATAGCTAAATTTTCGATTTCATTTTTTGAGCGCTGTTTTTTATAACCAAAAAAAATTTTTTTAGCACTGTTCTAACACTGAATGCAATTTCTTTAAATTACTGACCATGTATCTTTAATAATGTAATGTTTCCTTAAGGTTACTCTATAAAACAATGAAAAAATTAACTTCAAAATTGGATAAAGATACCATGCGGCTTTTTTTAAATTTCATCTGACAGCTCTATAAATAAACAAAAGTCATCTGCTTTACAGGGCATTACCAGCACTCTCGATTTATACAGGGCATAAAATGCAATGCCCTCCACCATTGACAAGTGCGATTTATTTAGAATAAAACATACCACCCTTTTTGAGGGCGAAACATTTTTAAGAAACAAACACAAAATTGCATTTTGCGCATGCAGAATGCACATTTTTTGGTAGAAAAGAAAACACCATAAATCTAGTTGTCCAGTCTGTGTTGCCATATAATCAAGAATGGAAATAGCATTATGAAGTCGCCGTAGTCTAGTAGGTAGTGTGTTGGCTTATTAGAAGTGAGGTCACGCTTCAAATCCCATGTCAAACGTCTCCAGCAATACGAAATATGAAAAAATATTTGTCGTTCGGAGTCGTTTTTAAACTGTAGTTCTTGCCACTAGTGTATAAATTTAAAACACACAACATAAGTTGTGTGTGAAGCTAGGTCGTAATGCTGAAAGGTTGTAATGTCTAATTATGTATGCATATGTACGGAAATAGCATTCAACAACATGTGCAAATAATAAAATTATTCGGAAAACATTCCGCGCTCTTAGTCCATTCTACGATCGTCATAATCGTTCCGAAGAGGGGACTTATTTGCATTGTGGTGGATAAATTCGAGTCTACTGCTGCAGTAAAGAAACGAACAACGTATTTCGTACGTCAATGAAATGCGAAATGTCCCGAAAACATTCGTAAGAATATACAAGAAAACTCACAACCTGAAAAGTTTTTCATCGCAACTTGAACTCAGAAACTGAATGTAAACGACCATTAGACGTGTGGTCATGATTCAAACGTCAGACATCTCAAACAAAACGAAATATGAATAAATATTTCTACTGCGACTTCTTATCAGCAGATTTCTTTTTTAATTTCTTAAAAAGTACCTTTAAAAAAGTGCATTTCAGAAAAACTATCTTCTGAAAAAAGTACTTTTTGAAAAAGTATTTAATTTTGGCCCTTTTCTAATTTATTTCTATACACGAATCTAATATTTTTTAATTATAAAAGCGCTTAAGGGGAGAAAAATAAAAAGGAATACATTTTTAAAACAGTACTTTTCGAAAAGAGTACATACATACATACATAATTGGTCATTACAACCCTTCAGTCAGGATTACGACCTAGCTTCTCACACCACTTATGTTGTGTGCGTTAATTTTATAAATGAGTGGTGGGACCTACAGTTTAAAGTCGACTCCGAACGACAGTTTTTTGAGAAGCTTTTCATGGCAATTTTATTTACTCTCAGAGTTTTTGCCAGAAATCTGCTGAGAGGAAGTCGCCGAAGAAATATTTTCATATTTTCGTTTTGATGTCTGACCTGGGATACGAACTCGGGCTTTACGTCTAATAAGCCAACACACTACCTACTAGACTACGGCGACTTCGAAAAGAGTACTTTTGAAAAATACCTTTCAAAAATGTGCCTTTCAGAAGAAGTACCTTTTGGAAAAAAGTAGTTTTTGAAAAAGTATTTAATATTGGCCCTTTTTATGCAAGAATTTTATATTTTTAAATTATAAAAACGCTTAATTGACCACACTTTTTTAAAACTACATAAATGAGACTTTCTCACCGTAGTCTAGGAGGTAGGGTGTTGGCTTATTAGACGTAAGGCCACGGTTCAAACCTCAGGGCAGACATCAAAAAGAAAATAAAAAAAAAATATTTCTTCGGTGACTTCCTCTCAGCAGATTTATGGCAAAAACTCTGAAAGTAAATAAAATTGCCATTAACAGTTTCTTAAAATATCTGTCGTTTGGAGTCAACTTTAAACTGTAGGTGCCGCCACTTAGGTATAAAATTAACACACACTACATAAGTGGTGTGAGAAACTAGGTCCATAATCCTGACTGAAGGGTTGTAAGGACCAATTATGTTATGTTATGAGACTTTCTTCAATATGTGTGTGTTTGTGTTTATTGTAGGTCCTGCCACTCATGTCTAAATTTAACACACACAACATAAGTGGTGTGAAAAGCTATGCTGTAATTCTGACTGAAGGATTGTAATGACTAATTGTGTATGTATGTATGTAAATACTGAGAAGTATATTGATCCCTTATAGTACGTAGAGTATGGACCTGATCTGCAAAGCAACTATTTGGCAAGAGTCCTGATTCTTTATCTGGTAGATTGTACTCTATTTTACTTAAATCAGCAAATATGCAGTACAGCTACTGACTTTCATTTTATTTATTTCCGCAAATATTTTGATAAACTATGCAGGATTATGAATTCTTCAACTAGAATCTTCCCTTTTCATTCGATGTACTTTGCGGTCATGTAGAGAAATCAATAAAAATTATAATTTATTGCGAATAATCGTTATTCGTTTCTAAGTTATATGACAGGATAAATAATTAAATGTACCCTTAGTGGTCATAAAACCAGTCATACAATTAATTTTTCTTTACAATACAATATTCTCCATAGTTTTTAGCCTCTTTAGTACTATTTACACAAAAACAAAGAAAGAAAGAAGGGAAAAAAAATCATAAAAAAATACAACTCAAATTGGCAATATTTCAAATACAAATGATGATGATGGCTTCATAAACAATTTCAATTTATGACAACTTAATTCAATAAAACAACAACAACAGCAACAACGGCAACGGCAATGGCAACAATGTAAACTACTCTAGAGGCACAGTTATAATTAAATGTCCTGTTTTTTCACCATAGTGTTTGCATTTGACTTAGTGTGTGCGTGTGTGTGTGTGTGTGTGTAGTGGTAATAATTTTGTTTACAATAAAACAAAAGGAACCCAGAAAAAAACAAGAGAATTTCTTACAATATAATACGACGAATTGGAAAACAAAAATTCCAATATTTTGACAACGATTTGTGGATGTCGCATAAAGAATATGAACACAACACAACACAATAACAACAATTTAAATAAATAAATAAACAACAACAACAACAACAAGAAAAAGAAGAAGAAGGAAAACCATAAATTAAGCATTTTATTCGATTTGTTTTCGTTCTTCATCCTCTAGTCTCCTCTCCTTACAGTGTCATTTTTGCCTTACAAATAATATTCGAGCAAGACAAACGCGATTGTGGCCTTAATAGCCAAAGAATTTGAACAATTTTGCAAATTTATTGAATGTCCTTTCTCTCTCATATTCGAGCAAATGACGAACAAGTCGATTTGAATCACTTATTGACTAAGCGACTATAAACTAACGTCAGAGACAAAGACAGAAATGGAATGACGGAATGGCAAACAATATTAACAATCTGGCCAAAAAATATCTAAAGGCGACAAACTTCGAGAAAGAAAGACAAGGACATTTTTCGTCAGTGTTTAAACAAAAATTTTTCTATAAATTGTCGCCCAACAACAATAAGAACAATTTAGAAATATAACAAAACTAGCTAAAACCCGGTGTGCTTCGCTACTCCTATCGATATGAAATATAATATTCAAAATATATTGATATGCAGTTTTTCTTATGTATATTTTTATTATTTTTAGTCAATAACCTCTACGTAATAAAATAAGAAGAAGTCTGGATATTTAAATATTTATTTTGTTACTGATATTTACAATGTTTCATAATAACTATTTCTTATTCTAGTTATATATACAGATAGATATATTCATATGGGGGGGGGTGCCATGCCCCCTATTGCTAGTCAGTCCATTTTTGTCTAAAATATTCATATTGATATTAAAGTGGGTTCGACAAAATTTTAGGAGTCTAACTGTTATATATTCTTAGATATACTTATTTTATATATTTTTGTATGGGAGGTGACACGCCCACTATAACCAATTATCCATTTTGTTCATATATACGTCAAAGTCGTCCATACAAAATTTGAGGACTCTAGCTGTTGCAGTTTATGAGATATGCGACATTAAATACTTGAAATTTTACATACAGGAAGGTACTGCTAAAATTTCAGAAAATCGGTCCAGCCATTTAGCCGTCTATAGACTTCAAACAAACAAACCCACTAACAAATAAACACACAATCATTTTTACATACATATATAGATGTATTTGAAATTATTTTTGGCCAGCGAAACCAAACGAATATAAGTATTAACATGGCAGGCTATTGTTATTTAGAGAAGAAGAGCGTGATGAGAACGAATATAAAATACCGTAGCCCTTACCTTGTAGTGCATATAAACTGATGATTCGATATATTAAAGCATTTAAATAACTCTTGAATTAATTCTAATCTTATTATGGGTTAAGCGATCATTCTAACTTAAGTAGTCTTTTCAGTATACCATTCGTGCCATTGGTATCCTCATGAAATAAAAAATTCCTCATTCATACGTTCGTAATCCATGTCTTGCAAAGAATCATTATTTCTCACTTACATACATAGCTGCCAGATTTGACGATTTATCGTCATTTTGACGATTTTGTGCTCCAAAAATATCATATTGACGATGTGATAATTTATGCTCTTATTTTGACGATTTTTAGAAATTAAGAATTTACATCATTTTCTTTACTTTAGTACATTAAAAGCCAATTTTAAGCAGTTATTACTATTGTAATTTTAAGTGATGATTTTTCTGTATCTTATGTCTTTTTCATCCCTTAAAAGCCAAAAAATTACAACCTCTGCACAAAGAGAATTCCACATACGAATGGTCCGACTAAAGAACGAATTTTGTCTGTAATGCAGTGTGCGATCCACCGGCCAATCGACCACATACGTATGTATGTGCTCGCCTAGAAAGACGAGTGTTACATAGGAATACATGATTCTCGGGAACAAGTCCCTTATTTCGTTCGAGAAAAATCCGTTATAATATCGATAGAACAGTGAAACACAAACCACATTGCAACGATGCTCCAATGAATCAATGGAGTTCGATACCCTACCGTCATTAACTGGCAACTTCGCCCTCTCTTGTACGCGGTCGAGAAGTCTCAAAATAGACGTTGAGGCACCTGCCTATACATAAGAGCTGTATTCCATTCTCTTTCGGATATAAGTGGTTTAAATAGCAAGAAGATCAAATGAAGTGAAGTATTTCTTGCACTCTCTTAAGAAGCTAAGGCACTGAAAAATGTGTCGGATCTAGCGAACATCACACTGAATTTTCATGCCGATTTTGTGACGATTATTTTTACGATTTCCATGAACGTCTTTGACGATTTTGACGATATTTTTTCCAATATTTGACGATTTGATGCTTTATTTATCTGGCAGCTATGCTTACATACATAATGGATCATTACAACCACAGTCACAGGCTTACGACCTAGTTTCCCACACCACTTATGTTGTGTGTATTAAGTTTATACATGAGAAGTGAGAGCTTAAAGTCGACTCCGAACGACAGATTCTTGAGGAAGTTTTTCATTTTTATTTTATTTTTCTCAGAGTTTTTGCGAGAAATACGCTGATAAGAAGTCACCGAATAAAGATTTCGTCATATTTCGTTTTGCAGTAGATGCGTGACCTCACTTCTAATAGGCTAAAAAAACTTCCTACTAGACTACGGCGACTACAACACTAACTTTTCAATCGGCAAGTACTCCTAAAAACACTAATTTTTTTCCACAATATGCTACTTTTGAACAACAGGCGCCGTTTTGCAACTGACCCTAATTTTTTATCAAAAACTCATCTTCAACGCATCCCATGCATCATGAAAAGGTACTGATTGGTGTGGATTTTATGCTGGCAGCGTTATCAGTCCGTATTTATTTTAAAACATCGTTGTCCAGACGGTCGATGACTACCAATTTCTTTTGGCCTGAATTGGATGGTCTTAATATAAAATATATGTAAGTGGTTTCATCAGGACGACGCTTCGTGCCATACATTGGATATTCTGCACTAGTGATTTGAGGACATGGTTACCTCATGTGAAGGTGATGTGACTTATATTATGTATTATATTATATTTCGAATCTGGCAATACTTATGTCATTCTATTCTGTCACAAAATTCAGTATATTATCTCCACTGAACGTAATGAATCCATTTAAACTTGTGCAACATTGGAATTCATTGGAAATTTATTTCCAGAAAAAGACAATTGGTCGGAAAATCCATCAACTCGTTATCGTTCTCGAGAATTTTGCGAAAAAATCTCATCGTCTTACAAAGTTCAATTGGTTCAAGAGTTGAAGCCGCAAGACCATCCGTTTCGTTTTTGCTTCGCTAGATTGGCCAACGAGAAACTGCACGATGATGTCTATTTTACCAAAAAAGAACATCTTTTCAGATGAAGCTCATTTTCATCTGGTGGATAAGTATATAAGCAAAATTGCCGCATTTGGGGCTCAGAAAACCCACGCCTGGTCTTACAGAAACCAACGCGACCATTGTGAGTTGCTGTTTGGTGCGGATTGTGGAGCGGATACATCTTTGGCCCATATTTATTTGAAAATGAAGACGGCGTAACCATTATGGTCAATGGAGACACCTATCGCACCATGATAACCGATTTTTTTGTACGCGCTCTTCATGGCATTGATCCTGGTGGTTTCAAAAGGACGGTGCAACTTGCCACACATTTCATGCAGCAATCGATTTATTGCATCAAACGTTTGATGGCAGCTTATTTAACCGAAATGGTGATGTCCAACCAAAAAGTTGCGATTTGACACCGTTGGACTATTTTCTGTGGGGCGCCGTTAAAAAGTGTTTTGCCAACAAACGAGAGACAATTGTGCATTTGAAGCCCAATATCCTTGATACCATTGCCGAAATACGACCCCATACACACGAAGAAGTGCACAAAAATTAGTCCGATTGAATGAGTTACTGTGAGGTCAGTCACGGAAGCCATATGAATGAAATAATATTTCATTTCTAACCGGAACAGTTGTACTTTACAACAAACAAACAAACAAAAAATTTGGCAAAATTTAAACTTTTAAATGGCCTACCCTTTTCCTTATAGGGTTTTTCTATTCACATAGCCAAAATTACCTGCGTCAGGAAAAGTTAAATATATCGGATGATATGGCGGACAATTGAACGATGTTATATACCACATAGAGTGCCCTGATAGTCTAGTGGGTAGTGTGCTAGACTATTAGCGTGAGGGTCGTGGGTTTGATTCCCACCAGAGACTTTGGTCTGTGACACTACACCGAGCACATGATCGAAGTTACTCAGCTCGTATATAATTATAATATAATTTGTAATTGTATTATAATTAATAAATAAATATATACCACATACAATGGCATCAATAGGCCTTTCAAACGAACAGAAAATTTCATGATATCTTACACACACTTTGTTTGATTTAAATTTAAAGATAGAAGGATCCAATATATTACATGTAAAATTTTTCAATTTTGGAGGATAGGTTAGGTTAGGTTAATGTGGTAGCTTTATGCCAAAAGCTCACTTGAGCACGCATAGCGGCCCGTTGTGGCACCACAGGCGAACACAGTCCCTGTACTGACCAAGTTCCTCCGAGCCAATGAGGGGGAAATCGGTCAGCGCAAGGGCTGCACAAATTTTGGAGGATACAAATGAAAAAAACATAATTAAGAATTGTCTTGTCTTCATTTCTTTAAGTCGTAGGGTGTCTAAATTGTGTATTTCTGTGATTTGCACAACTGAACCCATGAATACATTTCAAAGTTGTTGTCGTATATCATTAAATTTTGTAGCTGTTGGTCCTTCATTTTCGAATGTGTTGTTTTTTCTTTTTCTCTTTTTTTAATCGTTTGTTTGCAGTTGATATTGGAATGTTTCGTTAGGATTTTTCTTCTTCTTTTTTTTGGCAAAAACTTTTCCTCTTTCATTTTAAGCTTGTCATTTGAGCAAAAATGGTTTTGATGGTTTCGTTTCCTTTAGCAGCAATTTCCATAAAAAATACGCCACATTATTTTGTATATAAATAAAGTTTATTTCTGTTTTTCGTTTTCGTTTTTATTTTTTTTTTTTATAATATTTTGTATATCATTTTGACTTCCATTCCATTTGGTGAATGTATCCATCTTACGATGGCCAACCAACCATCATCATCATTGTCATGCCATGTTTGAAAATCCTTATAATGATGGTCATTTCATTCTGTGTTTTTACACAAGAGTATTGATGTGTGCGGTGTGTGTTTGTATGTGTAGGTATGAGATAGTAGTATTAGTTAAACATCGTTATCCTTATTTCTTCCATTTATTTGTCTTTTCGTCATTTTCTCTTTCAACTATATATGCACACCCTAGCACAGTGAATCTATTTATTTGTGAATGTATGGGTTTATATACAAGTTTTGTGTGTATGTGTTTTGCAATTGTATTTGTATACATGTATTTTGTATTATTATTTCTGTTCATGTATTTATTTATATCAGAGTATTTATTTTTTTGTTTTTGGTAAATATTACCATTTTTGCTGACCACGACCATCAAAACGATTACTCCCGCTCCATATATTACCGTTTGAACGAACATCTACTTGGATTTTCTTATTTCCTTACTTTATTCTATTGCTTGTTTTTTTTTTTGTTTTTGTTTTTGTAATTTAAATGTTTCGTCCTTTTAACGTTCATGTACTTTCATAGACATCATAAATGTCCGAAGACAGAGCAAAGGTAAACAGTACGAAAAATTTAAGTAAAAGCAAGGAACTTTTCCAACTTCTCTGAAGGTGTTTTGGCCTTATTAGTGGTGTGGAAGCTTCCCTTTTGGGCAAGCTTAGCTGTCACACAATAGCAAAATGTGACCATACTTGTCTAGGCAATTCCATAATTACCTTAAATAGACCTCATAGGAGCTTAGCAGTCGGCCTGACTGTCAGATAAATAGTATTGCAATGTCCTGTGCATATTGTATTAAAAACATCTTTCTTACTATCTTATGGTCCCATCATCTGATTTTGCCCTTTAAGAAAACAGCTGCCAGTAACTCGAACCTTCTGATGACAACTCTTGTTAGACCTGCCGTCCATTATCCATAGTCTTCGTACTTTTAACCTACCAAACTACCGGGTTATCCATTTCGTGGTTTCAAAAGTAAACGTAAATAAGACACATTTAAAATATTTTTTTCATGATATTTCTTTCTTATTGTAAAGTTTAAACGTTGACATTATGTGTGAAACACTAGATCATTTAAATGACCTCCACGCGAAGTGTTGCAAGCATTGATTCTTTTGAGGTAATTTTCGACCACTTTTTGACACATATTGGGCGGTATCTCAGCCATAACTTGACGAATGTTGGTTTTTAAGTGCTCAAGAGTTGAAGGTTTATCTGCAAAAACACGGTCTTTCGCGTAGCCCCACAAAAAAAGTCTAATGGTGTCAAATCGCATGATCTTGGTAGCCTGTTGATATCGCCACGACGAGAAATTACGCGGCCAGGAAATGTCTCTTGCAATAAAGCCATATTCGCTCGAGTTGTGTGGCACCGTCTTGTTGAAACCACATATTCTCCAAATCGTATTCTTCAATAGCAGGCAAAAAAAAAGTCGGTTATGGGCTTCTGAGGGCTGGTCATTTTCCATCTATTTGGAAGAGTTCGTTTATAATTCCTTTGCATAAGTCGGTTAATAGATCCAATATTTCCAATTACAGGGGTATTGCCAAACTCAGTGCTATTCTCAAGTTAATGGAGAAACTGGTGACTGATTACCTCTTTTTTAATACGAGATCTTTAATATCCCCTTTCCAGCATGGTTTTTTGAAAGGTAGGTCGACTGTCACTAATCTTCTTGAATTTACTACGCATGTTTTCAGGGGTTTTCTTGCCAGGGCTCGGACTGATGTAATTTATACTGATTTCAGTAAGGCTTTTGATAGGGTTGATCATGGAATTTTGCTTCATAAACTGTCATTGATCGGTATTCCTGATACTATTCATCGTTGGCTGGGCTCCTATCTTTCCCTTAGGACTCAGAGGGTATTGTTTAGAAATGTGTTATCTAAGACTGTTTATGTTACTTCTGGTGTTCCGCAGGGTAGCCATTTGGGTCCTTTACTGTTTTTATTGTTTCTTAATGATCTTCCTTGTGCTATTTCTGATTGTAATATTCTGATGTATGCTGACGATGTTAAATTATTTTATACTTTTGATGATGACCATGGTCAGGCTGTTCTTCAGCGAAATATTGATTCCTTTGTAACTTGGTGCGGGACTAATTTGATGGATCTTAACTTGAGAAAGTGTAAGTGCATGGTTTTCTCTCGCGGGAGCGTAGTTTCGTCCACTTATGTGATAAATTCTTGCCCTTTGGAAACTGTTACTTCATTTCTTGATTTGGGAGTATTATTGGATATTAAACTGTCTTTTATTGATCATATTAGTATGGTGATTGGCAAGGCTCGGGCTGTTCTTGGTTTTGTGAAAAGATGGGCTAAGGAATTCACTGATCCTTATATAACAAAACTGCTATACATTTCACTTGTTAGGCCTATTTTGGAGTACGCGTCTGTTATTTGGAATCCATACTATCGTTGTCATAGTGATTCAATAGAGTCTGTGCAGAAGCAGTTTTTATTATTCTGTTTACGTGGCTTAGGATGGGATTATGCCAATGGGTTTCCATCTTATGAGGCTAGATTGGGTCTGATAAAACTTTCAACTTTGGAACGTAGAAGGGCTGTGTTAGGCGTTTGTTTTGTCTATAATCTGGTTAAGGGTGATATCGATTCCGAGTTTTTGCTTTGTAACTTAAATTTCAGTATTCCAGCAAGATTTTCACGGCACTGTCGTCCTTTTTCCCTAGATTTTTATAGAACAAACTATGGTTGTAATTTTCCTTTTCGTAGATTATGTAATGATTTTAACATGTATTATGATTTTATTGATTTTAATTGTACTGTTTATATTATTAAACGTATCTTATATGCTCCCATTAATTTGTAAATTATTATAGAAAAATATATTCTCGTTCTTGTCTTAGGTAGTTATGGTTTATTGTTGCTTTATTCAGCTTGTGATTAAGTTCTGTAGCTGATTTATGTTGTCGTTGCCTTTACTTTTCCCTAACCCACTATAGTCCGGACTGTAGTGTGTACGTGTCCCTACGTAATGGGACGAGCCCTCCGCGGTCGGGTGAGGGTGGGTTAGTGTGAGGCCGGGGACGTTCGATCAAAAAAAAAAAAAAAAAAAAAAAAAATATGACCATAACGCTCCGAATTGACGGTGACAGTCGTTCCATCGTCGTTTTCGAAGACGGAAACAGTGACTTTTTCTGGATGTAATGGCCTCTCTTCAATTACTTGAGGATTCTCAGAACCCCAAATACGACAATTTTGTTTATTAACATAACCACCGAGTGTGAAATGTGCTTCATCGCTGAAGAAAATTTTGTTCGAAAAATTGCCGATACGCACGATACGTGGCTGTGGCAGAATCACCATTTTTGTAGTAGGTTTCGATCATTTTTATGCGTTGTGTGATAGTTAAGCGATCCATTTTCGTCAATGTCAGACTTTCAACTGAAAAGAAAAAAATTGGTTTCACAACTTAGTTTGACAGTTGTCGAATTCCAGTCCTATACTTTTGAAACCACGAAATGGATAGCCCTTTACAATATGCAGCCTGTTTAAAAGCAATAGAATATCTGTAGTATAGGATCGCATTGCCCCAGGCTAACAAATGCTTGTCTCTGTAAAAAAATAAACTCCACTTAAGATATTGTTACGTTTTTACCTTTTAAAAACGTTTAAAATATGAGCTCGTAGATTGCAAAATAAAATAAAAATATGTTTGTGTTTAGTTCGAATTAAAATTCTTTATTATTCGCACAATTCTGTGTGCCACTGTTCACAACTTGGTGTAAACAACAACAATTGCTTTGTTTGTTATTTCTCTGTTTATACCCTTTGCATAAACAATAACAATCACTAAACAATTATTCGATAGATCTTTGTAACGGAGATCTTCAAACCACGATCACACTCTTTAAACGCATCGCGTCTTCACACAAGACTGACAGAACTTTACTATCTCAGTCGCCTGCTTTGCCTTGCCTTTTATATGGCAAGGTAAACAGTCTGATGAATGTTCTTGAAGGCGAATGTTCGTGGATACGCCTTCTCTTGATCTCTATAAATGTAAACATCGTTGTTTCATTATTGTTATTAGGTTAGAGGACATGTACTTGCCAATTGTGGCAAGTATAGTACCCGGAGGTCGAATTGACCCATTGTATGTTTATTATTATTTGTGTATTTTGTTTACATTTATTCTTGCATCCGATCGAATAATTAGCAGTATGAGGTCCTCAACGATAGGGACTTTGTGCAGGGACCTTAGCATATAGCAGTTGCTCTAGCTTGGACATGTCGTTCGAATAAAAGAGGATGCACCGACGAAACGGGTTAATTGATGAGGGGATTATCGAAAGTCTGCGTAGAGGATGACCTTTTCTGTATTGGAAGGATCAAATCGAAAAAGCCCTATCATCGATTTGTGTGACCAACTGGCGAAGCAGAGCAAGCCGAAATTCGATAAATCGGTTGTTAATGACTAGTTAAGTAAGTATTGTTGTCTTAAGCAACTCTTGAAGCATTGGTAGGCTATATTGACACCATACGGTTAGGTTTTTTGGAAAAACTAATCAATCGAATTGTGAGCCCCCCTAGCCTACGGCGTGTAGTGTGTTGGCTTATTGGACGTGAGGTCATGGTTCAAACCCCAGGTCAGACATATCCCACAAAACGAAATGAAAAAATATTTCACTTTTCTGCCAAAAATTCTGAGAGTAAATAAAATTGCCATGAAATGTTTAAGAAATAAATTTCATCAAATTATCTATTACAAAATAATAAAAAAGAAGTTTAATGCCAACAATATTTTCGCTTGTATTACCATTTTAAATTCTTAAGCTCTTAAAAAAACACCATCTGTGATAGTCAGACGTCGGCACAAAGAGAACGTGATAAAAATGTGAGTGTATTTGTGAGAAGCATGTGTATAACCCAGAGGAAAATTGTTAGTAATATTTTCAAGTGTAACATAATATTTTCAACAAATTCTATAATGTCGTTTTAATGAGTATTCACCATTTTTTCTTATTGTTTGTGCACATACTAAACACTCAGCTTCATTCAATATATTTAAAGCAAAAAAAAAATTCTATTTCCCAGTTTTTCTTCCACATTTTAATTAAATTTTTCTTTGGGTGTATAATTGATATACAAAAAAATTTCGAAAAGAAGCGACGAGAACCTGCTTCACTGAAAGCTGACAATCAACTGAACGCATTTTTAAGCTCTTTTTAACAAACATTGTTGATGTTCGTGTCCTATGTGTGTAAAAAGCCGAACATGTTCTTCCCCTGAGGGACATTTGTGCCGACGTCTGGTGATAGTAAACATATCAAATTTTCTATGGTGATTTTAATGCCGTTATTTAAATTTCTTTCACTGTATTGTCAGGACACATGACTTTATATCAGTTCTGTATAGTATTTCTCTCTCTCTCTATCTCTCTCCATATAGTATATAATGAATGTAACGAGTAAACATTTTTCTTATTTGCCATAAATTTGATTATGAATGTTTCATTGTTGTTGCTGCTGTTACATTTCGTACGTTTCCCTGGGTATTATTTTTGGCTGTCTCTTCATAGTTTTTTAAAAAAAGTAAAAACAAAAAACAAAAAAAAAATTCCAAAAATATCCAAGTATAACCATAATTTCTAGAATTTTGACGTTAACGGTAAAATTTATGTATCGCTACTCTTTGCTAGTACATATCTTACAAATATTTATGGTGGTCCCGTCCATACTTTAGTTCAGCATTCTATTCTAACAATCGCTTTCAATGTTATTTCTCTTTAAAAAATTGTTCGTCAATATTTGCAAGACTTTACGTTTCAAGCATTTGATAAAAAAAAAATCATTTGAATTTAAAAGCATCATCATATGCTGCTTTATTAAGCATTTAATTTTTATTTTTTTTTTTTGTTCAATTCGTATATATATGTATTATGTTCTCATATTTATATTCTCATACTTTAGAATTTATATCTCAATTATGTCTACAAAATGTGAAAAATTAAAAATGTCTGTCGTATTTCGTTTTTTATTTTTTAGCACAACATATCAGCATTGTGATTTGACGTTTATCCTAAATATGTTCATGGATAAGCCAAAATTAAAAACTCAGTTTTCTTCTCCATGCATTGTTGCCAGATGTTAGAATTTTCGTTATGCAGGGTTTGTGTTTGGGAATATTATTGTGAGAAACCTAACTTAATCCCACTCTTTCTCAAGGGAGTCGCTTCTGTCCGACCTGTTGTTTGTTTTTAATTCTAATTCTCTTTTTCTGGGAATTTTTTCAACTGTGATTAAATTTTTCATTACTCCGTGGTTTGAACTTGGGTTGCCCGAGTTTTAAGGGGTGACTTTTTAAGAGCTATAGGAAAATTTTTCAAAAAAAAACATAAAATTCAGAAAAATGCATGAAATCTTTATTTGAATCGATATTACGGTCCATATAATTTAATGTTTGAAGATTATTTCATTTATTTGTCGCCACTGGTTACACTGTGATGCAAGTCAAGCTCTTGCATTTTGGGCAAAAAAAAGTTGGATATCATCTCACGGTAAAAATGGAAGAAGCGCGCGATGAACTTTTTTAACAGAGCACGCATTTTTATAATAAAATTCAATGATTTGCAAGCGTTGTTCTTTTGTAAGACGATTCATGGTTAAATTATAGACCAAACTGAATATGTTTGACAGTGAAACAAAACACGAAACGTGCGCGAGCTGTTTAAACCAGTATTGCCAAAAAGATAATAGCTAAAAAAATCACTCTTTATAATCAAACACCACTACAAGAACATTCATTACACTGTTTACCCTGCCATAAAAAGGCAAGGCAAAGCAGGCGAATGAGTTAGAGAAGTTCAGTCAGTCTTGCGGTGTATTTGAAGAGCGTAATCGTGATTTGAAGATCTTCGTTACAAAGATCTATCGAATAATTGTCTAGTATATAATTGTTATTGTGTATGCAAAGGGTATAAACAGAGGAATAACAAAAGAAAGCAATTGTTGTTGTTTACATCAAGTTGTGAACAGTGGCATGCAGAATTGTGCGAATAATAAAGAATTTTAATTAAAATTAAACACGAATTTATTTTTATTTTCTTTGCGATCTACGAGCTCATATTTTAAACGTTTTTAAAAGGTAAAAACGTATTTTGAAGCAGAAGAATAAAAATCTCTTTGTGTACACATGTGTACATCAAAATGATTAAAAATGCAAAAAACTATGCACGAATATTTATTCATCCGGCAACTCTATGCATTAAGTACCACACAATATGTATGAAACCTACAACATTGTGATAAAAAAATCCCATTGAAAGAAATAGAGTACAACAGCTACAATTACAACAACTACAGCAATAACTACAACAACAAAAAATATAATTTTTTTAAAAACAATTGTGAGTTGGAAACTTTTTGACGTTTTTTCGCACATGAAGTGTTAGATTGGCATACAAAACAAAATAAGAGCACCAACGAAAAATAAATTTTTTTAGCCCTCTCCCCCTATTTTTTTTTTTTTATTTTTGCATTCAGCACTTTTGCTCATTTGGTAAATGAACAAAAATAGAGAAGAAAGAAAGAAAAAAAAAAATACAAAATTAAAAAATGTTTTGTAACATTTAACTGTCATATTTGGCATTGTTATACAATTTTTTTTTTCCCAAATAATTGGTTGGAGAGGGCAGGGCGGCACACTTATACTTGCTCGTGCATTCGTTCATATTTACATGGCCCTCACATGAATTTCAAATAATGACAGTCTAAACAGTTACACAGCCAGATTGGACTTTTATTAGTTTCACAATATTCATGCACTGACTGTCAAAAAATATTCGTTATAATTGAACAACAGCAGCCCGCCCCCACCTACTTTACCATACACACTCACATTTACATTTACATGGAGATTAACGAGTATACAGCATAAGGAGTGTAAAGAATGTAAAGTGGGTAGCAAAAAAAAGGGTGTCAGTCTAACAGAAAAAAAGAGTATTTTTGTGTTGTGTTTGACGACCAAGTTTGTAATCATTTTGTGATATATTTTTTGTTTTTTTTTAATGTTTAAAAATCTATTTGATAGCTGTTTGCATGTATGTATGTGTGTTTTACAATTTGTATTTTACACTTGAAAATGTTTTAGTTTTTGTTGTTATTGTTCGTAATTTTTTTTTTTCTAATTTTCACAGATTTTTTGTGAACAACTGAGACCTACAGAGTGTGTCATTGTAAATTTTAAAATAAAAAAAAAAATTATTTTTAAATTGTTATTATTGTTGGAGTGTATGACAACGATTATGATGTACTACTTGAATCCCCATAGCCATCCTTCATTTTAAATTTTCTACTCAATTTGTGATATTTTGTGACACTGCCGTCTGATGTGCTAGCAAATGTTGTATGGTTATCGATTACCCTAGAATGGAAATCGGAGATCAGCAATGAGTATTCAAAAAGATGAGTAGAATCGAATCATACTCATAATTTCTGATACTTATACGCATTCACGGGTAGAACGGCCAAGGCTGAATGTCACAATGAGTCTACTTAAACTCCATAGAGGAACGCTCAGTGTAGTTATCGGTGTCATTACGGGGCATTGCATTATGGTTACGCATGCAAGGCGCATTGGTTTTGGACACCTTGCTAACGACTTCTGCAGAAGCTGCAGAGATGAGGAAGAAGAAGATACCGTCCCTCACCTGCTGGTTACATGCCCGGCTCTTTGGCAAAGGAGTAGGAAGTACTTGGGTGCTTACTACATGGATGATCTGGAGGAATTGTCAAGGATTGACATTGGCAACTTAAATCGCTTCATCAGGAGCTCCGAGTGGTTTCGAGACTAGGGGAATACGGATAACTGTGGTAACACAATGGGCCCAATGCGGCCCAAGTGAATCCATACACATTTTTTTCTTGGATGGACAGCCACCTCTACCTACATACCTACGCATTCATACTTATTTTAATATCATGGAACCTCTCTACTCATATTTAAAGTTTAAAGTACTCATCATATTCATACTTAACAACACGTATTATGTTATTGATTTCGACTCTCCCTAACTCAACATTTACAAGAATCACAAAATAAGTATGAATCGCGTACGAACACTAAAATACTCACTCTGCTCTGCTTGCTGATCTGTCTTTAGTTGCTTATGTACCTTTTTTCTTTTTTTGTAAATGCAACAATAACTAAGACTGTTAATTTTGATGAATGATTCGAGTCACTCGAGAATCATTTATAAGTATTATAAGTATTTTTCTAAAGTTATGAATCTAAATGAGTAGGCTTATGAATCAAACATATTTCGAATGGTATGAGTTTGATGTCAACGTTGTACGAATACTCATTGCAACCTGTACTTATAAATCAACGTTGTAGTGAGTATGAATGAATCAGTACATAATTAAATTTCAATATTGTTGACTCACTTATATTCAAACTTTCATGAGTGCTTATGATTAGCGAAAAAACGATTCCTTGCTGATCTCTGGTGGAAATAAGAAAGGTTTGTCGGCGGTTGGTTTTCTAAAAAAACGAAACTGTAGGAGTATTTCTAAAAGGAGTAATTTTTGGTGTATACCTATGATAATCGCTTTATTTCCTTTTTGGATTTTACTGCCAAAGGTTACAGACGAAATTTCGAATGTAATTGGGCGCAGCAAAAACTTCACTGTCGGTGAAGTTGCCGTAATTTAGGAGGTAGTGTGTTGACTTATTAAACGTAAAGCCACGGTTCAAACCCCAGGTCAGACATCTCCAACAAAAATATGAAAAAATATTTCTCCGGTGTCTTCCTCTCAGCAGATTTCTGGCAATAAGTCTGAGATCAAATAAAATTGTCTTGAAAAATTTTTCTCAAAAATCTGTTGTTCGGAGTCGACTTTAAACTCTAGGGCCCGCCACTCATGCATACAATTAACATACGCATCGTATGTAGAATAAGCTAGGTCGTAATCCTGCCTGCAGCGTTGTAATGACCAATTACTTACGTACGTACACTGTCGGTAGTGAATAAACCGAGATCAACGAAAATGGTATAAGTTTTGATTCGATTGATTTGGCTTCATTCCTTTATTGATGTCTACGCGATGTCATAGCTTTTCGATGTGCCCCTATTGGTTACCATCTTTAAATTTAAATAAAACAAAGCATGTGTAGGGGATTATCCACATTTTTTATTTGTTTGAGAGGCCTATTTATTTGTGTGGAACATAACATCGTTCAAATGTCCGCCATGGCTTTACTGGGTGAAACTAATCTAAAATTTTCAATTTCCTATGACTGCGGAGCATAACTCAGACTGAATTTGACCATTGACATGGGTTATGTTAAGGTATGCTCATTCGTGGCTGCGAATTAAAAAACCTAACAAGAAAACGTCTATCGGGATAAGTAGTAATTAGAGCGAGTAATTAGGTAGCCACCACGTTGACCATGTCCACAAATTGCTCGCATCCAGATCGTCCAATTCAGGCCAAAAAAGTTTATAATTATCGATCTATAGCGTTTGCCATTGGTAGTGAAAGTCGGGCCAACATTGTTTTCAAAGAAATATACAACAACGACGCCGCCAACATAAAATCCACATTGAACAAGGACTTTTTGATATGTTCCGGACGCTCTAGGATCTCATGTGTATTGGTATCGTCTCAAATTTTAATGGAAATAGGCATGATCGCTGAAGATGCTTAAAAATTACGCTCTGTTGTCAACTGCCGCAGCCCTTTCAGGGAATACACGTTGGGTTATATGGTCTTCCATGATTTAACAAAATGGACCGAATAAATGACAACTAATTCGACGGATGTAGCTTTCACAAGACGATCGTTGTCAACCAACAAATTTCGAAAGCCCCTCTTGGAAGACCCAATACATAAGTAAACAATACTCGATTCGAATAATCATAAACATTTCATGCATACATACATTCACTCATTCATTCATTCATTTATTCGTTCATTCACTCAACTTTAAATGTGTGTTAAAGTTCTCTTGCAAAAATTGGTTGTCGGTCTCATTGCACAATCGGAGCATTATTTGTGACAACGAGACACAAATTTTTAAATGACTTCTGCAACAATCTGACACATGATATTCTCGACAATATTTTTCTAGAATATAAAATTGAACCATAAGCATATGTATGACACAAAAAAAAAATACATTTTTTAAAATCAGTTTCTAATTAGAATGTCTTCAGCTTAATGATAATTTAAAATGAAGCCATTTGAGATTGATTTACATTGTGTGAATTATTTCGTGGCAACAAAAGTCAATGAAATGTTGAAGGGATTGTAGAGGACTACAACCTATAAATTGTTAACATGTCTATACAAAGGTCTGTATTTTATTATTTTAGATTATAGAGATCCGAAATTAATTTGAATTTTCTGCTACTTTCTTACCAATGAGAGAAAGAATTACGTGACATTTAAATTGTTGTTCGTTTTAGTACTTTGGGAAACTGGGGTTATGTCACTATGGTTAAGCACAACTATGCCAACACACTACCTACTAGATTACGACTATATATAGCTGCAAAAGATATTGTTATGAAAATAAAGAATCTAGATAATGGTGTTTTGCTTTAAAATGATAAACAAGAGCTTCAAAAACAAAATAATGCACTAAACAAGCCTGTTTAGAAATTATCGTACTGCTTAATATAACAACAAACACCAGCACAAAAAATGGTAAACAAGTAAACAAAAATATATCAACAACACTACAAGAATAAGTGTAAACAACGATGTTTACATTTATAGAGATTTCGGAAAGTCGACGTCATGAACATTCACCTTCAGGAACATTCATCAGACTGTTTACCCTGCCGTATAAAAGGCAGGCGAGTGAGTTTGTGAAGTTCAGTCAGTCTTGTGTGAAGACGGGGTGAGTTTGAAGAGAATAATCGTGGTTTGAAGATCTCCGTTACAAAGATCTATCGAACAATTGTCTTGTAATTGTTATTGTTTATGCAAAGGGTGTAAACAGAGGAATAACAAACAAAGCAATTGTTGTTGTTTTCATAAAGTTGTGAACAGTGGCACACAGAATTGTGCGAATAATAAAGAATTTTAATTAAAAACTAAACACAAATTTGGTTTTATTTTATTTGCAATCTACGAACTCATATTTTAAACGTTTCTAAAAGGTAAAAACGTAACAATATTAATAGTAATTGATCTTTCACAGCCTTAAGACCAATTTCAAATCCCGTTTTCTCTCTTCGCATCTTTGCAGATAGAGAACTTGGTTTGCTGCAAGAAATAATTCGGTACACCGAATGTACCAACCGAATGAAGTCGCCGTAGTCTAGTAGATAGTGTATTGGCTTATTAGACTGAAGGCCCGAGTTCGAATCCCAGGTCAGACATCAAAACGAAAATATTTCTTCGGCGACTTCCTCTCTCAAAAACTCTGAGAGTAAATAAAATTGCCATGAAAAGCTTATCAAAAAAAACTGTCGTTCGGAGTCGACTTTAAACTGTAGGTCCCGCCACTCATGTATAAAATTAACGCACACAACATAAGTGGTGTCAGAAGCTAGGTCGTAATCCTGACTGAAGGGTTGTAATGACCAATTATGTATGTGAATGTCCAGCAAGTAGTATGATTATAAATGTATGAGTTGTGGGTTCGATTCTCTAAGTGATCAGACATTTGTAAACAAGCTGCATTTAAGCATATTTTTTACCCATGCATACAGACACATTACGTATGTGCTATTAAAACATTTTAGTCAGAATAACGGACTATCTTCTCATATCAGCCATGCAAAGTTTGTGAGAGGCGAAATTTACAGTTTACCTTCGATTCCCAACAACTGTTTTGAGAACCTTTTTGAGGATAATTACTCTCAGAGCTTTTGGCAGTAGACTGTTGGAAGGATAAATTCAGTTAAATTGGCTCATTTAAAGAGGTAAATTCCTCTGTCTCTAGCCGACCTACTAAACTACGGCTTAGCGGAACCAGCATGTAATTTTGAGATACCCAATGAAGCCTTCATTCATATGTATTTCTGACTATATATCCTCAGGGAACTGATGGAAGACATACATACTATCAGCGTCAAAAGAAAGTGTACAATTTAAAAAAATATGCATTAATAAATTACCGTTAATTTTTTTTCAAATTATTTTATTGCCAGTTTTTAAAATTGAAACAAGAAGAAAAGAATTAGAAAATTTTGGAAATATTGTAAAAATTTTTCAGGCACTCTCCTTAAGTGGAAAACTTGATTTGAGATTGTTAGAATTTTATCCATAGTGTACACTTTCTTTTGACGCTCACTGTTGATGTTTCAATGGTTTTTATTGCTCAACAGCGATGTGAAATATCCAAACATAATCGATAGTACATAAAGCGATTTGTAAACAAATTCTTGAAAACCGCTCAAGTATATTTGGATAAGGTACAAAATGCGAAATTGGGGTGGTATAATAATGAGAATCTGTCGTATAACTCTTTTGTATTTAAGCTCGTTGTATATGGCAATAAGAAATATAGCAATAGAGGCTGTGGTTTACTTAATGAGAGACAATCAGGGGGCCACCTTAACCCGACAAATCAAATGGCTCCCTTACTATCTCCTAGACAGTACCAGTCATCTCCATTATTTTAGGAAATGCTCTCGTTTCAAGAGTGCATAATTAAGGTGTGTTTTATTTTAAGGGGACAATTCTGTGATAAACGTGATCTGTTCAACTTAGAATGTTCGGAGGACTTGAATACATGCACACATACATACATAATTGGTCATGACAAGCCTTCACTCTGGATTATGACCAAGTTTCTCACACCACTTATGTTATGTGCGTTAATTTTCATACAAGAGTGACGTGATGTGTCACTAGTTGCAAAAAGAGCAGTCAGATATTTGGGTCTGAGACTCGACTGTAGACTTAATTATTGGGCCCAAATACAGCATGCAGCTACCAAGGCAGCGAAACTAACGGGCATGTTAAGCAGACTGATGGCAAATATTGGCGGACCAACACAGGCCAAACGAAAAGTGATTATGGCGGCGACAAACTAGATAATGCTGTATGGAAGCGAGATATGGGGAGAAGCGCTGGAGATTAAATCTAAGCGGAAAGTACTAGCAGCAGTGCAACGAACAGCAGCACTAAGAGTTGCATCGGCCTACCGCACCGTATCGGGCGCCGCGGTCCTCGTGATCGTCGGTGAGATACCTATTGACCTACTGGCATTTGAGCGAAGAAGATCGTGGAAAACAAGGAGAGAAAATCTCGCCATTAGTAGCGCAGATCTCAGATTTCAAACACTACGGCGATGGCAAAGTAGATGGAGCGAGGAAACAAGCGGAAGGTGGACTTATAGACTTATTCCGTCTATAGAGACATGGATACGGCGAAATTTTGGGGAAATTAACTATTTTCTGACCCAGTTTCTTTCGGGTCATGGTTATTTCCGAAAATATCTATACCGCATGGGCAAGGTGATTGATCCTGGCTGCATTTATTGCCAGGAAATGAATGACGACGCTGAACACACATTCTTTCATTGCATCAAATGGCAAGACGAGAAGAACATGTTGATAGAGCAAATTGGCGAATTTACATCCGACAACATTGTGGACGCAATGCTCGAAAGCGAGACGAAATGGAGCGCTGTAAGAAGATACGTTGAATGTGTACTCCGCAGGAAGAAGGTCGACCTGGACACAATACAACGAAATGATACATGAGAAGACGAGCCAATAGCATGAAGCTGGCTTCAAATATGGCGTACCCAGACGTGGGAGAGTAGACAACGGTCCCTAACGGGACGTCGTTCTGGGCCCTTCCCGAAGTAATGCAGATAGCCGTCCCGGGAAGGGAGTATCCCCAGAAGAGGATGAGGGATTGTTTTAGTGGAAGCACCACTCGACGCAGTTGACGACGGTCACTGTAAGTGCGAAGGCATTTTGAACCCTACCTCAAACGCCAAAAAAAAAAAAATACAAGAGTGACGGGACCTACAGTTTAAAGTAGATTCCGAACAACAGATTTCTGAGAAACTTTTCATGGTAATTTTATTTATTCTCAGAGTTTTTGCCAGAAATCTGCTGAGAGGAAGTCGCCGAAGAAATATTTTCATATTTTCGTTTTAATGTCTGACCTGGGGTTTGAACGGTGGCCTTTTGTCTAATAAGCCGACACACTACCTACTAGACTACGGCGACTATACAAACATATTAAGCAGAAAATTCTTTCTCTTTCTAGTACCTCTGTATTTTGTTGCTGTTGATTTTTATGAGTCCGTAAAATAACTCAGCGGGTTAATTAGGGTCAAATTTTTATTGTTATTCCCGAGTTCACAGTTAATAAATATAAAAAATGTGAATGTTTTCATTCCCAAAAACAGGAATAATAATTATTATTTTCATTATGAATTCAAGATAATAAACATGTCCATACCCATTAACATAATTCATCTATTTTTCATTCCTTTCTATACGCTGCACACATTAATTGATGTTTCTGTCTCAATTAAAAGACATCACGGAAAACATCAAAACGGCTAAAAGATGTATCAACACCAACACCAATCATACCAATATTATTTGTCTTTTAATTACCGGGAATTCATAAACGTCCGAAATGCTCAGCAATTATCATAAAATTTCTTGAAATGTTCGTCAAAACAACAGCCAAAAAAAATTTCTTTTTTTTTTCCCTCTACCAGGCCACAAAGAAAATGCAGAAAAAAAAACGCATTATTCAGTCCAAAAAGGGAAGACGTATTCATATTTTTATTCATTTTGAATTCATTATATGTATGTACATACATATGTACATACGTATGAATGTATGAATGTATCATTTAAATCATTGTTAAAAAAAAAAAATTTAATTTTTAAAAAGAAATTTTGCAATTCCAGAGACAGAGACAGCGCATAGGGGGAGGGAGTAACAATTTTGATGAGGCTGAGCCATAAAAGACAAACAATTTGAATTACGATAATGGCACTGTTCACCCGACCATCGTAAATTTCGTTAATGTTTTGCAAAACAAGTGTAGGTTGGTTCGATTTGATTTAAATTGAAATTGACAAATGCAATTAAAACAACAACAACAATAACATCATCATCAGCAGTCGAAGCAGCAACAGCAACAGCTACAACAACAATTGATTCTTTTTCGTATATTTTTTAATTTGTTTGTTTAATGGCCTGAAACCTCCTGTTTTAATTCAAAATGATCCATGCCGTCGAAAGAAGCATCCCATGTGACAAGTGGGATTTCTCAATGCTTAAATAAAAATTAAAAATTGATTAAATGTGGACAACATGTGAAATATATGAAGAATTTTATTTTAATGCGGTCCACTGCAGGCAACTTAAGTGTTGGCAGTTTTACCACTTAAGGAAAGGTTTATTCTATTATAAGTACGAAATAATTTATTCGTAAATCAGTTTTGAAGTCGCCGTAGTCTAGTGGACAGTGGCTTATTAGACGTGAGGTCTCTGTTTGAACCCGAGGTCAGACCTACAAAAACGAAATATGAAAAAATATTTCTTGGGCGACTTTTCTCAAAATTCTGTCGTTCGGAGTCGACTTTAAACTGTAGGTCCCGCCACTCATGTATAAAATTAACACACACAACATAAGTAGTGTGAGAATTTAGGTGGTAATCCTGATTGAAGATTTGTGATCACCATTTACATATGTATGTATCAGAGATCAGCAATGAATCGTTTTTCCGCTACTCATAAGCACTCATGCAATTTTGAGTATGAGTGAATCAACAGAATTGAAATTCAACTACTCTGATTCATTCGTACTCGCTACAGCATTGATTTATAAGTATAGGTTACAATGAGTATGAGTACAACGTTGACATCAAACTCACAAAATTCGAAATGTGTTTGATTCATACGCCTACTCATTCTGATTCATAAATTTAGAAAAATACTTATAATACTTATAAGTGATTCGAGTGGCTCGAATCATTCATCAAAATTTACAGCCTTTGCGATTGTTGCATATACAAACAAAGAAGAAAGGAAAGACAAAAACAACAAGAAAAGCATACACACAATCTTCTTGTGAGTATAGTAGTGTTCGTACGCGAATCATACTTATTTTGTGCTTGGTGTAAATGTTAAGTAGAGACGAGTCGAAGTCAATAACATCATGCGTATTGTTAAGTATGAATACGACGAGTACTTCCAACTTTGAGTATGAGTAGTATGAGTATCATATTAAAATAAGTATGAATGCGTATAGGTATCAGAAATAATAAGTATGACTCGAATGTACTCATCGTTTTGAATACTCGTTGCTGATCTTTGGTATGTATGTATATATGTCAGATTCGTTGTTTACATTTCCATTTGCGAACTCTTGATGTTTGACATACGTCTTCTGATTCAAAGTTAGTGCTGATGTTAATTCCTTATCTGGCCAAATTATCCATCAAATGTGACGCCTGACAGTAATTTGTTCCATACTATCAAAGATTATGAAACTTAAAGTTAAAAATCAGCAATGGAAAGGGATTCCCGTCAAGAAATAGTGTTTCTGCAAAGCAAGTTCTACTAGTTACATGTGCACCAGAGATCAGCAATGAATTGTTTTTTCGCTACTCGTAAATACTCATGAAATTTTGAATATAAGTGAGTTAACAATATTGAAATTTAACTCCTCTGATTCATTCATACTATATACAACGTTGATTTATAAGTACAGGTTGCAATGAGTATGCGTATAACGTTGACATCAAACCCATACCATTCGAAATACTTATGTTTGATTCATAAGCCTACTTATTCAGATTCATAACTTTAGAAAAATACTTATAATACTTATAAATGATTCTCGAGTGAATCGAATCAGTCATCAAAATCTAAGGTCTTAGTTGTTGTTGCATTTACAACAAAAGAAAAAAGACACATAAGCAAAAAAGACAGAGAAGCAAGCAGAGCAAACACGCAACCTTCTGGTAAGTATTTTAGTGTTTGTACGCCAATCATACTTATTTTGTGCTTCGTGTATATGTTGAGTTATGGAGAGTCGTAATCAACAACATGATACGTGTTGTTAAGTATGAATATGATGAGTACTTCAAACTTTGAATATGAGTAGAGAGGTTCCATGATATTAAAATAAGTATGAATGCGTATAAGTATCAGAAATTATGAGTAAGATTCGATTCCACACATCTGTTTGAATACTCATAGCTGATCTCTTATGTGCACCCATATGGGTTGTCATAGTTGGAGTCCCATCCATTAAATTCAGATTGAATTAGGGCAATAAAACCTTGTAGTCGACGTAGTCAAGTATGTACTGTGTTGTTTTCTTAGACCAGCGTCCTTGATTTAAATCCCAGCTCATACATATCGAAAAAACGAAATATGAATAACAATAATTTCTTCGGTGACTTCCTCTCAGCAGATTTCTAAAATTTGTTATTGGGAATCGATGTGATATTGTAGGATTCATGGACAAAATTAACACACACAACATGAGTGACTAAAGAGTTGTAATGACCAATTGAGTAAGTAAGTGGAAGATTCTATCGACAACTCTCTTTCCTGTTACCTTCCATGACCTCCTCTTTGTCTCTTCCAAACCTTACTACTATTTTGCATATGACAGTGATATTCATTATTCCTGCACCAAGCCCTTTGGAAATAAAGGCGAAAAGCAGACAATCTCCAAATGTAAAATGTAACTACAGGTGCTGTAAATATTGCGGAGTCTGGAGCTGAGACCAGCATATTTTTCAAATGTGCGAACGTGCTTATTACTTACAGTTGAGTGTACAACACTATTTTATTCAATTTTTGATTGAATTCTTTAGCAAACCATTGCAATACGATTTGAGTTCTACGGTTGTGTAGTTATTACAACGGATTGGGCACCGAAAAGAAGCGCTTCCATTTGTGGTCCATTTTTTTCTTTAGTTGCATATGTGGAAAGCAAAATAAAAGGAAAAAATTTAATATTTAATAACGACATCTTTTTTCCGGCAAACTATTGTCCTAGTGCGAAAACAAAACTCTGCCTGTGTAACGCCATCCTCTGTGTGATGGATGCATAAAAGAATGGGGCACTGATTTCTATGGAGCATGGAGTAACTATTCCTGTTCTTATTTTATTATGCTGTTATGTTAAAGCCAACGTTTCGTCATTGTCAATTATCCTGAGCCAGAGTGTAGGAAAAATTTATGTAAGATTCTATCCGCCAAAGCGTGCAAAGTTTGAATGTTTCACGATGTAAAGTTCCATGATTAATAGATGCCACAAAAGAGTTAAATAAGCTCAGTTTTGCCTGACTTGGTATGTTTGGCTAAGTATATCACCATTGATTTCACCCTTCTTAAAGATTATTACTTTGCTGGTCATGTAGAGCGTTCATTTTTACACATTCGCTGTAGTCTAGTAGGGAGGTTGGTTTATTAGACGTAAGGCCATGGTTCAAACCCCAAGTCAGACATCGAAATATGAAAAGAATATTTCTTCGGCGACAGCGAGAGTAAATAAAATTGCAATGAAAAGTTTTTCAAAAATCTTTTGTTCGGAGTAGTCTTTAGACTGTAGGTCCTGCCAGATGTATGTATGTATGTAGTTTGGTGTGCACATCCCTTTCATCTTGTCTGAAGAACAGCCTTTTATTGATCCCAGATATAATTAAATGGAAAGTAAAACAACACACACGCTTGTCATACATCCTCTTATAGTTATTACATGAGAGTACGCAACTTATGTAAGCTTCTTACGACGAATATTATCTCCCTTACAGGAAACACTACTCCATATGACTTTATGACGTGTACAATTCCTAATTTATATTAGAATTTTGTGCAATTATTTCGAGGCTGTCTTCGTGAAAATTGAAAGGCCGTCATACTGCTAATTAGTGATGAATAAGGTCTGCGCTCCTATAATTTGTTACGTTTTTACCTTTAATATACCTTTAAAATATGAGCACGTAGACTGCAAATAAAATAAAAATAAATTTGTGTTTAGTTTTAATTAAAATTCTTTATTTTTTGCACAGTTCTGTGTGCCACTGTTTACAACTTGATGTAAACAAAAACAATTGCTTTTCTTTGTTTTCCTCTGTTTATACACTCTGCATAAATAATAACAATTACTAGACAATCGACAGATCCTTGTAATGGAGATCTTCAAACCAAGATTACTCTCTTCAAACACACTGCATCTTCACACAAGACTGACTGAATTTCACTCACTCACTCGCCTGCTTTGCTTTGCCTTTTATATGGCAGAGTAAACAGTCTAATGAATGTTCGTGAAGGCGAATGTTTATGACTTTGCCTTCTCGAAATCTCTATAAATGTAAACATCGTTGTTTACATTTATTATTGTAGTGTTTTTTGTGTATTTTGTTTACATTTGTTCTTGTAGTATTGTTTGTGTGTATTTGTTTATTTGTTTACCATTTTTTTATGCTGGTGTTTGTTGTTATATGAAGCAGTACGATAATTTGTAAACAGGTTTATTTACTGCATTGTTTTGTTTTTATAGCTTTTGTTTATAATTTTAATATTAAGTGATGTAAGAGCAAAACACCAGTATCTAGATTTTTCATTTTCGTAACAATATGTTGAAAAAATCCTGATTCTATGTCATGTACACCTATTGCAGTGTGTAGACTGAGACACATTTGTTGTTAAGACGCATATTCCAGACTGTTTTTTGTAACTCATATAGACTGTCTAAATCTGCATGCGTGTATTAATGTTTTTGTAATACAAAATAATGAATGATTACTTTGGCCAATACTCATACGCCATTCCTCTAAAAAGTTTCTAATCGAACACGCGCATTTTAACTCGAATATACATACACTATCAAATCGTTTTTAGTTTTGTTTTCTTTTTTGTTGTTAATTATTAATAAACATTTAAAAATGTTGTCAATTTAATGGTTTCAATTTGTTGATAGACCATGGCATGCCATTCTAAGCAATGCCACATAATGCCAAAAAATATCGACCAACTAAGCAAAACTGATCGTTTCCCAAATAAATTGAAACAAAAAAATAGAAAAAAAAATCTTGAATATAAAATGACAACAACTCAAAAGAGTAGAAAGAACAACAACAGCAGCAGCAGCATTTAAACATTGAAATATTTTGTAGCAATTTTGTTTATAATGACAGCGTTAAATGGACTCATAAATCGCTAAATCAACAGCGACCAGAGTGGAACGCTCAAGCAGTGCCAATACACACAATAACAAACACAAAAACACCAAAAGCGTTTATTTCGTTGGTCTTTTTGGTCTTTTGTTGCCGTGGATGAATGTCTTCTGTTCATCTGTTTGTCATACAGTCTGCGCCTATGGCGGTAAATTATACGCTCGTAGGTAGTGGAAAATATGACATTCTTTTACATTTTATTTCTGGATTTTTTTTCTTTTTTTTTTTTTTGTTTTTCATGAAAAAAGTAAAAAAAAAAGAAATTCTGATGAAATATTTTCATGTGTCCACACTCAGTGGTGTTGTCTACTGGTACGTGTTATTGCTGAATTTTATCACCAGCGAGTATTTAACAAAGAACCATCGGACCCATCATCCTCATCATCATCAGCAAGAGTGTCATTATTTTTACCAAAAAGAAAAAAACGAAGAAGAAGACCAACATCGTCATCTTTGGCATCTTTATTGAGTTGAGATAACGAAAAGGAAATAATTTTGGCTTTGTTTTATTGCAGACTCACAGCAGTAATAATTTCATTTACAGACTGTAAAGGAATACTTTCTAAAACAAGACAAAAGGATTCTCCTACAGCTAACAGTGATGGTTTAATACAGGGGTTACCAAAAAATTTTTGGTTATGTATTAGTGAGTAAGAGAGAGAGAAAATAAGTGAGAGAATTTATTTATTTACAGCCATAGAAAAGTGTTAGTAATATACGCTATTTTGATTTACATTTCATCAACATACATAAAACTATCTATGTTCGGCTTAATAATTTTAGATAAATAAAAATAAAAAATCCATTTTTTACATATTAACAGACAAAATGTCTTTTAAGAACATACATATTCCCTACATTCTTTAAATGTTTTATAACATACATATAAAGGCATTGAATATTAGCATCTTTTAACATAAAATATTTTTTGAGTGTCATTCCGAAATAAAATGCTAATGCATCCGCCGCACATGTGTTCTTGTCGCAGTCTGATCGACAACTAAATCATAAAGCACAAGAATGCGTGTGAGTTCTCTCCGCACAATTGTGCTATGAAATGGTAAACAATGGTTTAATATCTTAATTTATGGAACCCATACTGCAAAAGTACCCCTAGACCAAAGGGCTAGGTGAGTTATAGAGAACTCAATAACGTTTTTAAATCATTATATCGCCACCTGAAACAATTTTGCGTTTAAACGGAATTGTGTGAAAAAAAAACAATTTGAAAGATGTGGTACTAAAATATTGTTACGAAAATGGAAATGGTGTTTTGATTTCACATCGTTTAAATTGTAAAACAAACAATGAACTTGTTTACATGTTAAACAAGTAAACAAAAATATACCAACAAAACTCCAGTATAAAAAAATGATAATAAGTAAACAAAAATATAACAATAAATATCAACATAAAAAAAGATAAACAAGTAAACAAAAATCCACAAACAACACTAAAAGAATAAATGTAAAAAAATACACAAACAACGATAATGAATGTAAACAACGATGTTTACATTTATAGAGATCTCGAGAAGGCGAAGCCACGAACATTCGCCTTCAAGAACATTCATCAGACTGTTTATCATGCCATATAAAACGTAAGGCAAAGCAGGCGAATGAGTTAGTGAAGTTCAGTCAGTCTTGTGTGAAGATGCGGTGCGTTTGAAGAGTAATCGTGGTTTGAAGACCTTCGTTACAAAGATCTGTCGTATAATTGCTTAGTGATTGTTATTGCTTATGCGAAGGGTGTAACCAGAGGAATAACAAAGAAGAGCAATTGTTGTTGTGTACATCAAGTTGTGAACAGTAGCACACAGAATTGTGCGAATAATAAAGAATTTATTTAAAGGTCCGCCAAATAACTTTTTTTTTTGAAAATGCTTTAAAAAAAACTACTGAATATTTTCTCAAATTTCTTTGTTTATTTGAAAATACAATCCTTCCGGTTAATAATGGAAAATAATTTCATTCAAATGGCTGCCTCGTCTTGCCATGCAGTAGCCTATACCATCGGTCCAATTTTTAAGCACATTATCGATTGTGTGCAGCTATATTTCACCAATGGCTTCACGAATATTGTCCTTTAAAGCGTCAATTGTCTCCGGCTTGTCGGCGTAACACTTATCTTTGACGGCACCCCACAAATAATAGTTCAACGGTGTCAAATCGCAGCTCCGAGGTGGCCAAACGACATCAGCTCTGCGGCTGATAATGCGATCTTCAAAAACAGGGCGCAAAACATCGAGTGTAGCTTCGGCTGTATGGCACGTAGCGCCGTCCTGTTGAAACCAAATATTGCCAATATCCTCCTCTTCAATTTTTGTGAACAAAAATTCGTTCAACATGGCCCGATAACGATCGCCATTGACTGTAACGGCCACTCCTTGCTCATTTTCGAAGAAAAATGGCCCAATTATGCCTCTGGACCAAAATCCGCACCAAACAGTGACTCATTTTGAGTACGTCGGCTTTTCAATGTATGCGTGCGGGTTTTCTGTGCCCCAAATGCGACAATTTTGCTTGTTTACATACCCGCCAAGATCAAAATGAGCTTCATCTGAAAAGATGATTTTTTTTTTGCCAAAATCGGCATCTTCTGTAAGTCGATCGCAGGCCCACTTAGCGAAGCGAAAACGCATTGGATGGTCAATTGGCTTCAACTCCTGAACCAATTGGACTTTGTATGGCGTCATACCAAGGTCTTTATGCAAAATTCGTCTCAATGATGTCTCCGAAATGTTCAATTGTTGAGAACGACGGTGAATTGATGTTGATGGCGCTTCACGCACACTTTCTGCCACAGCAGCAATATTCTCGGGTGTACGCACTGTTTTTGGCTTTTCACGCTTTGGTTTATTGATGAGGATGCCAGTTTCTTTCACTTTTTTCACAAGATAACAAACATACGGAGCTGACGGTGCTTCTCTTCTTCCAAAATCCGTACGCAATTTTCGCACACATTCTGCAACATTACCATGATTTGCAAAGTAATGTCGCAATATTTCCCAGCGTTGTTCAAGCGTATACACGACCATATTCGTTCAGCGGAAGAATAAAACTAATTATCTGTCAAATCAGACATGAGCTAAGTGTTACCATTCATGAAATAAGCACTAGTTGAAAAAAAAACGTTAGATGGCGGACCCGATATTAAAATTACTCTACATACATACATAATTGGTCGTTATGTATGTCAATTTTATACAATGAGTGGTGAAATCTACAGTTTAAAGTCGACTCCGAACGACAGATTTTTGAAAAATTGTTCATGGCAATTTTATTAACTCTTCTGGTGTTTTCTTTTCTACAAAAAAATGTGCATTTTATTAACGCAAAATGCAATTTTGCGTTTGTTTCTTAAAAATGTTTCGCCCTCTAAAAGGGTGGTATGTTTTATTCTAAATAATTCGCATTTGCCTATGGTGGAGGGTATTGCATTTTATGCCCTATATAAATCTAGAGTGCTGATAATGCCCTGTAAAGCAGATGACTTTTGTATATTTATGGGGCTACCAGATGAAATTTAAAAAAAGTCGCCTGGAATTGCTATCCAATTTGAAGTTAATTTTTTCATTGTTTTGTGGAGTAATCTTAAGGAAATATTACATTATTAAAGCTACATGGTCAGCAATATAAAAAATTGCATTCAATGTTAGAACAGTGTTAAAATATTTTTTTTTTTTTTTTTGTTATAAAAAAAGCGTGCAAAAAATTAAGTCGAAAAATTAGCGATCTGGCAACACCTTTGAACAAATTGGCATTTCCTAATTCATTTTCTTAATAAGTTATAAACACAGGTCATACCCTTTTTTAGTATTTGTATTATGTTCTTCTCAAATAAAAAATGACATTACAACAGGGTTGGTCAAAAATTTTTTAATGCACCTTGTAAGAGGGTGACATTTTCTTTGTAGAAAAGAAAACACCATTAGAGTGTTTGCCGGAGGCAGTCGCCGAAGAACTATTCTTTCATATTTCATTTCGCCGAAGATGTCTGAGTCAAGGTTTGAATAAGCCAACACACTACCTACTAGACTACGGCAACTCCAAATGTGTAGTCACATCTGTCTGTGAATGATCACATTCTTTTAATGATCTGAAATACCCCAATGTTATGTAGTTAGTGTTGTTGTTGTATATAGCATTTATTTACTATGAATTTTTTTTCTTTTTGTTTTTATTTCATTTAAAATATTTAAGTTCGTTGTCATCTCTCCGTTGCGTATTGGCATGATATTCACACTATGACATCTATTACTCGTACTCTCTTATGCTATTTTTTTTCTTTAATTTGCTTGGTATCTATTAGTGTATGTATCTGTGTGTATAAAATGTTGTCTTAAGATGTTTTAATAATGTTTGGTTGTCATAAATTTTGAATAATGAAAACGATTTCTTATAGAAATTCTAATAAATCAATGACAAAATTTAGAACAACAAATCAATGTTGCCAACAGAGCTACACAAGACAGACAGACAACATATTTTAAACGATAGACAGACAGAGATAGGATTGATGAAAGAAATATGCGGTGAATACTTGTCGTTTAAAATTTTAAAAGGGTGTAGGGAATAGTTTTGTTAGGTTTTATTGTACACTCGGGTCTCGTTTTATGCGAATTTTTTTTATGCGAATTCGAATTTATACGATTTTAAATGAATTTTTTTTTAGATTTTTTATAGATTTTAAAATGTTATGGTACTTTTTAAACTTTTACATCATTGTTAAATTAAACCAAGTTTGCACCACTGATATAACCATTATTGTTAATCCTAACTGAAGGGTTGTAATGACCAAAGCTGTTGATTCAGAAAGCGGCAGTGATTTCCCTGCGGTTTGAAAAGCTTTTTTATTTGGGAATCTCTTGTAATTGTACGCTGTAGTTTGAACCTGTCAGATCTCTATGCCGAATAGCTTGTGAAAATCAATCGTTCTAGTTTGTTTCCAATTGGAAAGGCAATTGATTTGCATCAGATTGCTCTAACTATGCCAATAAAAGCCTACAAAAGTCAATCCTTACTTATGATTTAAAGAATCTTTTATTTAAAGGAGCTGCTCCTTTTTAATAACTGGCACTTTAATACTCTGATTCAGAAGAAACAATTGAACTTTCTAAAAATTCGTTGATCTACTCGTAGTCCCCTTCATATGTATGCACTACCTGATAGGTGTGTAATGATAAAAGTGATGTCGAACCAATTCCAAAACGATGCAGAATGATTGATCGTACATTCAGAATTATAAACTTTAGTTTATTATTTATTTATTATTTTTTGGATCATTTTGTTTTCTTCTGTAAATAATGAATTAATATTTTATTTTTGTTGATTTTTTTATGCGATTTTGCTTTTATTTTTCAATTAAAATTTGAATTTATGCGTTTTTCCAGGATTTTGGAACGAATCATTAATTTCGATTCAATTTATGCGAATTCAATTTATGCGATATTTTTTGGAACGCATCTATCACATAAAACGAGACCTGAGTGTATTTATCTTGAACAGAAAGAAATCGTTTATTGCCTAACAAGTGCACAAATGTTACATGAGGTTAAAGTTTGCCTATCTGTAGCTGCTAAAAACCTCAACCGATTTGTAGAATATTTCCTGATGGAAAGGTGACTTCATAGAAATTTCTTGGACTATGGCTCAAGAGTTTATATGGTCAACAGCTTTATATGAATTTTCCTTTTCGAAAAATATAATAGCGTGGGGGTACCATACACAAAAATCTGCCAAATAGTTTGTCCACCTCTGTGGACTTGTAAACCATTAAAACCTATGAATATCATGCCATCCATACTCTTGTATTATTAATATTGTGGCTCTTTATTAATATCTGTCTCCGTGTGTGTGTGTGTGTGTATGTGTGTGTGTATGAATATTTTCCTTTTGGTTGTTTCCATTAAACTATGTTGTATTTAAGATGTCAATAAATTTTAATATTTCTGTCATGTATCTTTTTCATCTCTTTCAATAGATTTAAAAAGCATGAAACGTCCAACAAAAAACAACAAAAAAATTAAAAAAAAAATGAAAAATTCATATGACAAATACATGTTGTGTCTGGTTGAATATTTTTTAGATTTGTTTTTTTTATTGAAAAAAAAACGCTAATTGTCACTGCATATTCATAAGTTTAGTGATCTAATTTTGTTAAATTAACGCATTGGCAAACATCATTATTATTGCCGTCGTTTATCATAATCATGATTACGTTTTATATCTGTTTTTTGCTTTGCGTTTTGCTCTTAAATTAATAATAAATGTGTTGGTGTCTCAAAGATTTTATCACACAGATAAAGTGTGTTCACACTGTAGGTACAAATTCATAAACAAATTGAATATTTTTAAGCTATGATTTATATACGACGACAGAGCAACAGATTAATGAAATCATTTTTGCAAATCTAGTTAGATCAACAGCAGTTGTTACTTATTTCGAATCTGACAATACTTATGTCATTTTATTCTGTCACAAAATTCAGTATATCGTTAGTCTCATTCGCGAATGTGTTAAGTCCCTTTTTTCAAATTTTACAGGAGACACAAAAAACATTGTAGCTTTTTCAGTTTTTTAAATTTCTAAACTGTTTAAACGCAATTATTTTTACAAAATAATAATAATATTAATAACTAATAATGTTAATTACACGGTACGACAGTGAAAATACACCCGAGTAACTACATAGTCTACGTTATTCAGTTAGTTGAGTAGAACTCAAAAATATTTTTTTTATATTTCTCGAACCCTCCAAACTTGTTTTATTTGACAAAAACGGTTTTTTTTGACTTTACGTACAAATTTCTGGATTACTCAAACATTTCCGACCCGGTTTTCAAAATTTAAATCTTGTTGGAAAGGGGAGAGATGGACCTTTAAAACGGTACACATATATCTATTATTTGACTTAATATGCTATAAGAATTGATGAGGTAAACTTGGAAAATTTAATTTTTTTCATATTTTTCAAGTTTGTCCATTCATAGTAGCAAACTTTAATAATAAAATATAGGATAAGTCATAATATTCTTAAAGTATGTTCTCTTGTGAAGAGATTGAGTCATCATTTGATAAAATTATATAAAAATTACCATAGTTATTATATAAATAGTATAACAGTCGTGTTATATTTTTTATATATGTCATCTCATCAAATGAACTTTTAGTTCAAAAATTTTCAGAATTTTTGATGGATCTTGATTGTTTATAGCAAAATGTGTAAATTTCACGTTTGCACGACTACCAGAAGTCGCCTAATATTTGTGTTCTTTGAAAATAATATTAATTCTCTTTGCGCAGACATTGGCCAACTTCTGGTGGTCGCTCAAACGTGAAATTGACGCACTTTGTGATAAACAATAAAGATCCATCAAAAATTCTGAAAATTTTTGAACTAAATGTTCATTTGATGAGATGACATATATAAAAAATATAACACGACTGGTATACTATTTATATAATAACTATGGTAATTTTTGTCCGATTTGATCAAACGAAATGCCAATCTCTTCACAAGATAATGCACTTTCAGAATGTCATCACTTATTTCATATTTTTTAAGTAAAGTTTGCTACTATGAACAGACAAACTTGAAAAAATATGAAAAAAATTCGCATTTTCCAAGTTTACCTCATCAAAATTCATAGCATATTAAGTCAAATAATAGATATATGTATACCGTTTCCAAGGTCCATCTCTTCCCTTTCAAACAAGATTTAAACTTTGGGAATCGGGTCAGAAATGTTTGAGTAATCCAGAAATTTGTACGTAAAGACTAAAAAAACAGTTTTTGTCAAATAAAAAAAGTTTGGAGGGTTCGAGAAATATAAAAAAAATATTTTTGAGATCTACTCAACAAAACTCACAACCTACACTATGTCATTAGCCGGGTGTATTTAATTTTTTTTATTTTGTCGCATAGTGTTATTATTATTATTATTAATTAATTAATAATATTAATATAAATAATTTTCGTAGTTTTATGGACTTAGCGTTTTTGCAAACTACAAAATTACAGCAACTTTAAACTATATAATGACATGTTTAGTTGTTGTAAAACATGTATTTAGTATAAGGTTACCGTTTTGCATTAAAATCTCAATTTTGGAAAAAAGTGGACTTAGCGTCTTTGCGAATTATACTAACGATATTATCTCCACTGAACCTAATGAATCGATTTACGCTTGAGCAACGTTGGGATTTATTAAACCAACGAGAAACTGCACGATGATGTTGATTTTACCAAAAACTACCATCTTTTCGTATGAAGCTCATTTTCATCTTGGTGGATACGTTAATAAACAAAATTGCCGTATTTGGGGCTCAGAAAACCCACTCGTGGACTTACAGAAGCCAATTCACACATTATGATGAGTAACAGTTTGGTGCGACTTGTTGAGCGAACGATCATTGGCCCATATTCTCTGTAAATGAGGACGGCGCAACAATTACAATAATCGATTTTTTATACCCGCTCTTCATGTTATTGATGTGAAGAATGTTTGGATACAGCAGGATGGTGCAACTTGTCACACATCTCACATCTCATGCCATAATCAATTTCTTTCGTCAAACGTTTGATGACTGTTTAATTAGCCGAAATGGTAATATTGTTACGAAAATGGAAATGGTGTTATTAAAATAATAAACAAAAGCTCCAAAAACAAAACAATGAACTTGATCATGTATAAAATGATAAACAAAAGCTCCAAAAACAAAACAATGGACTTGATCACGTGATCAACGAATAAGTAAACATATATAGCAACAAAAACAACGGGATTGTTTACAAGATCGATGAATAAACAAAAATATAGCAACAACGTCCGTGTATAAAAAAATATAGCGGAAAGACAAATTAACAAAATAACAACAATTCTGCCTGGACGAAAGTAAACAAGATACACGAACAACAATGATGACGAGATGTTTACATTTTTGGATTATTCCCGAAGGCCGTCATCATCCTTCAAGGGCATTCATCACACTGTTGATCCAGTGATATAAAAGGCAAGATAAAGCGAGCAACGAGGATTCAGTTAGAATTCAGTCAGTCGTGTATGGAGACACGTGATTCTCGGAGTTCGAGTTAAGTTAGTTGTGTGACGACGTCGCATTGAATTGAGTGAGAATTCAACCAGTGGTGTGTGAAGATACGAGATCGAGTTATAATTCAGTCAGACTTGTGTGCAGACAAGTTGCGTGAAGAAAACAGTTGTTAGTGTGGTGCTTACAAAAAGGTTGTGAGCAAAGAAGAATAACTAACAAGTGTTGTTGCTTACAAAAAGGTGTAAGCAGAGAAATATCACGAGCAAGCACATATTGTGGAAGTTATCATTGTATACGTGGAATAAGTTCGAACAGTGGCACAAAAGTAGTGCAGATAATAAAGGATTGATTCAAAAATAAACACATATTTATTTTTATTTTATTTGCAATCTACGAACTCATATTTTTAACGTTTTTAAAAGGTAAAAACGTAACAATATCAATTAGCTGCCAACAAACTGCGGTTTGACACCGTTGGACTATTTCTCGCTAGGCGCCGTTAAAGAAAAGCGTTATGCCGACAAACCAGAGACAATTGAGCATTTGAAGGTCATTGCCGAGATACGACCAATGTGTACATTCAGTCAGAACCGTGACCAGGTGCATGTCCTAATTTTCTTACCCATCACTGACGAGCATCAACATTTTAACGTTATTTCATGTCATGTGTAATCAAAATAGGACTGAAAAGAAAAAAAATTTGCATTAGATAATTTGTTAAAAGAAAGTTTAGAAGTTTTATAACAAAACTTATATTATAATAATCTGGAACTGAAATTTACTTTCATACTTAATTGATCATTACTATCCTTTACTTGGTAATGTGGTAATTTCATCCATGAATGGAGGAACCTTTCCAAACGACAAGATATGAGAAACTTTTCATGGAAATTTTATTTATTCTCAGAGCTTTCGTCAGAGCTTCATTTTTGTCGAGATGTCTGACATGCGGTTTGAACCGTGTTCTCACGTCTAATAAGCCAACACACTACCTACTACACTACGACGACTTCAATTCACAATCCACAACGGTACTCAAACCTAACGAACCCCATGCCAAATTCATTCCGATTTATGGACGAGACTTATGGAAAATTCAACATTTCGTATGCGTTCCGCCCAGAGAAGCCATGACGTTCATTTTAACGAAGTTATATTCCACACATAGTAGAATCAATAGGTCTTTCAAATTAATAAATAAAAATTTCAATGTTATCTCACAGACAAATTGTTTTAAAATTAAAAATAGAAACCACTTTTGCAAAAGCACTATAGTGTAAATGCAGTTCACAGTATTCAAAAAAAAAAAAAAAAACATTTGATTCCTTACAAGGATCTTGTGTATTTTCTGAAATGCAAAACACAATAAGTGCAACGCAGCCCGCACAACTATTTTGCAATTGTAGCCTAAGGTAAGCTGCATGCGTATTAATTATAATAAAGACAGCAGCAGCAATGCATAAGAATACAGATAAAAAATAAACATTGCATTAATTCTTTATCCTTGGTGACATTAAAACGTTTTTTTTTCGCGTTATAAAATGTATCACGTTCATGCCTCACGTTTTTAAAACCTTTATTTCATGCATGTTATTGTACTAGCAGGACTAATCCCCGGATTCAAATTCTCTCAAATTCTCTTACTGAGAAGCACTAATTATCTCATTGCTGTGAAAAAAAATAGAAATTAGTCCAAACGCTAAGCAGCATCGTTGTTGTGGCGTTGCTTTTAAAATAATCATTACCATATACATCGATTGTATACGCTGCGTTGCGTTTATTGTGTTCATAGCATAACAGTTATCGTTATCAGTAAATATTGTGATGCTTTCGATGTTAAATTTAGCATGATAGCATGATAGCAGAACTCAGATAATGTGTTACCACCAACGGTGAACTGAATTTCCTTCAAGATCTGTATCGGATGAGTAATTTTTAGATATTTTAGGAATTCGTTCTCTATATATTGTTTCAAATATATTATTCTATGTGGTCTATAATCATTACACATCATTACACGATTCCAGAAAAAAGGATGAACATAATCTAAAAATTTATCTTACGTATATTTCTGTTTGGTTCTTGTCTCATACCATATTTGATTTTAAATTTCTAAAAATTAAAATTTTTATATAATTTTACTGAAATTATTTATTTCTATTTAAATTACACTATGCTACAAAATCAAAAAAATGAAATACAACCAGCTAATAACATAGTGCAGGTTGTGAGTTTTGTTGAGTAGATCTCAGAAATATTTTTTTTATATTTGTCGAACCCTCCAAACTTTTTTTATTTGTCAAAAACAGTTTTTTTTTTATTTTACGCACAAATTTTTGGATTACTCAAACATTTCTTAAATCTTGTTGAAAAGGGGAGAGATGGACCTTTAAAACGGTATACATATATCTATTATTTGAATTAATATGATATGAGGTTTGATGAGGTAAACTTGGAAAATGTGAATTTTTTACATATTTTTCAAGTTTGTCCGTTCATAGTAGCAAACTTTACTTAAAAAGTATGAAATAGGTGATGAAATTCTGAAAGTGCATTATCTTTTGAAGAAATTGGTTTGATCAAATCGGACAAAAATTACCGTAGTTATTATTTAAAGCGTCTAACAGTCGAGTTATATTCTTCATATACACCTGTACCTCGGTTTACGCGGAACTCGGATTACGCGGTTTTTAAAATGAAGAAAAAATTTTTTTTTACTTATATTCTACTCAAACTGAAACTAATTCAACCATTGCACAATCTAATGAGATGACTTTATCCAGTGATGAGTCGGAAATCATAGAAATTTTAAAAAAAAAGACTTGTTGTTGAAAATGATAGCGATTAAGTTAGCTTAAAAATTTTATGTTTTGTCTAATGAGGTACATAGTATATGTATGTGTATTTTTAATGGAATAAATGTTTATGTTTTTTTACTTAAATCATACTTTAATAAATTATTAACAGTATAAAACTATATTTTTTTCAATGAAAAAGCTTTTATACAGTAGGTATTCGCATTACGCGGTTTTTCCATACAAAAATGTAAATTTCGATTTACGCGAATTGGCCAAGAACGTAGGTTAGGTTAGGTTAGGTTAGAGGACGTGTACTTGTCAACTGTGACAAGTACAGTACCCGGAGGTCGAACTGACCCATTGTACAACGTCCTAGCTTCTCACACCACTCGTGTTGTGTGCGTTTATTTTATACATGAGTGGCGGGACCTACAGTTTAAAGTCGACTCCGAACGACAGATTTTTTGAGAAGCTTTTCATGGCAATTTTTACTCTCAGAGTTTTTGCCAGAAATCTGCTGAGAGGAAGTCGCCGAAGAAATATTTTCATATTTTTCGTTTTGATGTCTGACCTGGGATTCGAACTCGGGCCTTTCGTCTAATAAGCCAGCACACTACCTACTAGACCACGGCGACTTCTAAAAAGAACGTATCTACCGCGTAAATCGAGGTACAGGTGTATATATTTTTTCAAATGAAGTTTTAGTTCAAAAATTTTCAGAATTTTAGATGGATCTTGATTGTTTATCGGAAAATATGTCAATTTCACGTTTTAGCGACCACCAGATGTTGGCCAATGTTTGCGCAAAAAGAAATAAGAATATTTTCAAAAAACACAAATATTAGCCGACATCTGGTTGTCGTGCAAATGTGTAATTGACACATTTTGTAATAAACAATCAAGATCCATCAATAATTCTGAAAATTTTTGAACTAAAAGTTCATTTGATCAGATGACATAGGTTAGGTTAGGTTAGAGGACGTGTACTTGTCCGTTAAGACAAGTACAATACCCGGAGGTCGAAATTGACCCATTGTACAACGTCAAAAAGACTATACTTCACAGGATCAGATGACATATATATAAAATATAAGACAACTGTTATACTATTTAAATAATAACTACGATAATTTTTATCCAATTTTATCAAATGATGACTCAATCTCTTCACAAGAGAACAGACTTTAAGAATATTATCACTTATCCTATATTTTTTTTTATTAAAGTTTGCTACTATGAACGGACAAACTTGAAAAAATATGAAAAAAATTCGAATTTTCCAAGTTTACCTCATCAAATCTCAGAGCACATTAAGTCGAATAATAGATATATGTATACCGTTTTAAAGATCCATCTCTCCCCTTTCCAACAAAATTTATATTTTGGAAATCGAATCAGAAATGTTTGAGTAATCCAGAAATTTGTGCGTATAGTAAAAAAAAACCAAATAAAACAAGTTTGAAGGGTTCGAGAAATATAAAAAATGTATTTTTGAGTTCTACGCAACTAACTGAACAACGTGGATTATGTAGTTACTCGGGTGTATTTTCACTGTCGCACCGTGTTATTAATGAATAAAATTTGTTTTAGTATGTTTTTTTTTTTGTTTTTTTTTTTTTTGAATGGCTAGTGTGAACACAGTCATTATACATAATGCCATTTGAATAATGAGTATTTCTTTATATTTTATTGGTTTATTATGATGTGCCCGTCATTTCGTTGAATGTTTTGGTCTTGTTTTGCGGTCTGTTTGCTTTTATTTCATATTTTCTCGAGCTAAATTTGTTTAAAAAAAAAAAAGATAGAAAATGGAAATAAAAATAAATATAATGAGAAACAATTTTATATATTGTTGTTGTTACATATGTACGAAACTAAAACAAATCTATCTTTCATTATACAACAAAGTGTATATTTATCTTGAAATTTGCTGCCGATACGCTCAATCGTTCATATGGATTTTTTTTTATTATTTTTTGATACAATTTATGAATGACACTGACGACATTTTTAAACTTGAACAGTTTTCGAATGACGATGATTGTTTTGTCATTGGTGGTGGTGGGAGGAGATAATATTTGTATAGTACATATCTACATAGATTTGCTTAATTGTAATTTATTGTCTATAAGTTTTTAATTATGAATTTATGTATATAAAAATAAAATGCCCGTTTTCTATTTTAAAAAATTTTATATCTGAATTTTTATTATAAAAAAATATCTCAAATGTGTGTGTGTGTCAGTTCATATTGATGTGCCATAAATCTTAAATGTTTTCGACAGAATTTTCGTAATTTTTTTTTTAATAAATAAAATTTTTATACGTATGTATTACTGTTATTTTTTCGTTTCGTTTTATTTATTTTTTTATTTAATAACTTGATTTGATTAAAATTTATATCAAAATAATTTAAATTTAAAAGTTTGTAATTATTTTTTTTTTTTTATCACCAGTCAATATATTGATTAGTAGACATTAAGTTGTATCACATTTATGAGATGATATTTGGAAGTAGAGTTTGTAAACTGGTTGTCTACGATTTACACACTAAATGTTCTACTTATGCGTTGCTTGATTTGAAATACGAACTCATCATTTGATTTAATTAGGAATTCAGAATCTAATATTATATGCTAACAAGATAACCGAAACAGTGGTCGTAACCAAACACAATATTAACACGTTTTGTGCGGGACACTTACTAGTAAGTTTTTCTAACGATTGATACTTGAACGCGAGACACGTAAGAGTACTGTTTAGTGTACTGCAACCATGCGATCTATTTTATTTCCTCAAACTTTATAGGGTATCCCTATAATGTCTTCTTTTATGTTATAACCACAATAAATGCAACGCAACAAACACAGTAATTTTGCAATAACAATTTGCTTGTTTTCGCGCTGCCTTTCCATATACACCCATATATTCTGAATGGTTCAGAATGGCTAGGAACACGTAAAACTTCCGATGTTAAGCTTTGCAGAGGTGTAATACATCTTCATCCTCTGCCAGTTTATTTAACCAACTCCTGTCATCTATGTTATCTTTTTTCTTGACTATGTCAAATTTTCAAATTTGTGAAACTATATGCGGAAACTTGCATATCTCATCTCTTAGGCAAAACTCATTATACGGGACTCACTACAGGTAGAGAGTTCGATTATAATTACATATTCTGAATACAACATCATATTCGAAGAAGTGAGTGCGATGTATTTCGAGAAACACATAATTTACTGTCTATTCAAACCTAGTTCCTAGAGTTGACTGAGTTGCGTGCTCAGACATTTGTTTTCAGTTTTCATGGCTAATAACCTACGCGCTTCTTCGTGATGTTATTACATTTTCTTAAAAAAATATACTCTTTAAAGATGGTTACGGGTTTGATATGGGAACTGGTCTCGGAAGCAATAGAAATTCCAGCTAACGTAATCACAATTGTGGGCACGTTAATAAGCAAAATCTCAGTACCTCAACCTACGCGTGTCTTACAGAAGCTAACGCACCCATTGCAAGTGACTATTTGGTGCGGATTGTGGAGCGAAGGCATCATTATCTCATTTTTTTTTAAATGAGGACAGCGCAACCATTACGGTCAATGGGGACACCTATCGCACCATTTTATACCCGCTTGTCATGATGTGAACAATATTTGGTTTCAACAAGATGGCCACAACTTGCCACAAATCTCACGCCACAATCGATTTATTGCGTCAAACGTTAGATGGCTGTTTTATTAGCTGAAATGATGATATCAATTGGCCGCCAAGAAGCTACGATTTGAAACCGTCGGGATACATTCCGTGGGGCGCCATTAAAGAAAAGTGTTATGCCGACAAATCAGAGACAATTGAGCATTTAAAGGCCAACATTCGTGATGCCATTGCCAAGACACGTCCTTATACACTCGAAAAAGTGCAAGAAATTTGGTCCGATCGAATGAGGTACTGTCAGACCAGCCGCGCTAGCCATATGAATGATATAATATTCCATTTCTAACCGGAACAATTGTACTTCACAACGAAAAAATAAATTTAACAAAATTTCAAACCGTTTTTGTTTTATTGCATTTTTAATTTAAACTTTTAAATTTCCCACCCTACAGTTGTGTAAATTTTTTAGAATTTAAAACATTAGCAACGAATGTAAAGGTGTTAGTTTACATCAGGAAAAATGAATCCGTTTGAATATCATCTTAGGTTTTGGTTGTCCAGGTATTTATATTGCTTGTCCCGGTATTAATCCACAGAATCTAATTCAGCCTTTCATGCTATTTTTTCCAATTCTTTAATCTATATAAATAAAAATCAATTGTCGTTCGTTGGTAATTGCATCAGTTGAGAACGGCTAGACCGATTTGGACAATTTTTTTTACTGAAATGTTCGTCATAGTCCAACTTAGGTTTTTACGGAAAGAAAAATTGACCACGCCCACTTTTACGCCCACTTTTTTCGATTTATCTAAAATCGGAAAACGGCTGCACCGATTTGGCTTAATTTTTTAAAACATGTTCGTAGTAATCAAATTTAAAGTTTTACTGAAAGAATAATTGACCACGCCCACTTTTACGCCCACTTTCTTTCGATTTATCTAAAATCTTGGAACGTTTGGACGGATTTGTCTTATTTTTTTTAAAATGTTCTCAATAGTTTACAAAAGTTACTTACAGAAAGAAAAATTGTCCACGCCCACTGATACTCCCACTTATTCGCCCACTTTTATTAAATCGTCGGGTAATTTTATGTACATACTAGCTGACCCGACAGAGGTTGTCCTGTCCAAATTAGAAAAAATATTTGTGTTTTGATACCACGGATCCCAATGGCTCTGATCGACATGCCATTCGATTTTAAACGATTGCAGTTTCCAGTACGGCTTGCATTCGCTATGACAATTAATAAATCTCAAAATCTGAAAATCCATGCTTCTCGCATGGTCAATTGGATGTCGCCTGTTCCCGTGTCGGAACACCATCAGCATTATTTATTTACGCGCCAGGCAACAAAACTAAAAATGTCGTGTATCATAAAGCATTTCAATGAAGGAAACTACGATATCACTGCAAAGCAACATAAAAAAGTATTTCTTTATTTTAATTGGTTCCTGAACATCGATCTTTCAATCAAAATGTAAATATAACACCATATTGTACATAGTTTCAAATCAAATGTAATTTAAACACACCTCAAACCTACATAAATAAAAATTATCATTTAAAAGTACGTGGTTTTTCTCTTTTTCACTATTTTTACACAATTCAAACAGCTTCTCACAAATTCACAAATCGAACACAAACATTTTTTCTAATTTGGACAGGACAACGTCTGTCGGGTCAGCTAGTAATTCAATACTTTCGGTATTGGTATTTCGGTACATCTTTGTTATCTCAACATTAGTATTATCGACTAAACGGTGATGGAGTTGTCTAGCTGCTCATGTTTTATAATCTGTCTGGCAAGGGCCATGGTGGCAATGGCGTGGTTCATGAATAAATCTAACTCCAGCTCGTTTATTTTTCAGATTTTTTGTTGGCTGAGGAAAGTTTGATTGATAAGAAAATCCAATCGGTATTCGAAATTACATTTTAGTAAAACTCATTAACTTTGAAGGCAAATCTAATAAAGAAAAGTATTGAACTATATAAACGATGTAGTCTAGTAGGTAGCGTGTTGGCTTATTAGTCATGAGACAGACATCTCCAACAAAATATATGAAAAAATATTTCTTCGGCAATTGCCTCTCAGCAGATTTCTGGTAAAAACTCTGAGAGTAAATAAAATTGTCATGAAAAGTTTTTCAAAAATCTGTCATTCGGAGTCGACTTTAAACTGTAGGTCCTGTCACTCATGTATAAAATTAACACACACAACATAAGTAGTGTGAGAAGTTAGGTCGTAATCCTGACCAATGACCAATTATACATATGGGCAATTTCGTGTCAAGTGACCCAATTTTTAAAATCGATGTCTTCCGATTTGGATGAAATTTTCACCAAGGTTAGTACTATTGGATAGTTGGCCAGACACAAATTTTCAGCTTTATCAGTCAAGAACTGCCGGAGTTAGAGGGGGTCAAAGTTGGACATTTTGGTCATACAGGGTTTTTTTTAAAATGTGTGTAACTTTTCACCTATTGGTCCTAGCAAAAATTTTCCAAAGGATATTAGATAGCTATTTCTTCAATCTTTCCAAAAATAATTTTTTTAATTTTGAAAAAAAATTTTTTTTTAATTAATTTTTTTTTTAATTTTTTTTCAATTTGGGCCCTTTTTTATAAAGAAGTCATCAGCGAGGCATTAGACCTATTAATTCATCAATTTTATGTTTTTAATGCTTCTTTTTGACCTAACGCCATCACTTCTACTCAACTCTTGTTATTTCATTCGCTAGGATTTGATGTCCTGTTCTAAACCAAGTGAATGATTGCATTAAAAAACATTTCAGAAAGAAAATTGATGAATTAATAGGTCTAATGCCTCGCTGATGACTTCTTAATTTACAAAATATCGAACATTTTATTAATTGTTAAATTATGTAAAAAAATATAAAAAAAAATGCTAAGGGAGTTGCTTTAGTTTTTGCCACCTAAATTTTAGAAATTATTTTATTTTCTTCGAACAAAAAAAATTTATTTCAATAATTTTTTTTAGTAAATTAATAAACTTGAAAAAGCTATCTTTAAAAATTCTCAGGATTGTTTTTCACACGATTCATATGGAAATGTCAAAAATTAAGTCAGTTGCTTTAGTTTATGCCACTATGTATGTATGCAACTATTACCGTTGTATGTACAGTAATCCAATAATTTTTTATCTACGATTCTAATAAACTCTAGTGGTAGTGTTCCCTTAAATGACAAACAAATTTTAAAATTTTCTTTCAAAATTTCAAAATCCTTTTCTTTCCCTACCCTGTTACTCAGTTTAATTGTGTCGACAACAAAATTTGTTCAACAACAGCCTGTACCCTGCTGAGCTTCAGTGTAGGACAGTTTATCTTTCAATCCTAATTTTGAATGCGATTTACTTACGTTCCATTGAAATATTTAAGCAACTTTCACTTTATGATCCTTTATAAAAACAATCCACCATAACAAAATAAATTCTTAGAAAATAAATGCAAATCTAGACTAAGTTGCTTAATCCCATTTTTTTCGAAAACAAACAGATTTAAGGCACAGCAGTGATATTTTGTCAACAATACGCCCCCTTGAATTTTAAATCTGTGACACATTTCGTTATGCTAATGCAAAATATTTTGGCAAAAACCTGGTTAACTCATTTAAGTCCTTAAGTTGTAATATTGCGCATACAATTCTAGGACCAACAAAAGGATCACAAATTCGTTATGCCATACAGAAAAGCAAGCAGATAGATTACTTGAAATATCCTGAATGACATGCCCTTTAATCCTGCGCATATCTAACGCACTGTGTGAAATTTGAGGAGAACAATAAACATCTTATGCGTGCCAGACCTTTGTTTCAAAGGGAAAAAGTGAAAGTTGTCCTCTTTTTTATTGTTTGGGTGCAATGCCAGGTAGAGTGTTAAGATACTTTCCTTAGCACAAAGTTAATTGATTTGTTTTGTTTTTGAAATTTTAAGGATAAATACCAGAAGTCGTAGGCGTTAAATCGTGTGTTTCCTTTACAAGGATAGAAATTGTGTCTGTTGCAGTGCAAATGGAACAACATGTTTTATTTTCATCTAATTTTCATGGACAATTTGTAACTACTTTTAAAGTGAAAGTGTTATTCATCAAATGCGTGACTTCTATTTTCAAAATCTATTTTAAAGTGAAAGCAATTTGACTTATTGTCCTTAGCAATACAACATATAGAACTAGTTAAACTGCTGTATACCAAACGTTTTTGTTTAATTTACAATGGATATGTTGCAGTCTTAAATCTGTATCGTAGATGATAAGATGGACTCTAAATATTCTACAATATTTCAAAAATCGCACATACAAGATATGTTACAAACAAATGATTTCCGTAAATTCCGAATTTCCGTAAATTCCGAATGGGTAGTGCGCTCAAAACTATGTCTTACCTTTACACCGAGATTACCTACTTTTACACCGAGAAGTGCCAACATATTCCAGTCACCAAACTTTAACTGTTTTACGAACTTCCCTAAACCTAAATATTTGGTGATCTATTCCAGAAAAACTTTTTGCATTAATGAGAAGTATTTTATTAACATAATGTATTAAGTGTCCTGCTTTCGAACTAGTCCTTATCTATGCCTTTCTATTCCCTACAGTGATTGAATAAAGGTGTACATACAGGTAACCTGTAAGAGTAAGAATCTTAAACGCACCAAAACTAAAACAATGATTTTAATCCTCATTGCGTCTAAGTGCAGATTGTAAATTCTATTTCCATATAGAAGGATCAATTTGTATTTTCATAAGATACAATATACAGTCTCTTTATCTGTACCGAGCCATACTCATGACATACATAATTGATCATTACAACACTTCAGTCAGGATTACGACCTAGCTTCTCACACCACTTATGTTGTGTGCGTTAATTTCATACATGAGTGACAGGACCTACTCGATTCTGAACTACAAATTTTTGAGAAACTTTGAAACATAGCAAATTTATTTTAATCTCAGAGTTTTTGCCAGAAATCCGCTGAGAGAAAGTCGTCGAAGAAATATTTTTTTCAAATTTCGTTTTGATGTCTGACCTGGGGGTTTGAACCGTGGCCTTACGTCTAATGAGCTACCTACCTACTAGACTACGGCGACTTCAATATGTAAATATATATATAATATATATATATATAATATGTAAATATATTCCGTTAGTTAATATCGAATGTTAAAATGGTAAATGTTTTCAAATTTAGAACTAAACTCAGTAGAGAAAATGATCCAATAAATCGTGCCAGATCCAGCTGACTCAAGACTTAAAACCAGCTTTGCATCGGCAATTCGTTTCTTGGGCCATCTACAAACAAGAGAATTTGTTTTTAACAAAATAATCTTCACCGACAAAATTCATTACCATTACGGGCAGAACTGCAACATTTTGGAGTGAAAAGGATTCAATAGTTATCTTAGAGCAAACTTTACATCCACAAAAATTTACGATTTGGTGTAGTTTATAGTGCGGATGATACATAGGACCATATTTTTTTTAATACGAAAATGGAAATGCGATTACAGACAATGGAAATCGCTACAAGGAAATGATGAGAAGCTTTTTATGGCGAAAAGTTTGCGATTTAGACCAAATAATAAGTAGTTACAACAGAATGATGCCACTTGCCGGGAAGAGAAACAATGCATCTTTTGAATAAAAAATTAAAAAATCGCATTATTTCTTGTAGAGAAAGAGTAAACTGGTCACGAAGTTCGTGGGATTAGACAGCTTAAGGTTTTTTTCTGGGGTTTCTTGAAATGAAAAGTGTACAGCAATAATCCCACAAGAGTTCAAGAGTTTAAAACATAGATGCCCATTTCATAGTGCTTTTGCGCAAGCTAAAAACACACATATTCTTATTCTCTTTGGTTAGTCGTCACTCAGACAGCGACGAATGCACATGCGTAGCGGGTGTACGATTTTTTTTAATATTTTTTGCTTAAAGCACTGAAAAAATTTAGTATGACTTACGAAACATATTTTATGATAAAAAATGCGCTTGGTGATGCTCAATGCATTTTATGTTATAAAATATTGAAGGAATGTAGAGAATATGCTTTTAGAAGGCACTATTGTTCTTATCATAGTGATATGGTTGATTTTAATGATTTATTTTGTAAAAATAAAAAAATTTATTTGGAAAAATTTAATGAGTGGTTACTTGAAGAAGAAAAAACTTAATTTTAAGCTTATCGAAAATCTTCCATTGTCACGCAGTAGTGTTATTCGCCGCACTGATCAATTGGGGGCATCTTTAGAAGCCGCCATTGTAGAAAAATTTCTATTCCAAATTTTATTGTAAATTCCGCTTTTTGGATTTTTTCCGTACATTTTATTTCAGTTTACACAACTTTTCTTTCAGTGCAATTCTCTCTCGCTCACCAATACTACTACAGTTTTAGTTTTGGGCATCCCTGGTTTAAAACCAACATTATGGAGCAGATATCATACATACATACATAATTGGTCATTACAACCCTTCAGTCAGGATTATGGACGTAGTTTCTCACACCATTTATGTTGTGTGTGTTAATTTTATACATGAGTGGCGGGACCTACGGTGCAAAGTCGAATCCGAACGACAAATTTTTGAGAAACTTTTCATAGCAATTTTATTTGCTCTCAGAGTTTTTGTCAGAAATCTGCTAAGAGGATGTCGGCGAAGAAATGTATTTCGTCAGATGTCTTGTTGATGTCTGACCTGGGGTTTGAATAATTCTTAACTGAAATAATTTGAATAATTTCTTACCGGAACTGAAATAAAAATATTGTTAATAACTGAAAACAAAAGTGATACCTTAATTTTGAACACTCTTTATTAATAACATAGAATTGTTCGATTTTGCGAAAACAATAGAAATTCCAAAAAATCGTTATGGTACAGAGGGATACATTTTTCGAACCTATCCTAGATGTACGAACAATTCTTTCTTATTTTTAGAGTTTTTTAGTTTTATTTGATACTATTTATTTAAAGATTTTTTCATGATTCTAAAAAATTTTAGTTGACTTAATTACTTGGAATCACAGATATTTTCAATAGCACGACGTGCGAACAATTGTGTAAGTCAGTGTATATTATACACTTTTTTATTACTTAATTTAAACCAATTCCAACTAATTTCCAAAAATAGGTAGAAAAAACCACAAATTGATACGAAAACGTGTGCATCGTCACATATTTCATCAAATTAATGCAAAATTCAATCAAATTAGTGACAAACCGATTTGAGATTTATTTGGTCTTTTTTTACACACTTTTAAAGGTCAATCAATATTTAGCCGTTGTTAGCTATTATTCGACCAATTGCTGCGGATCTTATAAAATTTATTAACAATAAATAAATGATTATTGTATTGGAGTTTCAATAAAATGTTTGCCTACAATTTAATAATTTTATCATTATTTGAAATCGTTAATATGACAGGTTATTTATCATCAAACTGAAAAACAAACAAAAAATATTTCTTTGGAAATAAAAAAAAACCATCAAATAGGCAAATAGTTAAATACAACAAATATACAAAGTATCTATGCTGATTTGTTTTTAAGTTTAAAAGACAACACACCAACCAATATGATCAAATCACATAAAAATTTTGAACAAATATTTTAATGTGTTGTTTAAAAAAAATTATTGAAATTACATTGTATTTGAATTGTATTGAATTGAATTGTATTCGAATTTAATGATTTTGAGAAATGATAAAATAAATACGGTTTATTATTTAAAATGAAAATTAAAAATATTTTTTATACGTATTTAAGAAATTTGGGCACAATGTATGGTATAGGGTGGGCCATATAAAAGTTTAAATTTAAAAATACAATAAAACAAAAACGTTTTGAAATTTTCCCAAGTCCTTTTTTTATTGTGAATTAAAATTGTTCCGATTAGAAATGTAATATTATTTAATTAACATGGCTTTCGCGGCTGACCTCACAGTACCTAATTCGTTCCGACTAATTTTCGCGCACTTCTTTGAGTGTATGGGGTCGTATGTCATCAATGGCATCACGAATGTTGGCCTTTAAATGCTCAATTGTCGCTGGTTTGTCGGCATAACACTTTTATTCAACGGCGGCCCACAGAAAATAATCCACCGATGTCAAATCGCAGCTTCTTAGTGGTCAATTAACATCACCATTTCTGCTAATTAAACGGCCATCAAATGTTTGACGCAATAAACCGATTGTGGCATGAGAAGTGTGGCAAATTGCACCATCCTGTCGACACCAAATCGTTGACAATCGGGTACAAGATGATTATATTATCATATATATTGACTAGCAGATTGTACCCGGCGTTGCGCGAATTATGTAGTTTGGATAATTTAAAATATGAAAAATGTTTTTAAATTAAAAAAAAACAGTGATTATTTGAAACCGGTTTTGAAACCAGTTTCTTAAGAAATGCAATTTTTCAAATTTACGGAAACCGGTTTAACAAACAACCCAGTTTTTTGAATACTCTAAGTCCTAAATATAAATGCACTCATTATGCCCGTTTTTCGCCCCTTTTCCCTTTTTGGACCCCTTTTGGTCCAACTTTATAAACGGAATACCTCCAATAGTTATTTGGGAAACTTAACCAAGCTAAATCGGAAAAAAATACCTTTAAAACAGATAAAATACAGCATCTATGCATAAAGTACTAATTTTTGCCCATTTTTTCTACCTTTGTCCCATTTTTTCCCCCTTTGGGTCAACATTTTGAAAAGATTTATAGCCTATAACCTGCACCGACAAAAACTCGTTCAATATCCCAAATTTCAAGAAAATCGGTACAGACCTTCAGTCAATGCACTCAATTTTCCCGTTTTTAGCCCCTTTCCCCCTTTTGGTTCAACTTTAGAAACGGAACACCTCCAATAGCTATTTGGGAAACTCAAACAAGCTAAATCGTAAAAAATTACCTATAAAACAGATAAAATATAGCATTTATGCATAAAAGTACTAATTTTTGCCCATTCTTCTCCCTTTGTCCCATTTTTTTTCCCCTTTGGGTCAAAAGCTCGATCTATATCCCAAATTTCAAGAAAATCGGTCCAGGCGTTCAGGCGTGATTGGCTAACAAACAAACAGACTTACAGAAAGATTTATAATATATATTAGGATTATCATGGTGCGATAGGTGTCTCCATTGATCGCATTGGTTGCGCCATCCTCATTTTCCTCCACAAGACGCACAAAACACTTACTCGTGGTGGGTACATTAGCTTCTGTAAGACCACGTATGAGCCTCAAATACGACAATTTTGCTCAAGATGAAAATGAGCTTCATCTGAAAAGATAATTTTTTTTGGCAAAAACGACATCATCGTGCAGTTTCTCGTTGGCCCAATAAATCTTACGTGGCTCAAGCGTAAATCGATTCATTACGTATATTGGAGATAATATTGTTACGAAAATGAAAAAAATCTAGATACTATTGTTTTGCTTTTACATCGTTTAACATTAAGATTATCAACAAAAGCTACAAAAACAAAACAATGAACTTGTTTACAAATCATCGCGACTGCGTAATATAACAACAAACACCAGCATTAAAAAAATGGTAAACAAGTAAACAAAAATACAACAACAAACACTAACAGAATAAATGTAAACAAAATAGATTTATAGAGATCTCGTGAAGGCGAAGCCACAAACCTTCGCCTTCAATAACATTCATCAGACTGTTTACTCTGCCATATAAAAGGCAAAGCAAAGCAGGCGAGTGAATCAGTAAAAGTTCAGTCAGTCTTGTGTGAAAATGCGGTGTGTTTGAAGAGAGTAATAGTGGTTTGAAGATCTCCGTTACACAGATTAATCGAACAATTGTCTAGTAATGGTTATTGTTTATATAAAGGGTATAACAGAGGAATAACACACAAAGCAATTGTTGTTATTTACATACAGTTGTGAACAGTGGCTCACAGAATTGTGGGAATAATAAAGAATTTTAATTAAAACTAAACACAGATTTATTTTTATTTTATTTGCAATCTACGAAATCATATTTTAAATGTTTTTAAAAGGTAAAAAACGTAACAATATATTGAATTTTGTGACAGAATATAATACCATAAGTATTGTCAGATTCGAAACACCCATGTTCAAAATTTAATGCGAAATATGGTCCACCCTATAGATATAGATATTTTACAATGAATCAAAATGCCTACAGTTTACCATTAAAATGGAAGTGGAACTGAAAACTATGGCTAATAAAAATTGACGGAAGTTAATGGGAATACAAATTATGGCTGAATTTTAATTATCTCAGCCTATAAAATGTTGTTAACAATTTAGCAAATTAACTTGAAATGGAAAAAGAAACAAAAATCTTTGTTTTTTAAATGTTCCATTTATTCACAATACTTTATTTCAATAAAGTTTTTTTCGTTTCTTTCTTTTCTTACTTTTTGTTGGGAAATATTTTTGTTGTGTTGTAGAACTAAAGAAATAACATGATTCCATCACATGTCACAAATATGTCATTGTCACTGTTAAAATGATGCGATTTATGTTTCCACACAAGTCTTCATTCCATATGCATTGTAGGGATGAGGGAATATTTTCTTTTATTTCACACAAAATATACAAAATTTGTTTATGCAGTTTCTTTTTAATTCGGCTTTGATATAAATTTAATGATACCCTACATTCATAACAAAATATATGAAGTTAGTCATGGCATATAACAATACAAAAGATTAAAATAATATATGAAATAAAAATAGTTTTTATCTTCAAAACCAAATTGTATTCTATTCTACAGGTGATAATACAAATGAAGTCTCCTTCATACTTCCAAGATATTTAAAGTCGCTCCAAAATATTGGCCAAAGCTATTCATTTTATCCCTATACGATGTACTATTGACTACTGTCATGTCCTTCATTAGAGGTACTCAGGTACGGTTATGTCTTTCGCTGGTGATAATTAGTTAATCTAAAATGGCTTTCTAGCCCAGAGGGTTCGTAAAACCGTTTATTCCACCAACTGTGGCTATAAAGCAGTTGATACAAGAACGTTTGTAGTTCGCTAAACCTATTCGATGCTTATCGAACCTAATCTACTTCAAGGTAAACTGGCTTCAACAAAAATTGAAATGTGAAGCTGAAGTGCAAGGATTTGTTACAGTACAGATTCAGGTCCATTGCCTGCTATATCTACAGAAGCCCTTTCGTAATGCGCCTTAGGATTCAATCTAAAGGCTCCGCCAAATAACTTTTTTTTTTTGAAAATGCTTAAAAAAAACTACTGAATATTTTCTCAAATTTCTTTCTTTATTTGAAAGTACAATCCTTCCGGTTAATAATGGAAAATAATTTCATTCAAATGGCTGCCTCGGCTGGCCATGCAGTAGCCTACACGATCGGTCCAATTTTTAAGCACATTATCGATTGTGTGCAGCTGTATTTCACCAATGGTTTCACGAATATTGTCCTTTAAAGCTTCAATTGTCTCTGGCTTGTCGGCGTAACACTTATCTTTGACGGCACCCGACAAATAATAGTCCAACGGTGTCAAATCGCAGCTCCGAGGTGGCCAAACAACATCAGCTCTGCGGCTGATAATGCGATCTTCAAAAACAGGGCGCAAAACATCGAGTGTAGCTTCGGCTGTGTGGCACATAGAGCCGTCCTGTTGAAACCAAATGCTGCCAATATCCTGCTCTTCAATTTTTGTGAACAAAAATTCGTTCAACATGGCCCGATAACAATCGCCATTGACTGTAACGGCCACTCCTTGCTCATTTTCGAAGAAAAATGGCCCAATTATGCGTCTAGACCAAAATCCGCCCAAACAGTTTTTGGCTTTTCACGCTTTGGTTTATCAATGAGGATGCCAGTTTCTTGCACTTTTTTCACAAGATAACGAACATACGGAGCTGACGGTGCTTCTCTTCTTCCAAAATCCGTACGCAATTTTCGCACATTACCATGATTTTCAAAGTAATGTCGCAATATTTCCCAGCGTTGTTCAAGCTTATACACAACCATATTCGTTCAGCGAAAGGATAAAACTAATTATCTGTCAAATCAGACATGAGCTAAGTGTTAACATTCACGAAATAAGCACTAGTTGAAAGAAAAAAACGTTAGATGGCGGACCCGATATATTATTTGCCAGAAAACATGCCGTACTAGCCACCATGCGACTTAATGCCCTGTCAAGCTGGCATTTTATTCGTTCTATTCCTTTGATGATCCTTACGATCCAAGTGATACGGACTATAACTCTTCTGAACCGAACCTGTATAACAGAATTGCTAGTTTTGGACTCGAATTAAGCTTATGTTCGAATTTGAAATTGATCAAGTTTATTTCTGGTCTCATTATTGGATAACGACGCAGCCATCCTAACTTGCTACTTTCGTTTCAAATAGAGTAGAGTAGATGCAAGAGTGGTCAGAGAAAATTTCTTAGCGACATATGCCAACTGACCATAATCCTGCTGATGTCGTTTCACTATGCGACGTCCAAGAATTAAAGCGATCAATCTAGTTCTAGGTACTTACTCTTATTAAATGACAGTTCTCCCTGGCCTCTTAGCAAACATTTTAAGTTAACAGAGAATCAAAAATTGATAGATTAGATCTGATAGAAAAGTATTCATATTGTTACGTTTTTACCTTTTAAAAACGTTAAAAATATGAGTTCGTAGATTGCAAATAAAATTAAAATAAATTTGTGTTTATTTTTTAATTAATTCTTTATTTTCTGCACAACTTTCGTGCCACTGTTCGAACTTATTCCACTTATACAATGATAACTTCACAATATGTGCTTGTTCGTGATATTTCTCTGCTTACAACCTTTTTGTAAGCAACAACAACACTCGTTAGTTATTCTTCTTTACTCACAACCTTTTTTTCAAGCACAACACTAACAACTGTTTTCTCCACGCAACTTGTCTGCACACAAGTCTGACTGAATTATAACTCGATATCGTATCTTCACACACCACTGGTTGAATTCTCACTCAATTCAACGCGACGTCGTCACACGACTAACTTAACTCGAACTCCGAGAATCACGTGTCTTCATACGCGACTGACTGAATTCTAACTGAATCCCCGTTGCTCGCTTTATCTTGCCTTTTATATCACTGGATCAACAGTGTGATGAATGCCCTTGAAGTATGATGACGACCTTCGGGAACAATCCAAAAATGTAAAGAACTTGTTTTCATTTTTGTTGTTCGTGTATCTTGTTTACTTTCGTCCAGGCAGAGTTGTTGTTGTTTTGTTTGTTTGTCTTTCTGCTATATTTCTTATACACTGACGTTGTTGCTATATTTTTGTTTATTCATGGATCTTGTAAACAAGTCTGTTGTTTTTTGTTGCTATATGTTTATTAATTCGTTGATCACGTGAACAACTGCATTGTTTTGTTTTTGGAGCATTTGTTTATCATTTTATGCGTGATCAAGTCCATTGTATTGTTTTTGGAGCTTTTGCTTATTATTTTAACAACACCATTTCCATTTTCGTAACAATATTACGAGACATTGCGTTTGTGTTTAAATTTATTAACATTCTGAAAAAATGCGATTTAAAAAAATTATCCTGCAATCGAATAAAATGGTCTTTTTTCGGCTTGTAGAGCCGATCCATAAAGCTGATATTTCTGAGAAGATATTAAAAATTCAGAAATCTCTTGCCTTGCCATTTAACATCCAAAGATTGACACAATTTATACAAACATTTGTTGAAGGCAATAAAGTGTTCTCACTTATAAGGCTATGCGGAAGACTGCTGAATACAAACTTGAAGTACAATATCAAATTTTCACTATTATTATTACAGAAAAAATAGCTTTGTCACGCTCTATTTGCGAAACTTGCCATTTAGAAAATTGTCATGCTGGTACAAAAGGACTAATCGCTCTTTTGCGAAAGAAGAATACAAAAAAATACTTTGCAAATGCTTATATTGCTTCCGTTATAAACCGAAGCTTATGTCCCAAATAACAGGAAATTTACCCACAAATAAAGTGAGAGCTTCGCGACCATTTTTGACAGTTGGTCTGGACTATTGTGGTCGCCCACCAACGTTTCATTGGGAATCCGTGGGAGACCACCATTGAAAATATAAATGGCGGTTTTCGTGTGTTTGACGTCTAAGGCAATACATTTAGAATTAGGCTCTGATCTCTTTGCTGATGCTTTTCTTATGTCTTTTAAAAGATTTGTCGCCAGAAGAGGACTATTTACAGAAGTCTACTGGGACATCGCGACGAACTTCGTTGGAGCCAGCCGCGTCTTCAACACGCATTCGACAAGAGTCGATAGGCCGTTGAGTAGTACGCAATGTCGTCCAGGTTAATTTCAGCTTCATACTACCTCGGCTGCCGCAATTCGAAAGACTGTGGCCATAGGCAACATGGAGCTCATGCAAGAAAAGATGTTAACAATGCTCGCAGAAATACAGGCGGAGCTCAACAGCCATCCCATAGCACAGTTGTCTCCAGACTCCAATGACGGAGAAGCCGTCACACCAGCTCATCTACTACTCCACCGAGAAAAGGTTACGCAAGCGTTGGCGTCTGCTTTGCAATCTCCAGCAGATATTCTGACAGACATGGTCTCAGGATTGAAGTCGCCGTAGTCTAGTAGGTAGTGTGTTGGCTTATTAGACGAAAGGCCCGAGTTCAAATCCCAGGTCAGACATCAAAACGAAAATATTTCTTCGATGACTTCCTCTCAGCAGATTTTTGGCAAAAACTCTGAGAGCAAAAATTGCCATGAAAAGCTTCTCAAAAATCTGTCGTTCGGAGTCGTCTTTAAACTGTAGCTCCCGCCACTCATGTATAAAATTAATGCACACAACACGAGTGCTGTGAGAAGCTAGGACGTTGTACAATGGGTCAATTCGACCTACGGCTACTGTACTTGTCACAATTGACGAGTACACGTCCTCTAACCTAACCTGGTCTCAGGATTACATTCTCGATCTGCAGAGCAAATCCAAGTGGCATCAAGACGCACATAACATAGAAATAGGCTAAGTGGTGATCGTCCACGAAGACAATCGCAAGCCACAGTAATTGTTGCCCGGGAAAGTCGTCACAACAGATTCTGAGCGTTCTTTTTATTTAGGTGAAGTTTTGTTCTTCGCATATGGTCAATAATTTACAAGTGACGAATTTTCTATTTGAATTATAATTTATTTATTTTAATTTTTTCCCTTTGTGAAATTAACTGCACTGTGTTCAACAGTAGGCCGGCACCTCAATGATTAGAGCATATGAATTTTTGTTTCTTTCTTATAAGAAACGCCTAAATAATTTAAGGTGAGTAACTTTGGCAAACATATTCTTACGTTTTTACCTTTTAAAAACGTTTAAAATATGAACTCATAGATTGCAAATGAAATAAAAATAAATTTATGTTTAGTTTTAATTAAAATTCCTTATTGTTCGCACAATTCTGTGTGCTACTACTGTTAACAACTTGATGTAAACAACAACAATTGCTTTGTTTGTTATTCTTCTTTACATTATTTTGTGTAAACAACAACAATTGCTTTGTTTGTTATTCTTCTTTACACTATTTTGCGTAAACAAAAACAATTGTTCTACAGATCTTTATAACGGAGATCGTCAAACCACGATTATTCTCTTCAAACACCGCGCGTCTTCACACAAGATTGACCGAAATTTTACTCACTCGTTGCCTGCTTTGCTTTGCGTAAACATTCTGATGATTGTTCTTGAAGTCGAATGTTCGTGGCTTCGCCATCTAGAGATCTCCATAAATTTAAACATCGTTGTTTCATTGTTGTTTGTGTATTTTGATTACATTTATTCTTGTAATGTTTGTTGTTGCATTTTTGTTTACTTCTTTATCCATTATTTTTTATACTGGTGTTGTTGGTATACAGTGGCTCCCAGCTTATTTCAACCAGCACCTTTAAAAAAAAAATTAAGCTCGTATAATTTCGAAACGAAACAAGATATTAAAAAAATTTGAATAAGAGTTTATAGAATATGTGTAAAAATTAAGAAAAAAAGTTTTATTCAGTCTCAAATGTAAACTTATAAACTAAAAACCAAAAATATAGGAACCCAATTCGTCACAGCTTATTTCAACCACTTACTATAAACAAACAATTAAATGATTAATTAACTAATAGTTTTAATTTCAAAATTTAGTATGACCTCCTATTTTTGCTTAATTACAGCTTTCAGCCTTTTTTGCATTGATTCCACTACCTAGTGGTTTGGAGAGTTATTTTTGCCCATTCCTCTTTCAGAGCTCCTATAAGGTCATTCTTGTTCGAAATCTGGTGTTGGCGGACGATTTGATCACAAATTGCCCATAAATTTGAGACTGAATAAAACTTTTTTGTTTAATTTTTAAATATATTCTATAAACTCTTATTCAATTTTTTTTAAAGGTGCTGTTTGAAATAAGCTGGGAGCCACTGTATTTTTGTTTACTTGTTTATTATGTTAACAAGTTCATTGTTATTGTTTTTGTAGCTTTTGTTATAATTTTAATGTTAAACAATGTAAAAGCAAAACCCCATTTACATTTTCGTAACAATATGTATGTAGGTGACGTGGTATAGTGGTCAAAGTGTTGCATTGCAAACCCAAGCCATCCATATCTAAATAATTTATCCAGGAAGTCTCTTAAGCGCCGAACCCCCATAGAAAATAAAATCAACCATTATACCAAGATAAGGTAATGTCACAAAGTTTAATTAACAAATGTTACAAACTATTTAACATGCATATGAAATGGTAGGGTATCACATGAAATTTTTACTGACAGTCCGCAATATTATGATTTGGTCTTTACACGAGAAAGATTGACAAGGGAACTACAGTTTGTTGCCACAATAATCCAATTTAATTTAATGTCAGTTCGTCTGGAAGATGAAGCAAAACCCGAATGAAAAAAAAGCTGATGTTTTCACATACTGCGTCACACGCTAAACTCCGAAAATTTTTTTGAAGCGACTGTAATAGCTTCCTACGGCTGCTTCTCTAATTCTTTACTCCAGTTATTGATGTGAACCAAGAAGAAAAAAATTAAAGAAAAGAAGTTGACTCTACTGCATTTGGTTACTGAAAACAAATCGGTTTACATTTGAAGCGATAAAGAAAAGAGAGTATAAGTTGCTAACCGACATCACTGTCCATCATCATCAAAATATAAAATTCGAAAAATAAAGAGAAAAAAAACTTATTCATTCGTTAAGTCAGTCATTCAGTCAGTCACTCAGTCAGTCACCCAGTCAGTCAGTCACACATAAGCCTGATGTGTGATTTACTTGACACATGATATTTGTGTGCTGATCTCGTGATCGTTTCAATATTTTCAGTTGATCGTGATAATGCTAATGACGTCACAATTTCTTTTAATTTTCAGTTGATTTCACTATTCGACTGAAAAGTCTATCACAAGCAGGTAAATCATAAACATGAATGGGATTATTGGCTAAATGACTGGATCTGCCAATTTAATCAAGAAAAGATCGTTGCCAACGAAATAATTATTACAGTTGAATAGTTTTTTGTGAAAAGCAAAGAGAGAGAAAAAAAATTTTATTTGTTAATTTCTGTGAAATCACATTAAGCGTTTAATAATAATGCTACCGTTTTATCCATTGGGATAAGTCTACGAAAATAGTGCAAATATTCACATGTGAACGAAATGGGCCTGGGACACTGTGTCACACCACTAATTTCAATAGTAAGTGACAGCTTTTCAGATGAAATTCAGTTTGTAAACTCGTATAAGTATTTTTGGTTTTGACTTCCACTTATTTCTGAAATAATAAACGCTGGGATTTTGAAAATTATTAGAAATATTAGACATTAATAGACAAATTAGACAAATAGTTCAATAAAAATAAATTCAATTTACTTTTTTGTCTACAACCAAAACTCTTTTCTTGCGGTTGATTGGTCCATTGCTTCAAAAATGACCTGATAACCAATCATTCCTAATTATCGCTTCCATGTACAGACCAGAGATCAGCAATGAGTATTTAAAAAAATTAGTAGAATCGAATCATACTCATAATTTCTGATACTTATACGCATTCATACTTATTTTAATATCATGGAACCTCTCTACTGATATTCAAAGGTTGAAGTACTCATCATATTCATAATTAACAACACGTATGATGTTGTTGATTTCGACTCTCCATAACTCCAACATATACACGAATCACTAAATAAGAATGATTCGCATACGAACACTAAAATACTCACAAGCAGGTTGTGTGTTTGATCTGTTTGCTGTTCTGTCTTTTTGTGGTTATGTGTCTTTTTTCTTTTTATGTAAATGCAACAGCAACTAAGACTGTAAATTTTGACTCGAATCATTTATAAGTATTTTTCTAAAGTTATGAACCTAAATAAGTATGAGGTTATGAATCAAACCTATTTCGAATGGTATGAGTTTGATGTAAAAGTTGTACGCATATTGATTGCAACTTGCACTTATAAATCAACGTTGTAGTGAGTATGAATGAATCAGAGTACATAGTTAAATTATAATAGTGTTGACTCACTTATGGTGTTTTCTTTTCTACCAAAAAATGTGCATTTTATTAACGCAAAATGCAATTTTGCGTTTGTTTCTTAAAAATGTTTCGCCCTCTAAAAGGGTGGTATGTTTTATTCTAAATAATTCGCACTTGCCAATGGTGGAGGGCATTGCATTTTATGCCCTGTATAAATCGAGAGTGCTGATAATGCCCTGTAAAGCAGATGACTTTTGTGTATTTATAGGGCTACCAGATGAAATTTAAAAAAAGTCGCCTGGTATTGTTATCCAATTTGAAGTTAATTTTTTCATTGTTTTGTGGAGTAATCTTAAGGAAATATTACATTATTAAAGCTACATGGTCAGCAATATAAAAAATTGCATTCAATGTTAGAACAATGTGTTAAAATATTTTTTTTTTGTTATAAAAAAGCGTGCAAAAAATTAAGTCGAAAAATTAGCGATCTGGCAACACTTTTGAAAAAATTGCCATTTCCTCATTCATTTTCTTAATAAGTTATAAACACAGGTCATACCCTTTTTTAGTATTTGTATTATGTTCTTCTCAAATAAAAAATGACATTACAACAGGGTTGGTCAAAAATTTGTTTAATGCACCTTGTGAGAGGGTGACATTTTCTTTGTAGAAAAGAAAACACCATTATATTCAAAATTTCATGAGTGCTTTTGAGTAGCGAAAAAACGATTCATTGCTGATCTCTGATACAGACAGCTACAGAGCTATTATTCGAAAACTAGGCATGTATACACAATGTATAATAAATTGTAAAATGGTGTCAAATCGCAGCTTCTTGGCGGCCAATTAACATCACCATTTCGGCTAATTAAACAGCCATCAAACGTTTGGCGAAATATATCCATTGTGTCATGAGATGTGAGATGTGTGGCAAGTTGTACCATCCTACTGAAACCAAACATCGTTCACATCAATAACATGAAAAGCGGGTACTAAAAATCGATTATTGTAATGGTTGCGCCGTCCTCATTTTCAGAGAAATATACGCCAATAATGGCTTCGCTCAACAATGTGCACCAAACAGTCACTTGTAAGGGGAGCATTAGCTTCTGTAAGACCACGTTTTGGTTTTCTGAGCCCCAGCTTTGCTTATTAACGTACCCACCATGATGAAAATGAGCTTCATTCGAAAAGATGATTTTTTTTTTTTGCAAAATCGACATCATCGTGCAATTTCCAATAATTACCAACGTTGCTCAAGCGTAAACCCACAGTGGAGATAAGTATTGCCAGATTCGAAATAACCGATGGTTAAAATTTAAACCGATAGATTGCTCGCCCTATAGAATCGGATTTGATTGACATGTGGTTTTAACATGACCGTGCCACAGTGCATGTAATAATTTTTATTGTAAAGAGGTGCCGTAGTATAGCGATCATACGCTCGATAATACTCATACACAACCTTATTACATTGACAAATTTCAGGTTGCTGTTCGATGTCAGCAAAGATAATTTCCTGTCCACACTTGATTATAACCCAGATGTATCATTCCATTATGCATTAATGCCTAGGCAACTGGAGGTAAAATATCTGAGAATATCACAGATTAATAAGTATATTCATATAGAGAGCATTTCAAAAGAGGTCACACTTGCCATAATGATGTGATACCTAGACTAGCGTGTGTCAGTATAACAGGGGTAATTACACCTTGTCCTCTATGATTTTTGAAAAGCTTCGTTACAAGACTTGGTAACAAAACTGATTGTAGAAATCTTGAGTGACCATTTTGTGATATGCGGAACGGAAGCATACCAAACACCCCAATGAAATAGTTCGAGCCGATGGGGAAACTTGCGTTTATGTTCCAAGCTATGTTGTTGAAAGATGTGCCTAATTGAACTTGAATAGAAGGTGCAAAAAACGGAACATTGCATAACGCTCTGCTCTTATGAAATCAAATCGACGATAACTGTTTAAACTCTCTGGGCAAACTAAATCAGATAGGTGTAGAAAAGAGGTTTACCGTCTTCGGAGTCCCTGATAATGTCAGAATAATGGACTAGCGTCTCATATCATCCACGTTGAGTGTGTTAATTTTATCCATAAGTGGCAGCCCATGCAGTTTAACTTCGAACAATAGATTTAAAAGCTTTTCATGGTTGTTTACTCACAGTTTTCGCCAGAAGGGTGCGGGCTTCTTGTGGACGATTGCTGTAGACTGTCTAATGGTGAAGGTATAGCAGTGGCCATTTAATAGTCACCTAGCAGTATCTCATTTCCTTGCCGTTCGCATCTTGAGATGTCCACAAACACTACTCCCTCTCTTCCACCTTCCTATAACCCATTTTCCTAAAAAAAAAACCTGCACAATGCACTGCATGAGTAGGGGCCATCCCCTGAGTGCTGGTTTCACCAAAAAAAAAAAAAAAAAAAAAGTACGCTGAGAAGAAGTAATTCGTTCGAGATGTCGGAGCTGGACTTTGAACATCGGCCTCTCTCAGTATTTAATATTGTTCATGGCAAAGAAAAGAACGAAAGAAATTAAAAAAAAAAATGTGATGCCAATCGAATTTTTGTCTTTAATTATTTTTTTTTAAAACTTGTTTTTGTCATTTTGATATAGATTTGTCCACCTTCAATGAACACCTTTCTTTAATAAAAAGCTGCCAATTCATTACAGCACAAAATCCAAAAAATGTATCATTTGTCAAAGCCATTTAGATGCTTAACACTCTCCCTGCTTAATAAAAATTCTTGAGCATAATGTTAATGAACTTTCTATTAACAAGTCAACGTTCGACGACATTTGTCATGATCATCCATAAGAAATGCAGATCTGGCAACAATCTTGACTATTTCTCATGCAATGTGACAACTCAGTATTTCTTTGTAAAGCCTGCCTACAATCAAACAAACATGAGGTAAATATTTTGCAAATATTTGACTGTACATACATACATGTACGTATGATTTTAGTCAGTAACAGTCTAAACTGATGCCAAAGATGAATTAGTCTTTGGCAAATACTTAAAAACAATCCATCCATCCGTCTATTCTCATATGGCAAATGCCACAACATCACTAACCACCGTCAGTCAGTCAACCAGACCAAAAATCAAAATGAGAAGAAAAAAAAAACAGAAACCAAATCAGCCACATTAGCCAGAAACATGCGGCTTTATTTGATGCCAACCAAACGACCGGCAGAACGACCGAAAGACGTCGTCATCATTTTTGCTACTAATCCTTTGCTCAACAACTTGACAGCTGCCTGGCATCCTTTTTCACAAATTTTAGCTGTGCCATCAATCACCGGATGTGTTGGATGGATATTATATGCCAGCCAAAGACTTCACATCTTCACATCGCGCCCTCAGTTTCAATCATAAGTTTAGCCTGGCTGTGCATGTTGGATGTTGGATGTTGTGGCTGATGCTGGTCTTATTGGACTAATTACTCACGCAATAAATGCAAGCGAAACGATCAAATTTGTTTCTGTTTTTAAGCGAATTAATTCGGTTTCGCATTGTATTCTTAATTCTGTTTGTCTTCTCTGTCTTCTTTCTTCTTTTTTTTCTTCTGTCTCATAATTTTGCATACAGTGGCATAGAGACGTAAATCTTCATTATTTCCTCATCTTCACATTGATCTCATTGTCGATCATTTTATTAATAATTCTGAATTGCTGAATTATTTTACATGCGGTTGTGCATGATGCATAAGCCACTGAAAGTTGTTAGTTACACCCACGAAAAATTATTAGTGAACGTGAGATGACCATACATTGTGGATAAGAGAAGAGCAATACATTTTCATGGCTTTCGCATTTTAAGAACAAATTTGTTGCTTTATTATGAAAATAGAAAAATCTAGATACTGATGTTTTGCTTTTACAATGTTTAACATTAAAATTATAAACAAAACCTACAGAAACAGAAACAATGAACTTGTTTTCAAATTATTGCACTGCGTAATATAACAACAAACACCAGCATACAAAAATGGTAAACAAGTAAACAAAAATACAACAAAAAACACTACAAGAATAAATGTAAACTAAATGCATAAACAACAATAATGAAACAACGATGTTTACATTTCCAGAGATCTCGAGAAGGCGAAGCCACGAACATTTGCCTTCAAGAACATTAATCAGATTGTTTATCCAGCCATATAAAAGGCAAGACAAAGCAGCCAGTAGCTTGGTAGGCTAGTCAGTCTTGTGTGAAGACGCGGTACGTTTCAAGAGAGTAATCGTGGTTTGAAGATCTCCGTTACAAAGTTCTGTCGATAACAAACAAAGCAATTGTTGTTGTTACATCAAGTTGCGAACTCTATGTGCCACTGTTCACAACTTGATGTTGTGCGAATAATAAAGAATTTTAATTAAAACTAAACACTAAACTAAGACTAAACGAAGTCGCCGTAGTCTAGTAGGTAGTGTGTTGGCTTATTAGACGTAAAGTCAGGGTTCGAGCCCCAGGCCAGACATCAAAACAAAATACAAAAAGTATTTATTCGACGATATCCTCTCAGCAGATTTCTGGCAAAAACTCTGAGAGTAAATAAAATTGCCATGAAAAGTTTCTCAAAAAATTGTCGTTCGGAGTCGACTTTAAACTGTAGGTGCCGCCACTTATGTATAAAATTAACACACACAACACAACAAGTGGTGTGAGAAACTAGGTCAATAATCCTGACTGAAGGGTTGTAATGACCAATTATGTATGTAAACACTAAACTAAGCCTATATTTTAAACGTTTTTCCTTCTCCAAATAATCCATCCAAGAAAACTGTATGCAACAAAACTGTCTTTCAATTACATTTGCGCATTACAAACATTTTTTCTTGAGTGTATTTTTCAAAGAACTATATTGCACGCTTGAAATTCATCATTTTCATACATCAGCTTAACATGGTAGTACATGTGCCAGTGTTGGCATATGTGATCCATCAATGTGTCCACATATTCACTTGTTTGTTCGCAATTCTGTTTCTTCAAGGTCATTTTCATCACTGGACATTTGGAAAAGTCATGGCTATTGCTGTCATACATATGTATGTATGTAGGTCTGCCGTTGTTCATGCGATTTTGGGGCGCAGTATTTCTTCATTAGGTTTGTGTATTTGCATCAGTCTCATTCAGTTGCATTCATAAATCAATCAATCATTCATTAGCAACTCAACTTGTCCAACTTGTGTCACTGTTTGTGAACGATGATGATGATGCTGTTGCTGCTGCTGCTGTAAAATAAGACGTGACTGACAATGATGAGCAAGTCTTTGTCCACCGCAAAGTGAATATTCAAAAGCGAATTGTTGTTTGCAAAATAAAAGGCAAAAAAAGAACAGAAAATAAATTCAAAGTCAAATAAACAAATTGAGTTCTTGTGAAATCGTAAATTGAATTGACCGACCAAACTATTAAATATTTTTGATGTATGGTTGCGAATTCTTTATTTAGCATTTGATATGATCTCATGTCATTTGGATGGATGTCAGTAATGCATATTATTAAGATTACAGTTGGGAGTTGGAAAATAGTGAAATTATATAAGAGACCCTGTTCTCATTTATTGATTTTAGTTTTCAATTCAAGTTTTTTTTAACCAATCGTTGCACGAAACCTTCGAATAAGAAATAATTCTCACGCTATTACATGCATACATGCATGATTGGTCATTACAACACTTCAGTCAGAATTACGACGATTCTCACACCACTTACGTTGTGTGTATTAGATTTATATATGATTAGACTTATACAGATGTGGTGGCAGGACCTACATTTTAAAGTCGACTAGGAATGACAGATTTTTGGGAAACTTTTCATGACAACTGCATTTACTCTCAGAGTTTTTGCCCGAAATCTGCTAACAGGAAGTCGCCGAAGAAATATTTTTGTTTGAGAAGTCTGAGATAGGGTTTGAAACACTGGTTCAATTGTACAGGGTGGGCCAAAAGAAACCAAGGGGTGTAAAAGTTTAATAACTTTTTTGTTTATTAATTTTTTTTTTATTTTTTCTTTCAGATTATATAGACAACACTTGGAGAATTTATAATGGAGAGGTTCACAACTGAACAGAGAACCAGAACAATAGAATTTTATTATTTAAACCAGAGATCAATTATTTTAACGCAAAGAGCATATCGTCGACATTTTAACGTCAGAATTTCGCCCTCTGAAGCGATGATTCGTTGCTTAGTTAATCGTCATCACCAACATGGCAGCGTAAGAGATTTGCCTCGAACCGGTAGACCACGTTTAAGTCGCACTGCGGAAAATATTGAACGAGTACAGCAAAGTGTTAACGAAGCACCAGAAACATCTTGCAGAAGGCGTTCTGCTCAGCTAGGAATGTCTCGTACGTCACTACGGCGCATTTTAAAAAAAGATTTACAGTTATACCCATATAAGGTGCAATTGGTTCAAGAATTAAAACCGGGAGATCATCGGCAACGTCTAAATTTTGCAGTTAATTTTCAAGAGTTGGCCAGAAATGAAATCAACTTTATTGAAAATTTGATTATGAGTGATGAAGCTCATTTTCATTTGAATGGCTTTGTTAATAAGCAGAACTGTAGGTTCTGGGGTTCTCAAAATCCAAGAGCCATTCATCAACGCCAATTGCACCCCATCAGGTATGGTGTGGGATCACATCTGAAAATGTCATTGGGCCCTACTTCTTCGAGAATGAAGATGTAAGTGCTGTAACCGTAAATGGAGAGCGGTATCGGTTTATGATAGAAAAGTTTTTACGTCCTGCTCTTGAAAACAGACCTGGTATGTGGTTTCAGCAAGACGGAGCCACTGCCCATACTGCCCGAGTCACAATGGCACTTTTAAGTCAAATTTTTGGAGAGCAATAATTTCTCGAAATTCGGAAATTATTTGGCCAGCGCGATCGCCAGATTTGACAGCACCCGACTATTTTCTTTGGGGTTTTTTGAAGGAGAGAGTGTATGTGAACAAGCCAGAGACAATCCTTGAACTTAAGGCAAACATTGTTGCAGAAATTCGAACGTTACAGCCACAAGTTTTGAAAAATGTTATGGAAAATGCTCTAAAAAGAGCCCATCAGTGCGAAGCTGAAAACGGTGGTCATTTAAGAGACATCATTTTTCATACTTAGTGTAAAAAAATTTCCATTTTGTATATTATATAATCCGAAAGAAAAAATAAAAAAAAGTTAATAAACAAAAAAGTTATTAAACTTTTACACCCCTTGGTTTCTTTTGGCCCACCCTGTATATGTATGTACAATATAGATATTTGTCCGAAGCTCACTAGTTTTAATGTAGAGCCGTATTATCACTATTGTTATGAAGAGGTACCATTGTATTGCGACCATATGATCTATAGTACTCCCCTCATACTTTATAGGTGAGTATATGACATATACTTGCCGTAGACCAATAGGTATTGTGTTAGCTCATTAGACGTAAGACCATGGTTCAAACCCCAGGTCAGACATCTCCAGCAAAACAAAATATTAAAAAAAATATTTCTTCGGCAACATACTCTCATCTGATTTCTGGCAAGAACTCTGAGAGTAAAATAAAACTTGCTATGAAAAGTTTATCAAAAATTTGCCGTTCGGAATCGACTTCAAAGGTGTCGGCTATGTGTGCTATCCTGAGCTGTTTTCTGGGAATGACTTGGCCTCTATAAGATATTGTTACGAAAATGAAAAATCTAGATACTGGTGTTCTGCTTTTACATTGCTTAACATTAAAACTATAAACAAAAACTACAAAAACAAAACAAAGCAGTAAACAAACCTGTTTACAAGTATACTGCTTACAATAACAACAAACACCAGCATAAAAAATGGTAAACAAGTAAACAAAAATACACAAACAACACTACAATAATAAATGTAAACAGCGATGTTTACTTTTTTAGAGATTTCGAGAAGGCGAAGTTATGAATATTCGCCTTCAAGAACATTTATCAGATTGTTTACGTTGCCACATAAAAGGTTTAGTCAGTCTTGTGTGAAGACGCGGTGTATTTGAAGAGAGTAATCGTGGTTTGAAGGTCTTCGTTACAAACATCTGTCGAATAATTGTCTAGTAATTGTTATTGTTTATGCAAAGCGTATAAACAGAGGAATAACAAAAAAGGCAAATGTTGTTGTTTACATAAAGTTGTGAACAGTGGCACAGAGAATTGTGCGAATAATAAAGAATCTTAATTAAAACTAAACACAAATTTATTTTTATTTTATTTGCAATCTACGAACTCATATTTTAAACGTTTTTAAAAGGTAAAAACGTAACAATATGTATTATAGAATGATAGATACTAATGGAAATTTTATGCTAAAAGATTGAAATGAGCTTCATTTAACAAATTTGTATTTTATATTTGCTTGACAATTTTTCGGTATTACCAGGGAGTTATTTTAAAATTGTACGTTTGATAAATTTTTTTCTTCATCTTTCTATTTTTACTACCGGACTTGCATAAAGGTTTCAACCACTTTAAGCTGTAGTGCAGCAGTCATAGAACACAGCAGGCAATAATAAACACAAAATATGTGAAATGATTGTAACACTCATTACATTTCAGCTTGTAAATACGATTTAAAAAATTTTTGAAATTTGATCCTCGTTTTATGTTTTTAATTGTAAATGTTACAAATAGTTGGTAAAAGACTTAAAACCATGAAAGCCACTCATTAAATGCGCTAAAAGTAACATTTTACATTGACAGCAGAGGGCAGACGATCAGTTTGTTTGAATGCAAAAACGGGGCAGGCAAGCAAGACAGTAGTTAAGCCATGCCTGGCTTTATGTATATATTTGGTCTTGGCTAGCCGTGGTGGGTTGGCTGCCTGGTACTCTACAATTTGGACAAGTACAACATTAAAAAACTAAACAACATATACAATAAGCAACTGATATTTCACAAAAACGACATAAACACCTCTGGATTTTTTTTTTTTTTGCTCTTTCTTTCTTATTTTGGTTTTGTTTTCACTGCAATTTTAGTCTCCTAAAACAAAAAAGCAAAAATTTTGTGTGTTTTTTCCAAGGCGTAGAAGGAAAAAAAATGAGCAGAAACATGGATGCAGGCAAATAACAAGGATTTTTATGATGTTATGTTTACACGGACGGTGAAGAAAAAAATCTATTAAAATTTTTTTAAGCCCAATGGATACTTTATTGGCCCTTAAGTCGAGATTGTGGCCTAACTTCACATACCACATATTGTGTGTCAATTTTAAATGAACCATAGGCTTAAAGAGCTTTTATTTTTGACAGCTTTTGCCAGAAACTACGAAGGAGGTCGCTGTTAGAAATAATTCTTTTTCTTTGCTTGAGATGTCACAACTGAGGTTTGAGCTCACGTCTAGTAACACACACTGTCAACGAAACTACAGTGACCTTCATCTCGTGAATATCGCATATGTTAGATTAGGTTAAAGTGGCAGTCGCCTCACTGGCACAGCGTACTTTGTTCCTGTAAGATTCCGTTGTAACACCAATATTACCTATTCCGCCATATATCGGGTGGGCCATCTGCCGATTTACATTTGAATCGTCGCTTATTTCGAATCTGACAATACTTATTTCATTTTATTCTGTCACAAATTTCATTATACCGGGTTATCCATTTCGTGGTTTCAAAAGTAAACGTAAATAAAACACAAATAAAATATTTTTTTCATGATATTTCTTTTTTATTGTAAAGTTTGAACGTTGACATTATGTGTGAAACACTACATCATTTAAATGACCTCCACGCGAAGTGTTGCAAGCATTGATTCTTTTGAGGTAATTTTCGACCACTTTTTGATACATATTGGGTGGTATCTCAGCCATAACTTGACGAATGTTGGTTTTTAAGTGCTCAAGAGTTGAAGGTTTATCTGCATAAACACGGTCTTTCGTCAAATCGCATGATCTTGGTGGCCAGTTGATATCGCCACGACGAGAAATTACGCGGCCAGGAAATGTCTCTTGCAATAAAGCCATATTCGCTCGAGTTGTATGGCATGTGGCACCGTCTTGTTGAAACCACATATTCTCCAAGTCGTATTCTTCAATAGTAGGCAAAAAAAAGTCGGTTATCATATCGCTCCGAATTGACGTTAACAGTCGTTCTATCGTCGTTTTCGAAGAAGTAAGGTCCAATCACACCTTCGGACCAAAGAGCGCACCAAACAGAGACTTTTTCTGGATGTAATGTCCTCTCTTCAATTACTTGAGGATTCTCAGAACCCCAAATACGACAATTTTGTTTATTAACATACCCACTGAGTGTGAAATGTGCTTCATCGCTGAAGAAAATTTTGTTCGAAAAATTGCCGATACGCACGATACGTGGCTGTGGCAGAATCATCATTTTTGTAGTAGGTTTTGATCATTTTTATGCGTTGTGTGATAGTTAAGCGATCCATTTTCGTCAATGTCAGACTTTCAACTGAAAAGAAAAAAATTGGTTTCCCAACTTAGTTTGACAGATGTCGAATTCCAGTCCCATACATTTGAAACCACGAAATGGATAGCCCTTTATTATCTCCACTGAACGTAATGAATCATTTTACGATTGGGCAACGTTGGAATTTATTGGAAATTTATTTCCAAAACAAAGACAATTGACAAGATGAAGCTTAGTTTCGTCTTGGTGGGTATGCTAATAAGCAAAATTGCCGTATTTGGGCTCAGAAAACCCACAAGTGGTCTTATAGATGCCAATGCATCCATTACGAGTGACTATTTGTACCGGCTGGTGGAGCGGAGGCATCATTGGTCTATATTTCTTTGAAAATTAGTACGGCGCAACCATTACGCATCATGATAACCGATTTTTTTGTACCCGATTTTCATGGTATTGATGTGAACGATGTCTGGTTTCAACAGGGTGGTACAACTTGCTTCACATCTCATTCCACAATCGCTTTATTGCATCAAACTTTGATGGCCGTTTAATTAGCCAAAATGGTGATGTCAATTAGCGCCAAGAAGCTGCGATTTGACACCGTTGGACTATTTCCTATTAAAGAAAAGTGTTATACTGACAAATCGGAAACAATTGAGCATTTGGAGGCCAACATTCACGATGACAGTGACGAGATACGACCCCATACACTCGAAAAAGTGCACGAAAATTGATCCGATCCGATAATTAATAAAAATTTCCTCAGTTCAAGCACTGTCTTGTGCAGAACAGGATACCCGTAGTAATTATGAAGCACATAAGAACTTTCTCCCCTATATACTTCCTATCCAACACTTCCCTATCAAACTTGCTAATCTTCAGTAATCGATGAGATCTCCAGACCAGTACAGGCAAGACTGTGCCGTATGTCACATACAATGAAGTTATTGAGGAGAGAATTTTGCGAACAATTAACCTAAGGTTTTGAAACAGGCCATAGACTTATGGACCACAGACGAACGGACACAGCCGCTAGCAACAATTACATGAAACATTCCTTGCAGGTATTCATTCAACGCCCCTAATAAGTATTTAATTTTCTTTTACGAATTTTCTGTGCTTTTTTCCAGCGATTAAAAAACAGGTCGTGATCCATTTCAATCGATAGACTTAATGACTTGGTTATTACAACCCTTTAGTCAAGGCTACAACCTAGCTTCTCACAACACCCATTTTGGTTTGAATTACCTATAATTGGTGAGACCTTTTAATGGCAAATGTTTGCCAGAAGTCTACTGAGCGTACATCTACGAAAGAAATATTTTTTCATATTCCATTTTGTTGTGATATCTGAGCTGGAGTATGAATCAGGGCGTCTCGTGTAATAAGCCAACACACTACCAATAGACTACGGTATCTGGAGAAACTCTGTGTCTAATCAATGTCAAAAGGTTTCGTGAAAACATTACCTTGACTTTAAAACAAGACAACTCGATCTCTTTTACTATTTCAGATCGATGAAATAATATACATCGTGGACTGACAATTGAGTTGAAGTCGTTGTGGTTTAGTACGCAGTGTGTAGGTTTATTAGACGTGAGGCCACGGTTCAAACTCCAGTCTGACATCTCCAGCAGGACGAAATGTGAAAAAATATTTCTTCAGCAACTTCCTCTCAGCATATTTCTGGCAAAAACCCTGAAAGTAAATAAAATTGCCATGAAAAGTTTCTCAAAAATCTGTCGTTCGTAGCCGACTTTAGACATGAGGTTCCGCCACGCATGTTTAAAATTAACGCACACAACATAAGTGTTGTGAGGAGTTGGGTCGTAATCATTACTGAACAGTTGTAATGACCAAATGTATGTATGTAAGCATGAACTGATAATTACCAAACCAAAGACTTATAGTGTCCGTATAAAGGTTAAGCGTTCAGGTCGAAATGTACCCCTCATTAGCTGCATTAGTAAGTGAGTCATTAGAAAGTCTATATCTTAGGCAGTTCAGTGTTGAAACTCTATATCGATGCCTAAAATTGTAAAACTAAAGCCAGCATCATGCTTTAGACACCAGTGTGAACACATTTTAACAGAAGCAATGTTTAGATGCTAAAACAACCGCCATAACAGCGGCAGCAACATTCAAAATTTGCCTGCATTATACGTTACAGTGCAGAAGCTCTTGTTTTTGTTGTTGTTGTTGTTGTTGTTGCTGTTGCAACTCTAAAGGAATATTTGCAAATATATCAAATGCGATCGATCTCTTAAATACATATTCGCATTGAGCAATAAATATAACAACTCGCGCACAGCGACTCACAGACTTTATCGTACAACAACGTACAACAACGTACAGCAACAGGCAGTGGAGAGGGCAACTGGTGTGGTGGTTTGAATGTGGCTCAAATGTTTGAAAACTGCTGATGATTATAGAGCTTGTGTTGTAGCTGTCATGCAACTTCGGCACAGTCGCACACAATAGTAAATTTCTTTTTGTTTCGTTTTTTGGTTCGTAGTTAACCTTTACCCCACTACCACACAGCTCTAGCCGATATGCAATACGCGATTTAACGATCTGCACAAATGCAAAACAATATATTGGACAATAGCCGCTGCCGATGATGATGATGATGATGGTTGTAGGCCAGTGGCTTCTGCAATTTTTATTTCGGCTGCTGTCCCTTATTTATTTGGCTGCTGCTGCTGGTGGTGGTGGTAGTGATTGTTGTTTGGTCTGTAAACAGCACCCATCTTTTGACATTGTTTTTCTTTATTCTGTGAGTGTGTGTGTGTGTGTGCTTATTTCTCTCGTTTTTTGCAACAATAACTACTATGTGTATATACAACACCAGCAACAACAACAGCAGCAACGATAACGACATGATCATAAGCTGAATTGAGTATGTTTGGCATGGTTGGTCGCATTCTGTCAGTTCTACACACATTGACTTCAACTGAATTGACAGTGGCAAGAGACTTGTGCCGGCTTTCATTTAAATATTTAATGTTTGTCTGTGTATGTGTGTGCATCTTCCCAATGCCCCCATATATTTAGCAAAAGGATACATTGGCTAACCTTCAGTGCTTTTTCGTTTTTTTTTTTTGTTTTTTTTCGTTTTTTGGAGCCTCGTGGACTTCATGCAAAATTGCTTATGTTACTGCTGTTGTTGCTGCTTTTAAAGCTTTACATTGCATTGCATTGTTTTTCTTTTGCACTTCACTTTGCAATGCGTCGAGAAATGATAGCGTTTAGCTGAAGCCCAGATACGATTTTGAGATGACAGTCGTGATATGGTCACTCTTATTTTGACTCTGCTATTGTGAATCCTTCATGCCAAAAAGACTTTATCCAACGAAAATGAAAAAACAAACGAAAAAAATATAAGAAAATTCCAAATCGCCAAAAATGGTTTTGGCAACTTAGAAGTCATTTAGTTTTTCATCAGATGAATAGTGATTTAGTAGCACTATTTTTGAAAAAAAAAAGCTTATTTTAACAGCCACTGAAGTAAAGCTGTTTAATGGAATAAAAAATGTTTTCAATTATCACAAGATATTCACCGGCTGTAGTGATTATAATTCAGTTTTAAAATTCAGTTCATATTCACACACTCTCTGTTATTATTGTAATTGAGTTAGGTTTTTTTAGGTTATGTCTCTACCAGAGATCAGCAATGAATCGTTTTTTTGCTACTCATAAGAACTCATAAAATTTTGCACATAAGTGAGTCAACAATATTGAAATTTAACTATGTATGTACTCTGATCCGTTCGTACTCATTACAACGTTGATTTATAAGTACAGGTTGCAAGTTGAGTATGCGTACAACGTTGACATCGAACTCATACCATTCAAAATATGTTTGATTCATATGCCTACTCATTTAGATTCATAACTTTAGAAAAATACTTATAATACTTATAAATGATACGAGTGACTCGAATCATTCATCAAAATTTACAGTCTTAGTTGTTGCTGCATTTACAACAAAAGAAAAAAGACACATAAGCAAAATAGACAGAGCAGCAAGCAGAGCAAACACAGAACCGTTTAGTGAGTATTTTAGTGTTCGTACGAGAATCATACTTATTTTGTGAGTTATGGAGAGTTGAAATCAACAACATCATACGTGTTGTTAAGTATGAATATGATGAATACTTCCAACTTTGAATATGAGTAGAGGTTCCATTATATTAAAATAAGTATGAATGGGTATAAGTATCAAAAATTATGAGTAAGATTCGATTCTACTCATCACTTTGAATACTCATTGCTGATCTCTGGTCACTACATACAGTTACATGATGCAACAAAACATTAGGAAGAATCGTCCGGCTCAAGTCACCTAGTCTTACAGTCACAAGTCTTGCATATGTTGCATTATCCTTTAATCTAACTTCAGACAATTTGCTAATGCGGAGCAGTGACAGGTGGCCGCTTTCTGCTTTTAGGAAGTGCAACTTCAACTGAAAAGCAGAACGAGAGCATGCCTCCCTATTAGACAGTGTTGCATTGGGCTAAAATCACTTAAAAAAAGTAAATCTTTGGTTTGTTTCATTTACTAAGGAACGGCAATGGATAAATGGAATCTTTTATTTGCAGACCACATAAGAGGATATCCAGTCAATTACCTATTCTGGCGAAATATAGTTTCCGAGTATGTGTTGCTAGTGACATGCTTGGACGTCCACATAACGTTCGAATAGAAACTTTTTTATATACAGTACATACTCTTGGAATATACTGATACAGAGCATCCATCGCTATCAAAATAGGCAGTAGAAATGATTTCGGCTAAAAGATATTACCGAGATCCATCGGTGAATTTTTCCATAAAATTTGTAGGAGAATCTGTCTTTGTGTTATAGTAGTCGCTTCTGTAAATGATATTGTCTAAGGACCTGTTCAGCTAGTTTAATGGGATCGCATAATCAATGGCAGCCGTAGTAGTATGAATATAGGACTCTAGCACGTGTATGGAGTTGCTTAGCTCAGCAGTTCATTGACTTCAATTGCAAGAGTTCTCTGGTGTTCTAGGAGAAGGTCAGTAGAAAGCCAATATTTGTAGACAGTTTCAGCAGTATAATATATAGTATGTTGGCTTATTAGACGCGAGCCCGTGGTTCACACCCCAGCTTAGACATCTCGAACATGACGAAATTTAAAAAAAAATTCTTTCGGCGATTTTATCTCACCAATCCTTTGGCAAAACTTCTGAGAATGAATAAAATGCAATGAAAAGTTTCTCAAAAAAATTTGTCGTTCAGAGTCGACTTTGAACTGTATGTTGCGCCAGTTATAGATAAAATTAATACAGAGTAGGTGATGTGACGTGATTAGTCGTAAACCTAACTAATTGGTTGACGAATTAAGTAAGTTTTAAGAATTAGCAAAAGGCACTAAAGTTATTAGTGGCCATTAAAGCCTGGGACTCACACCACCTATAATTTTTGTAATAGAAAGGATTACGATTTCACAATTTTTTATTCTCCTGATCATAATTTTTGGTTCAATAATCAATTGCAAAACATGTTCAGATTACTGAGAAAATATTTTCATCTCGATAATATACCTCCTCATCTATTATAGAGTCATGTATGACAAAGAGGGACAATTTAACGCTTCTACTTTCTTCAAGAGCCATAATAATATGATACCGCTTTAAGGTTGAGAAGTTGAGTGCTTGACTACAATCCCGAGCAACTTAATTTCTAATCTGAGTGGTTTTGGAGTTTTAAAAAATTTATGGAATCATCTTGGCCTCCCCAAGAAGAAAGTTTAGACTTCAATTGGCAGAGTTTCCAGCTCTGCAACGAACACGTAGTTTCTAAGAAACGAGGATGTCAACCCTATTATATGAGATCCTGTTAATGTAGACCTATCCCCTAGGTTGCACGAAAAACGTGAATATTGTAATCAATCCAATAACAATAATTATGTGGTAATCTTATGGTACTAAAAGATAAGACATAAGATAGCAAATAACAAACATGGTCACTGAAACTTTTAATTCGGTTTTAACACCAAAAAATCTTAAAATACAGAGGAATTTTAATTTTTAGCACACTTTTCTGCTACGCACTTGAGCAATACTGAATCAGTAAATCTCTAAGCGTACACATGGCGTAATCCAGTATGCCCAGCAAATAATAACATCTGAAATAGTAGTTCCGATTGATATGAAGCAAGAAACTAAAAAGTTGATCAGTGTCGAAGAGAACAATCTAGATCCTACTATATTAGCCACTGAGTATACAAACGAAGAGCAAGAAAAGTTGCAGCTCAGTGGCGGCAGTGTGGGCAATAAATACATTCGAAATTACAATAACAGAAGATATGAGTCATACATCAGACTTTCATGGAGTAACCTGAGTTTGATAACCGGTCTTGGGACAGGGCACTGTAGAGTCAGAATGTGGGAAACGAAGTCGCCGTAGTCTAGTAGGTAGTATGTTGGCTTATTAGACGTGAGGCCGCGGTTCAAACCCCTGGTCAGACATCTTAATTAAAATGAAATATGAAAAAGTATTCGGCGACTTCCTTTCAGTAGATTTCTGGCAAAAACTGTGAGAGTAAAAAGAAATTGCCATGAAAAGCTTCTTAAAAAATAAATCGTTCAGAGTCGACTTCAAACCCTAAGTGCCGCTACTCATATATAAAATTAATACACACAACAAAGGTGGTGAGAGAAGCTAGGTTGTAACCCTAACTGAAGGGTTGTAATGTCCAATTGTGTATGTTGATTGAGATTGAATCATCATTCTTGAAACCTGTGATGCATCCCAGAAGGAAACACCTGAAGGCAGAGTAGGTACTAGGCAGTGAACTGGCATTGCTGAGATCAGGCAGTCAGGATGGAATACAATAGATGATGTGGTCGCAGTACTACAGCACCTCTCACCAACCAAAACCTCTCACCTCACCAAAACACGAGTAAAAAAAGTTATATCTTCTTGCTGTTGCAAACTTTGTATTGAAATTGAAACGACTCAGAAATGATTAGGATGGTCTTTGAGCAAGGATGGTTGAGTCATGGTCAACGATAAGCATTGAAAAAGTAGGAGATATAGCGTAGTAGGTAAAGTACTTAACTGTACCTTACATGTATGCAACGTAGGTTCAATCTAAATTGAAAAGGGACAAATTTTCTTCATGGTTTTTGAATTATTAAAATAAAGAGACTTCAATTCCTCAATAATACAAATTCACCAAAAAGCCTCCTTAGCCACAGAATAAGAATATTATCAAGAACAAACGCCATGGAAATGTGAGGGAGCCTCATCTCTTGAAAAAAAAGTACTCCACAATGAGAGGAATTCTTCAATTTTCCCAAGTAGCTTCTCAGAGGCTTTTGTTTTAGGCAACGGCAAATCGGAACCTTCGTAGGACTTTCCACAATTACGTGGAAAAGCCTTATTAATTAATTAAAGCAAAGAAATGACAAACAAATTGAAGTGGGCTCTGTAATAGTTCTAAATCAATGAAAATGAATTAAAAATTTAGCTTCAAAAGCTAGAGTACAACGTGTTATATCCCTTCAGATTCAGGATAATCATGTCATTCATGATCTAAGTCATATGCTCATGCTAACTTAACTTCATAATACTCGTAACATAATAACTTCCAATATTTTCGTATCATACTGGGTATTTCTTCAGGACTTGCTGCTTGCAGCCAACAGCAGCATCGTCAAGCGTACAACAATTTTTAAAGTACACAAATATCATGTACGAGTATTGTAATAGCAAAAGGGATTTTATTTATGTTTACAGTGTTCAGTTGACACAAAATTCCTACCTCAACCAACCAACTATCCAACCCCAGTCGACACAAACAAAGTGTTCTAAAGGAACCAACCACGATCGTCAGCAATATCCTTACCATAATCGTCAATATCATCAGCAACAGCAACAGTGCAAGTGACAATAGCCAAAGCAAATGTGTATTCTCATCAAAATAATGGTTTTTAATACAATACAATGTTGTTGTTTTTTCCGTTCTTTTGTGTTGTGTTGTAAATAAATATACATGTATATGGTCGGACAGACATGTGGTACGTATGGTCAGATGTATCATCAATTGTTAATAATGGCGCAGCAACACAATAACAACAAAAATGTGTATATAACAAGGCAACATGTCGATCGTTTTGCATTGATCGTTTCACCAACACATACACACACGCATGCATGCAGACACAACACAATTTTTCTTTGGTTCACATACCATTACTGTGTCCCACAACTTTGAGCATGTGATACATTTTTTTTTTTTTTTTTGAAATCGTTTTGGAATTTCCAGCGCTTGTTACGCAGTGATTTCTCCAGCTCTGACATTTTGGAATTTAGTTAAACGCGCGCTTGCGTTCATGTCTCATCAGCTTGTTAGTAACGAGTAACACACAAAACACAACGAAAATTTCAAAATTATAAGTCGAGGATATTATTGTTGTGGCACAGTGATCTGTTTAATACACTACTTGCCATCCAATGGAACTCCTGAGAGCGTACTACGAGACATACCAGATGATAGCCATCAAAGTACTCGACGCTATTAAAGTTAAAAGATGGCGAACTTTATGAGCTGCGTTAACGGTAAAGTACCGAATGATACAAAGTACATAAGAAGACATGCATTTCAACTCTGCGGTTAGTTGGAAAGGGCAAAGTTTAACGTACGATGGATCCTATGTGACTCGGCCGTAATGCTCTATAAGTCGCTCATTCTCCCCGTGCTTCCCTATGGCGTGGACGTAAGGACCCTCTTATGCATGACTGCAGACTTGGCTGTATTCAAGAGTATAGTTCTACGCAAGATCTTCGACGCAGTGTGAGTTGACAATGATTTCTACTTTCGAGGTAGCAAGCAATTATATGAGGTCCTCAACGACATTAACGTTATTCAACGCATTAATATCCAGGAGTTCCGTTGGCTCAATCATATCGTTCATATGAAAGTGCATGTTGATGGGAGCAACAATGGGTAGATTTGAACACTGCACGCGTTAGTGGTTGGACAAAAGATATGCTGAATTTTAACGTATAAAATATTGATCTGGTGTGCTCGGAGAAAACGGGTGAGCCATCTATCGGTTTAAATTTGAAATATCAATTATTTCGAATCTGGCAATACTTATGGCATTCTATTCTGCCACAACATTCAGTATATTATCTTCACTAAACGTAATGAAGCAATTTTTGCCCAATAAAGCCCAACGATGAACTGCACGATGATGTCGATTTTACCAAAAAAAAAATCATCTTTTCGGATGAAGCTCATTTTCATCTTGGTGGGTACGTTAATAAGCAAAATTGCCGTATTTGGGGCTCAGAAAACCCACACGTAGTCTTACATATTTCTTTGAAAATGAAGACACCTATCGCACCGGCCGGCCGCGGACATTTAATTTCGCCGAAATGGTGTTGCCAATTAGCCGCCAATGAGCTGCGATTTTGCTCCGTTAGAGTATTTCCTGTGAGACGCCTTTAAAGAAAAGTGTTATGCCGAGAGACAATTGAGCATTTAAAGGCCAACATTTGTGATGCCATTGCCGAGACACGACCCCATACACCAAAATTGGTACGATAAGGCCCATTTCTGTATGAATACATATTGTTACGCAGATCGAAACGACCTAATATCGTTTCACATAAAAACAATAAACAAAAGCTACAAGCTACACTAACACATATGTACACCGAACCATACATAAAGCAACAATAACATCAGTATGTGTATGAGAGAGATGAATAACCCAAACGCAACATAAGCGAACACAACAAGAAGTAATGTGTACACAATACACATTAACAAATACATCGAACATCTTCTAAATAAGTCACCAACAACAAGCATGAGAGCAAAAGGGATGGAAAAATAAGCAAGCGCAACAACAAGCAATACAGTCAGCATAGAAATTGCGAGAATGCGAGACCGCGAACGTTCTTCTTCAAGAACGTTCGATGTACTGTTCGTGTTGGACTATAAAAGGGCAAGACAAAGCAGACGAGTGAGTTAGTTGTAATTGAGTCAGTCTTGAGTGAAGTTGCGTGTGAACAATAAATAGTCGGGTTGGAAGATATTGGTTGCGAGTAATAGTTGTGTGTGAATAATAGCAAGCAATTAATGTTGTATCGGTTAATAGTGAACAGTGGCACATAAAAGTAGTGTGATAAATAAAGAGAGTTTAATTGAAATAAAACACATATTTGTTTTTACTTTGGTTTGCAATTAACGAACTCATATTTAAACGTTTTTAAAAAGGTAAAAACGTAACAATTTGTACATGTACATAATGGGTCATTACAACCCTTCAGTCAGTATTACAACCTAGTTTCTGTGCTTTAATTTTATACATGAGTGGCGGGACCTACAGTTTAAAGTCAACTCCGAACGACAGATTTTCGAGAAATTTTTCATGACAAAATTATTTACTCTCAGAGTTTTTGCCAGAAATCTGCTGAGAGGAAGTCACCGGAGAAATATCTTTTCATACATCATTTTGTTTGCGGTTTGAAAAGTGGCCCTACATCTAATAAGCCTACCTACTAGGCTATGGCGACTTCTTGATCAAATTTACGTGAATAAACAAAATTGACGAATTAAGATGCAATACGAATCCACTCGAGATCCAAGTGCATAGCGCAAAAGTCACAATTTGCTAAAGATTTTAGGTTTACGGCATAATCGGTTCATATTTCTTGTCAAATCCACCATTATCAACTGCAAGCACTATTGTTCGATTATAACCAACATCTTTAGCCCTAAATAAGATGATCTGTACTTCAACGACATGTGGTACCAACATTACGGCGCTACGTGCATGGTCATCTCACTTTATCTCATCAATATTATCCCATTAAAATTTTTCTAGTGGGGATTTCTTAAGTTGCAGGTATATGCGACTAAGCCATAAACCACAGCCGTACACAAAGCCAACACAGCCAATGGCATTGGTTTTTTTAGTGTATACGAGACAAAATTGTAATGATTTCAGTAGCAACATATCAGAGGTCAGCAATGAGTATTCAAAAAGATGATTAGAATCGACACATACTCATAATTTCTGATACTTATACGCATTAATACTTATTTTAATATCATGGAACCTCTACTCATATTCAAAGTTTGAAGTGCTCATCATATTCATACTTAACAACACGTATGATGTTGTTGAGTTCGACTCTACATCGTGTTGCAAAACTGAAATTTTGAAATGGTACTTTTTTGCATCAAATGGTACTTTTGTAAAAAAATGCACGCATATACTTCTATAATTGGTCATTATAACCCTTCAATCAGGATTATAGTCTAATTTTCGTCACACCATTTATTTTGCGTGTGTTAATTTTATACATTTTATACTGTTTAAAGTTTTTTTAAGAAACTTTATCGTGACAATTTTATTTACCATCAGAGTTTTGGCCAGAGTTTTTCGCCGGAGAAATATTTTTCATATTTAGTTTTGATGTAGATGTCCGCCATGGGTTTTGAACCGTGGGCTCACGTCTAGTAAGACAGCAAACTATCTACTAAACTAATTATTTATTTATATTAAATACACATACAGGACAAAAACAGCTGATTCGGAACGTAACAAAACGTAAAAGCCCCGTTTAGTCAAACGTCGATGGAACGTAATGTGACATACGTTCGTTTTTAGCATACAAAGAGCAATGCAAATGCTTGCCGATATTACATTTCGTTTCGGCAAGCATTTTCGTGCTTTTCGTGTTCTAAAAACGAACCTACGTTCCGCGGACGTATGGCTAACCGGGGCTAGCAGCAGTTAATGTGTTGGCTTATTAGACGCGTGCCTGTATATATCTGTGGCAATAAATGGTAATTGCTTAAGTTGACATAAGTGTTTTTTCATTTTATTACATATTCTTATTCTTTTCTTCAAGATCTATCACTCAGCTAAATTTCATGTATAAAATGCCATTATTAATAAAACTATACGCATTTATATTTTAACTTTACTTAAACACTATTTATTTTAGACAAAAACCTTAATATCTATAAACACGACTTATGTGATGTTTTTGTAACACAGGCTATTTTACTTGTTGGCTGTTTATGTGGGAAATACAAACAAATTTGAGTGTTTTTGTTTGTGTTTTCCATGCAAACAGGCAAGTAAGTGAAATAGGCTGTGTTACAAAAACATCACATTAAGCTATTATTTAATGCCACAGATATATTCCTTCGACTTGTTTTTTATTCTGTTAAATTAAATTGTGACATCGAATTTTATGTGTATTCTTTTAAAATTCTGCTGATATAATAAAATTATTTATAAAATTGCCGCAGCTTAGTCGGTAGTATGTTGGCTTATTAGACGTGAAGCTACGGTTCAATCTCCAGGTCAGACATCTCCAGTAAAACGAAAGACTAAAAAATCTTTTATTGGCAACTGCCTCTCAGCAGATTTCTGACAAAAGCTCTGAGAGTAAATGAAATAAAATATGTAACAATTAAAATGTACTGAAAGCGGCGCGGTACTGAAAAAAGTACTAAAGTACTTAATTTTTCAACACTACTCTACATACATAACTCAACATATACACGAATCACAAAATAAGTATGATTCGCGTACGAACATTAAAATACTCACTAGAAGGTCTGCGTGCTTCTCTGTTTGTTTTCTTTTTTTGTAAATAAAGCAACAACTAAGACTAAATTTAGATGAATGATTCGAGTCATTCAAGTATTTTTCTAAAGTTATGAATCTGAATGAGTAGGTATGAATCAAACATATTTCGAATGGTATGAGTTTGATGTCAACGTTGTACGCATAGTCATTGCAACCTGTACTTATAAATCAACGTTGTAGTGAGTACGAATGAATCATATAATAAATATTATATAATAAATAATATAAATTTCAATATTGTTGACTCACTTATATTAAAAATTTCATGAGTGCTTATGAGTAGTGAAAAAACGATTCATTGCTGATCTCTGGTACGTAATGTAGGGGGTATTTAAGCTTAAAAATCAGAGCAGTATTCATTTTAGTCCACAGTTTATAATCTTTTTTTTTTTTTTTTCTTGCGTATGTCCACATTAAAATCTAAAACAACAATCACTGACTGTTGCACCAAAAATCCAAAAACCAAAGAAAAAGAAAATCGTATTCAACGATCATCAAGTGTATGTCGCACGCGTTTGCATTCAACAAAATTTATTGAGAGTATCATTGATTTTCTGAAAGAATTTCATATTGTTTGTGCTTGTTGTTGATGTTGCTATTGCTATTGCTGTTGCTGTTGCTGCTGTTGTTGATATTTTTACGTTTTGTTTGTTTGCCACAAACGTGTATTGTTTTTATTTGTTGCACCAACCAACTTACGAGCCAAATATTTTGGTTTCTTGTATAAAGTTTCGTTAGCATTTTATCAGTTGTCAGTTGCCTTCTTTTTTGTTTTTTTTCTTTTTTTGGTCTCCAGTTTCGATTGCTTCCATCCAATGCGTTACGTTTCGTTTCATTTATTTTATTCGGATTCTCCTCAGTTTAGTTGCGAGAATGATAATGATCTCCAGTTGAGCGATTTTCAAGTCACTTTTTTTTTTGTTATTGTTTTTCATCTCATTTCTATAAATTGGATGACGTACGTACGTGTGCGTGTGTGTGTAATCTCTGTGGTGAACAAACAGTGAAAATTTGTGGCATTTTGAAAAGATTTTGAAATTATTGTTAAAAGATTCTTAAGTAAGCGATCAATAGAAATGTTTGATGATCAGTTTATGTATGTCTTGAAAGGAGTTTAGAGCATAACGAGAGTAAATTACTGAGACTGACAAACTAAGATTTAATTTGATACCACAGTTTCAAAGAATTTTATTTGAAAAAAAAGCGGAACGTTTTTCTAAAGCCCTACAGTTTTGAAATAAAAGACCACAAGTATACCAGAGCAGATTCTGTTGAAAACCCAATACGCTACCATAACATTACATGATATTGCCGTCCTGTGGAGATCCTATAGTACTGCGACCACACGATTTATTGTACTGTTCTCACTGTATAGAAGGTATTCAATTTCTGTTTCCCATAAACCTGTTGCACTGGCACAATTCAGAAAGTTTTTCGGTTCTAACAGAGATAATTCTTGTACAACATCTGATATTTAGCCAGGTGGAATACAATTATACCTCCTAGCTCCCAAGATTGTGTTCTGATGATTCATTCTCTTTCATTCAGATAGTTTATATTGGGCTCAAGCTTCTTCTAAAACAAGTGTAAAACAACGTTCTAAACAAGTGTTCTTTGAGTCTTCCCATTCCACAGAAAGAATCTGGCCTCATCAGCGAGATCGAAGCTCTACTTCTCCCTGCTCATTGGCACATAATGCAAAGGATGACCAGTGTTGTCAGATTTTTTTTTACCTCCATCGTCAAAAGCTATACTCAAAATCGCCAAAAATCCCCAAAAATAAAATATTCTTCATTTTTTCCAAAATAAAAATCGCCAAAAGTTTAAAAAATCGTTTATATTTATTTATTTCATGTATTATAAAGTCAATATAAATCTAATAAAAGTCTATAATAAAAAATATTATAATTTTACATTACATTTGTACTTTTAGTGCATTAGTTATTAGTTGTCAAAATATTTTTTACAAAAATTAATTGCATAAATCTATAATATCATAAACCTCATCGTCTGCAGATTCATTTTCACTGCTTGGTATTGTCATGTATTGTACATTTATTAAAGTACCCACTGTAATGGTAATAACGTAGTACATTTAGAATACCAGTATTTTTAGTACTCTCTTTTGTATAGTCTCTACTAAATAACTGTAATGAGAAATTGCGATCATACGATCATTCGCTTATTAACTGTGTACCAATAAAGTAATTTGAAGAAATATTAATTTAAAGTCTTTTAAAGTCTATAACAGGTATATCATACATTGTATTAGAATTAAACTTTTTTAACATTTTATCTGTAGACTCAAACGAATTTTTATTAACATTCATATAACTTATTGTTCTTATCAATGAATATAAACGGTCATATTGAATTTTATTACGTAAGCGAGTTTTAGTGTAATTCATAATAGAAAATACCCTTTTTACGCAAGCGTTGCTGGTTGGTAAAATTAACGTATTTAGAACGGCCAATGCTAAGTCTTTAAATAGAAATGTTCCAGCCACATCGCAATAATTGTAAACTTGTGGCCAAAAGTTTTGATTTCACCTTTAAAGATCTCAGTCCAATTGATATATGGGCAATTTCGTGTCAAGTGACCCAATTTTTAAAATCGATGTCTTCCGATTTGGATGAAATTTGCACCAAGGTTAGTACTATTGGATAGTTGGCCAGACACAAATTTTCAGCTCTAGCAGTCCAGAACTGCCGGAGTTAGAGGGGGTCAAAGTTGGACATTTTGGTCATACCGGGTTTTTTAAAATGTGTGTAACTTTTCACCTATTGGTCCTAGCAAAAATTTTCCAAAGGATATTAGATAGCTATTTCTTCAATCTTTCCAAAAATAATTTTTTTAATTTTTAAAAATTTTTTTTTTTTATTTTTTTTAAAAATTAATTTTTTTTTAAATTTTTTTTCAATTTGGGCCCTTTTTTTTTTTTTTTTTCTTAAAAGAAAGCTTATAAAATTTCCTTTAAGGGTTTCAGAATCGCTTAATGGGATGCGAGTGGGATATCTATCAAAAAAATTATTTTTTAACTCAAGAATAAGATTTTTCAATATTTGGCATATGTACCATTTTCATTTTCCCCCATTTTTTTTTTCGAACTGGAGTTTTTTTTTATTTTTCCTCAAAAGAAAACTTAGACCGTTTCCTTTAAGGTCCTTGTGGGCACTTAGTAGCAAGAGGCATATCTATAAAAAAAAAATATTTTAACTCAAAACTAAAGTTTTTAAATTTTACCATATGCACTATATTTTTTTTTAATGGATGTTTTTTTTTTTTGCTTAAAGAAAGCTTAGTTCTTTTCCTTTAAGAGCTTTGTGGTCACTTAATGGGATGCGAGTGGAAAAACATCATCCTCTTCTGCATTTGGACTTTCTGGCCATCGATTCGAACAGACACCCAGTCTTTCATTCCTGGCATCATTCGACTCATATCATCTCGCTGATAAAATTGAGCTACTAGAGCTTCAGTATCGCACGCTAGAGTTTTTCCACTCGCATCCCATTAAGAAGTAAGCTTTCTTTGAACAAAAAAAAAAAACATCCATTAAAAAAAAATATAGTGCATATGGTAAAATTTAAAAACTTTGGTTTTGAGTTAAAATATTTTTTTTATAGATATACCTCTTGCTACTAAGTGCCCACAAAGACCTTAAAGGAAATGGTCTAAGTTTTCTTTTGAGGAAAAATAAAAAAAACTCCATTTGGAAAAAAATGGGGGAAAATGAAAATGGTACATGTGCCAAATATTGAAAAATCTTATTCTTGAGTTAAAAAATAATTTTTTTTTGATAGATATCCCACTCGCATCCCATTAAGCGATTCTGAAGGCCTTAAAGGAAATTTTATAAGCTTTCTTTTAAGCGCAAAAAAAAAAAAAAGGCCCAAATTGAAAAAAAATTAAAAAAAAAATTAATTTTTAAAAAAAATAAAAAAAAAATTTTTAAAAATTAAAAAAATTATTTTTGGAAAGATTGAAGAAATAGCCATCTAATATCCTTTGGAAAATTTTTGCTAGGACCAATAGGTGAAAAGTTACACACATTTTAAAAAACCCGGTATGACCAAAATGTCCAACTTTGACCCCCTCTAACTCCGGCAGTTCTGAACTGATAGAGCTGAAAATTTGTGTCTGGCCAACTATCCAATAGTACTAACCTTGGTGCAAATTTCATCCAAATCGGAAGACATCGATTTTAAATATTGGGTCACTTGACACGAAATTGCCCATATGCTAATTTTGACCATAGCAATTCTTATTCCCCTAAAGATTTTAAAAATAAAGTTAATGAATTTTGAACTACCGAAAATTTTACTTGTGTTAAAGGGTTTCCACATTTTAATATTGAAAATTCATTATTTGTTTTAAAAATATTTATATTTTCAGGTAACCGTTTTAGCATTTCTTTTAATAGTTTTTTTAAGTACAAAAAACAATTTTCTTTTAAAATTTCTGCATCATATTCATTCATTTTTATATTTTTTAATTTCATTTCAAATTCTGTGCCAAAATCTATTCCATTCCAATGGCAGCAAAGAATCCGGCGAATCAATAGCCAAATTTAATGAACATATTAAGTTATCCAAATTTCTATTATTTTTTAAAAATGATGGCTAAAACATTTTAGAAGAAATAATTAATATTGTTAAAACTATTTCACCATACATGCTATCTGCATCCATATAATCAGATTGAAGTTCTAAGTTTAAATGATTCATTTTATTAACTATTGGGTTAATAAATATCAAAAAAAAAGTCTATTTTTTTCGTCAGATAGTTCTTTATAAATATGTTAAGCAGTCTTGTTGTTTTCAGCAGTTGAGATTAAAGATTTTAACTCCACCCACTGCTCCAAAACTCTTCTGATGGCGGCCCCATAAGACAGCCAACGAGTCCCCGATATTTGTACAAGTTTTCTAAAATTATTCGAATCAACTCCAATGATAACCAAATCAAAATTTTGTATTGTAAAGTACGAAGTGGGCTATAGCTAAAATAGTTGTAAATTTCCTTAAGTAAAAAGTCAGCCTTTTTGGGAATTTCACTTGAAAAAGTAATAATTGTGGATTTTCTTGTTTTATTTATTTATTTGTTAAAAATAGCCAAATAAATCGCCAACTAGTCTGTAAATCGCCAAAAAATCGCCACGTCGCCAATTGAAAATTTTGGTCGCCAAAGGCAATGAAAAATCGCCACGTTTGGCGAGAAATCGCCACATCTGACAGCACTGAGGATGACTGCATTTGCTTACCTAGCTCGCATAGCTCGCATAGGTCATTGAAATTATCCACTTAATTGTTCATTACAACCCTTCAGTCAGAATCACGACCTGGCTTCTCACACTACCCATATTGTGTGTGTTAATTTCGTCCATGAGTGGATAAAGTCGATAATGAAGGACAAATTTTTGAGAGACTTTTCATGTCAATTTTATTTAATCTCACAGTTTTTGTCAGAAGACTGCTGAGAGAAGTTGCCGAAGATATATGATGTCCTATTTCGTCTTGTTCAAGATGTCTAAGCTGAAATTTGAACCACCGATTTGTGTTTCATAAAGCCTACTTTACACTGTTCCACAAGTAATATGATCTGTCAAAATTTTGTGTAGAAGAGTACGGATGTGATCGTCTAAACGTACTATGTAATGAAACCATCACACATTGAGAGAAAATACGGATGAAAAGTTTGACAGTCGTATGGCTCTCTTAATTTTTTGAAATGATTCAAAAAACAAGCAAGTCGCATTAGATCAGGAATGTATGTATTGTTATGTAAACACATAGAAAAAAAGTGTAACAGCTGTTTTCATTTTACTTTGTTATTGTCTTATACCGATCATGTAAACGCAAAAAATATAAATCATACGACTTTTATTCTCTTTTTTGTCATACGGATGGAATTTCATTTTACTTTTTCATTCGACTTTACGTACGTAAAGTATTACCGTGTGAAGTGGGCTTAAGCCGATACAATACCTGCTAAACCACGGGGACTTCGGTTGGTGGAGATAGTCGCAGCAATATGCTCTAGTCAACATTAAAGAAACTGATTGCTGGGATGGCTGCCTGACTGGCAGACAGCAATGTTATATGTCTTCCTCTGTACTTCCTGTACAAATTGAATTGAACACATCTTACAAAGACTGAAACTTCTGATTGGAATATCGGAATAAAATTCCCAATTTTCTGAATGTTTCGCTCTGGGACAGAACGCTCTCGCTCAAGTCCCATTATCGATCTTTGAACCATCAGCATGCCACAGGAAGGCCCCTTTCTTAAGGACTATGTAACATACAAATTGCTCCACTTAAATTTGTTGTCCATTCATGCTGCCAAGCATTTTGTTAAAACTATAAAGCTTGTTGGTCTTCATAAAGCTATGGTTCTAGTCTTCAGAGCCGTATATCATAGAACAGGTTCTCATTGGCTAGTTATACCAACGCATGTTAATCTCTGCATCTTAACAGACTTCACCCGAGCTGTTTTAAAATTGAAATTAAAATAAAAACTCTAATGATATATGTACATCAACCTTTGGTTACATCCCCAGCATATTCTGATAAGTCCTCTGAATGGGAGCCTTTCATTTACTATCCAGTAATATTCCCAGATACCTTCAGATTTATGTCCAGTTTGTGAGATATTATATCACCTAGAAGTCTAATATTTTTCCTTTTTGCAAGTATTCTCCTTTTCATAAATGGTACTATTGTGATCTTGTTCTGGTTAACCTTAAGCCCACCAGCACGCACTATCGACTTACATTCCCAAGACCTCTTTGAATGATCACAGAGAGGTCGCCCGTAGTGCAGTATATAGTGTGCTGGTTTATTAGACGTGAGGCCACTGTCCAAAAATCCCAGGTCAGACATCTCCAACGAAGCGAATTTAAAAAATATTTCTTCGGCGTCTTATTCTCAGCAGATTTCTGGCAAAAACTCTGAGAGTGAATAAAATTGCCATGAAAAGTTTCTCAAAAATCTATCAGTCCGAGTTGACTTTAAACTGTAGGTCCCGCCACTCATGTATAAAATTAACACTTACAATAAAAGTGGTGTGAGGAGCTAGGTTGTAATCCTGACTGTAGGGTTGTAATGACCAATTATGTATGTATACATGTATGATACAATATTCTAGAGTATCTCCAAATTTTCCTTTAGCAATCACACCAATAGTCCATAAGATTAATAGCCTAGACACTACCAATTCGATCACTTGGTACCCAGCACAGCGTTTAATTTGAAAATGGCACTCTGCTTCACAACAACAACAATTGCTTTGTTTGTTATTCCTCTCTTTACACCCTTTCGATAAACCATAACAATTACTAGACAACTGTTCGATAGATCTTTGTAACGGAGATCTTTAAACCACGATTACTCTCTTCATACACACAGCGTCTTCACACAAGACTGACTAAACTTTCACTCGTCTGCTTTGCCTTGCCTTTTATGTGGCAGGGTAAGCAGTCTGATGAATGTTTTTGAAGGCAAATGTTCGTGGCTTCGCCATCTCGAAATCTCTATAAATGTAAACAAGAACCAGTCACCAACAAATTCAGAGGTAATTAAAAACCTAGTTTGGATAGAAAGGTTTTCACTAAGTTTATCAAAACATCCGAAAGTTTTTTTAAATTAATCGCTTATTTAATTTAAAATGTTAAAAACTTTCAATAAATTTCCAAATTTCGTTTGTGTAACTCCTAAATGGCTTCTTAAAACTTATCACCGCTCTTCCGCTCTTACTCTAAACGATTATTCTTTACCACTTTCCCACAATGAACAAAATCGCAGTAACCCCATTCACCTTTTGTGCTGTGAAAATGGCTGTAAAACAAATGGTTAATCAATCTCTCCTGAAGTTCAAAAAAATTCAACACAAAAGGATAAATTGGAGGCATCAGTATTTAAATAATCCACACCTTCGAGGGATGATAGAATACAAAACTTTCTTTTTGTAGTCGTTTATTCACCATTACAACGTTTACTCTTCCCCCTCTACCGCATCGTTTAACGTGAATTTATTTTGAATAATTTTTTTTTTTTTATTTTTGCTGTTCTTTTCAGTTTAATTTTCTGTTTTTTTTTTATAAATACGAGTATAACGGTTATTTGCCGTTACAACACCTGCAGTTATGCTACCGTTACGCGCGTTGATGTCATCGTCGTCGCTACTGTTCCTTCTCTTTCACTTCTTTTTTTTCTCTCGTTTCGTTTCGAACATTATTTTGTCAGCCATTTGCGGGTGTTTGTGTCAGAGCTTTACGGAAGAGTGGGTCTCTCTGTGTGTGTGTATTTTTCATAACTTTTTCTGATGCCTTTTGATCTTTTGTGAAATCACTTTTTATGTTTTCTGTAAAATTTGATTAAAAAAACAGCGAACGAACGAATATTTTTTGTTGGTCTTGGCGTGTTTTAAATTAATTTATTTGAACGCTTCTTTTTTGCCCGCTTTTTCCCTGTATTTATGCTCCGCCTCGAGTTGATTGTTTTACTCAGTTGTTGTTGTATTTCATTTTTCTTTTGGAGAATTTTTGTATTCGAAACTTTTTATATCACTTTGTTTGATGTTTTAATTTCATTAAAGGATTCAGTTTTTTGATATACAACATGAATGTTCCCTAATGCAGATGTTCCCAAACATTGATGTTGCAAACAGGGATCAGCAATGAATCGCTTTTTCGCTACTCATAACCACTTATGAAATTTTGAATATAACAATATTTAAATTTAACTCTGATTCATTCATACTTACTACAACGTTAATTTATAAGTACAAATTGCAATGAGTATGCGTACAACGTTGACATCAAACTCATACCATTCGAAATAAAAAGACACATAAGCAAAAAAAGACAGAGTAGCAAGCAGGGTCTAAATTTGTTAAAATTGTTTGTTACCAGATCTAGCAAGTGCAAGAATAGTGAAAAATGCCTTAGATGTGGCTGTTCTAAGAGCACCTGATAATGATATCATGATCGCCAACATTTGTACGCTCATTTATTTTTCCAGGTAAAATCCTGTTAAAATACGTCACAAGTTATAAGGGTTGAATCCCGGTTTTTAGTTTGAATATCTACAGCTCATTAATACAAATTAGTATGACTTTAAACCGCCGTAGTCTAGAAGGTAGCATGTTGGTTTACTAAATGGGAATCCAGGGTTAAAACCTCAGTCATCTCGAACATAATGAAATATGAAAGAAATATTTCTTTCGATGACTTTCACTTTTGACAGGATCTCTGAGGCAAGAAATATGGCCACTAAAAGTCTCTAAAATCTGCAACTAAAATCTGAACTCATGGTAAGCTTAGCACGCACAATATGGGTGGTGTAAGAAACTAGGTTGTAGTCCTAACTTAAGGGTTGTAATCACAATATAGGTAAGTGACTTAAAATTAAGTGTCCAAATACCAATGATATAATGGTGGTGCTATATTTGGATCTAATCGCCATAATTTAAGATTTAAGCTACGAAATATGGTACAAATAAATTTGGAAATATTAGCTACCGGCTTCGACTTCGAACCAGATGTCATCGGTTTTTGGGCAAACTTGCCGGTAAGGGCACTGGAAAGTTTCATCCGAAGCTCGGGGTGGTTCAAACCCACCACTAACGGATCATAACAAAAGGGCTTAACTCACACTGGGTAACACAATGGGCCATATGGCCACCGAGTGAACTTGCCAGAGAACGGCAAGCTGCTCGCTAACTTAGCCTAACCTATTTACCGGCTCTATTTAAATTGTAATACTTTAAAGAAGAAGAAATTTGGTACAAATAAAACGTTCTTGGTATCAAAATTCACCGTATCAAAATTGACACTGAAGAAAGTAGAGCCTACAAATCCAGCATTCCAGGTTCAAATACAACATCTCATAAGTAATACAAATAATCCACTCTGAAAGCCCCTGATAACCTGGTGAGGAACAGTAACAACAAAAATCACAGAAGAGTACGACAAGCCTCCTCTTGGTAAAGAGTGGAACTCAGAAGAAAAATTGCTCACACACTTACACTCAGTACAACAACTCAATTGGGTGTTCCGATGGCCTAGTTGGTACGGTGCTAAACTAAACAAGTTCCGAGTGTGTTTGATTCCCACCAGAGACTCTGGGTGCTTGTGATTGCCTGATTGTTTGTCTGTTTTGCTTTCACATCGTTTAAACTGTAAACAAAAGCTCCAAAAAAAAAAAAAAAACAATGAACTTGATTACATGATAAACAAGTAAACAAAAATATACCAACAAAGCACCAGAATTAAAAAAGGTGATAAACAAGTAAACAAAAATACAACAACAAACACTACAAGAATAAATGTAAACAAAATACACAAAAACAACAATAATGAAACAACAATGTTAACATTTATAGAACTTTCGAGAAGGCGAAGCCACGAACATTCACCTTCAAGAACATTCATCAGACTGTTTACTCTGCCATATAAAAGGCAAGGCAAAGCAGGCGATTGAGTAAGTGAATTTCAGTCAGTCTTGTGTGATGAGAGTAATCGTAGTTTGAAGATTTCCTTTACAAAGATCTTTCGAATAATTGTCTAGTAATTGTTATTGTTTATGCAAAGGGTATAAACAGAGGAATATCAAAGAAATGCAAATGTTGTTGTTTACATCAAGTTGTGAACAGTGGCACACAGAATTGTGCGAATAATAAAGAATTTTAATTAAAACTAAACACAGACTTATTTTATTTGCAATCTATGAGCTCATATTTTAAACGTTTTTAAAAGGTAAAAACTATGATTACTTACAGTAAAAAAAAGGGAGATTATTAATAAAAAAAAAACAATTCACGTAAACACAGTGACAACACTGCTCATTAAATAAAAAAAAATGTCGCACACTACCCCTCTCTTTCCTTTCTTCTATAAACTATCTTTCTTGTAATCCAAGACAAAGCACTGCATGAATAGGAGTCATCTCTTGAGTGTTGGTCTGAAAAAATATTCAGTTTTAAAGAACGATAACAACCCTATCATCCCAAAACCAGTGGATTAATCACTTGCTTAGCTAGTAAAACTTGTTTAAAGAAACTGAAACAGTTCAACTAAAAAAAAGGTAAATGCAAACCGAAACGTGGATACTGTTTGACAGGTCCGTGCTCTTAGGAACAGTTTCGGAATCTCTGACGCAGCTTTTATTTCAATTATTCAATTTATTTTTACCGCAGGCATTGTCAAAATATGGTTTTTGAAAAATTATAAATAGAAAACGAAAAAAAAGAGAAGAGGAAAGAGTATGAGTAAACAACGTTTGTTTTGATTAGCCAACAATAACAACAACAACTGCAACTACCAATACAACACAACAAAGTCAATTTTTCATTCAAAACTTTTCAGAATTTTTACTTGAAGCGTGTTTGAATATTAAACAACAGCTCAGCAATAGAAATTAAATTTTTTTTTAAAGCGAAAAAAAAAAGAATTCCTTCTTTACCCAAAGGGTGTATTTATTTGACTTTCTTAATGGCGTCGCTTCTTCTTTTCATTTACACCCGTTAGTTAGTGAAGCAGCCAGCCAGCCAAACAAGTTGCCGGAAAGCGCGCAAAAAAGTGAAAGTGATTTGGCGCAATTTTATTGCCAAGGCTTCTGTTTATATTTTTGCTCACACTTTACCGTATCATTTACCGTTTAAAGGCTTCAAAATGGAACATCAGTAAGCACATATACAACTAGGAACACATAATGAGTCCCAAGGGATTTCGGCTAAAATAAAGTGGATCAACAAAAACTGAGAGAATGTAAGAGTTTAAATAGAAAAAAAAGGAAAAAGAAATTTTAAATTAAGTAATGAGCTAATTTAAGTACTTAATTATGGAAATTATTTTTAAATACGAGCATCATTTAAAACAAAGAAAAGTTGGAAGGCATTAAAATTGGGAGCAGTTAACATTATTGAAGGCTGGCACGGTGCTAGCTTTGGCATTAGTTAGTGGAAAATCTAAATAAAATTGCAATGAACCTGAATTGAACTCATTGTCGGTCAAGTCTGACTAATGATATCCCCCATACCACAGTATGTAACGAAATGGTTAGTTTTCCTCATGAAAGTAATCGTGGAAAGGAAATTGATAGTGAAAGTCTTACTGTAGAAGGCAATGGGATTGTCTTAATTCGTTATAAGACGCTATTTGATGTTTGAGAAAAGAATAAAGTTTTCCGTGGTGTACGTTATGATCAGCAACATTTAAAAAGTTTTCCTTCTCTGTTCATGTTGAAAAAAATTATTTGGGTTAAGTTATAGTAAATATAACCTTTTGTCAACTGTTAAAATTTTTAATTTTGATTTGTATTTGACAACCATTGATAATAGACAGTCGCGAGATTTGAATGAAAAAATTTAATTTCTTGAATGAAAGCAATTAATTCCGTGAATTACTTCCTTATCTACCATAGCCTTTGAATTTATCTCTGACAAAACAAAAGCTACAAAAACAAAACAATGCAGTAAACAAACCTGTTTACAAATTATCATACTGCTTAATATTGTTACGAAAATGGAAATGGTGTTGTTAAAATAATAAGCAAAAGCTCCAAAAACAACACAATGGACTTGATCACACATAAAATGATAAACAAAAGCTGCAAAAACAAAACAATGTAGTTGTTCACGTGATCAACGAATGAGTAAGCATATAGCAACAAAAACAACAGGGCTTGTTTACAAGATCGATGAATAAACAAAAATATAGCAACAACGTCCGTGTAAAAAAAAGTATAGCAGAAAGACAAACAAACAAAACAACAACAACTCTGCCTGGACGAAAGTAAATAAGATACACGAACAACAAAAATGGAAACAAGTTGTTTACATTTTTGGGTTGTTCCCGAAGGTCGTCATCATCCTTCAAGGGCATTCATCACACTGTTGATCCAGTGATATAAAAGGCAAGATAAAGCGAGCAACGATGATTCAGTTAGAATTCAGTCAGCCGTGTATGAAGACACGTTATTCTCGGAGTTCGAGTGAAGTTAGTCGTGTGACGACGTCGCGTTGAATTGAGTGAGAATTCAATCAGTAGTGTGTGAAGATACGAGATCGAGTTATAATCCAGTCAGACTTGTGTGCAGACAAGTTGCGTGAAGAAAACAGTTGTTAGTGTGGTGCTTACAAAAAAGGTTGTGAACAAAGAAGAATAACTAACAAGTGTTGTTGTTGCTTATAAAAAAGGTTATAAGCAGAGAAATATCACGAACAAGCACATATTGTGGAAGTTATCATTGTATGCGTAGAATAAGTTCGAACAGTGGCACGAAAGTTGTGCAGAAAATAAAGAATTAATTAAAAAATAAACACAGATTTATTTTTATTTTATTTGCAATCTACGAACTCATATTTTTAACGTTTTTAAAAGGTAAAAACGTAACAATATAATAACAAACACCATCATAAAAAATTGTAAACAATTAAACAAAAATACAACAAACACCAGTATAAAAAAATGATAAACATACATAACATAATTTAGTCATTTCAACCCTTCAGTCAGGATTTCGACCTCTCTCTTCATGGCAATTTTATTTACTCTCAGAGTTTTTACACGAAATCTGCTGAGAGGAAGTCGCCGAAGAAATATTTTCATATTTCCGTTTTGACCTGGGGGCAAACACAAAACCTTTTAGTGTGTATTTTAATGTTCGTACGCGAATCGTACTTATTTTGTAGTTCGTGTATATGTTGAGATATGGAGAGTCGAAATCAACAACATCCTACGTGTTGTTAAGTATGAATATGATGAGCACTTCACCAAACTTTGAATATGGGTAGAGGCTCCATGATATTAAAATAAGTATGAATGCGTATAAGTATCAGAAATTATGAATACTCATTGCTGATCTCTGGTAGGAAAGCACTGATCAAAAAACTCAGGTTCCAGTTATCTTGACACATAGTCTATTATACTAAAGCGTCACTTTGAATTGAGGACGAAGAGAATATAAGTGTGCTACAGTTATGCGAACTGGTTATTTCTAATTTGGATATTTTCTATCATTTCTTTCATTATGTTTATAACCGTTTAGAGTGAATTATTTAAAATTTTTCATAAAAATTAAATCGAATTTAATTTTTAAAATATTTTCTGCATTTAACCTCTTCAACATTTAAAATCCTCTGGTATGTTTTGCAAAATATTTTGCTACGAAAACGACAGTAAAGGATAAACGAAAATGAACTGAACAAAAATCACATGAATTCCAAAGAATGTTGACCAAGAACCAGAAAAAAACAAACTGCAAAAGACGAAACTATTAAAAGTGTTTTATGGTTGTAGAGACAAGCATAAGAAATAATGGCGTCTAACACTGAAGATTTAAAGGTTTCGAATATTTTTTTGGCACAGCCGTCGTAATGATGGCTACACCAATAGCTAAAAACAGGCAAAACAGAATAAAAAAAAATAACCATTAATAGCCGCATAAGAACAAAGGTAGCAGGGTAGCAGAAGGTAGCAGGTTGCAGTAAAAGGTGAAAAGGTTTCTTAGTCCCTTAGGCATTCAATCAATTTGATGGCTACCGTTTTAACTCCTCAGTGTCTAATCATTTGAAGCGCTCATATCGATCACGACTATTTCATGAGTATCGTAAATCCGTGAACCTTCTACCACATGCGTATCTAAAATGTTAAATGATGGAATAATAAATCAAAAATTTTAAATCGTATATCTAAAGTAACCTACACATTTCACCATTTCAAATACAATGATGATTATATGTTATCGATAATTTAACCCAAAAAAAAAAAGGAAAGAGAAGCAGTCATCTTTGTCAATAAATTGTACCACCCAAGACAGAGAGAAAGAAGAAAAAGAAGAAAAAAAAAAAACTGAAATTAAAAACGCCACTGTTTGCCAAAAAGAAAACGAAAACGAAGAAATCTCAAATGAGGGTAGAAAAACATTAAAATCGAGTAGATTTTGTTGTGGAGGGAGTGGGCAAATCATCATCATACACACCCATACCCAGAGATTGTCGTGCTATAAATTTGGTTTCTTTCTCTCTAACAAAGAATTGCCATCAAAGGCCATAATTCACTCATAGAATATTTCGTTGCTCCTAAATGATGGCTGCTCTTGCCAGTAACTTAAGCACGACGTTATAAAAAAAAACAACAAAAACCAAATCTAACCAAAATCGTTGCAAACAAATCTCAAAGACGGAACATATAATTTCTTTGAAGGAATACGTACGATTTGGTTCGATTGCCATTACGAGAACGACGCTAAGAAAACTTCAAATTTATGGTAAAAAATCTCATCAATTTTTGGTTGGTATTGTCATCATTTTCATCATCAAACATTAAAGTGCCTTTTTAAGGGTTGCCATGATTTGCATTTCTGATACGGAAATAATTTTTTTTATTTCAAAAACAATTGTGATGCAGAGATATGATATGAGATATCTACTCACCTCGTCCCGCATGAGAAACTTTCTTTAGAGCCTTCTATTAATATTGTCGCGTTTTTACCTTTTAAAAACGTTTAAAATATGAGCTCGTAGATTGTAATTAAATTTGTGTTTAGTTTTAATTAAAATTATTTATTATTCGCACAATTCTGTGTGCCACTGTTCACAACTTTATGTAAACAACAACAATTGCTTTTCTTTGTTATTCCTTTGTTTACACACTTTGTATAAACAATAACAATTACTATACAATTATTCGACAGATTTTTTAACGGAGATTTTCAAACCACGATTACTTTCTTCAAACACACCCCGTCTTCACACAAGACTGTCTGATCTTCACGCTTTGCCTTGCCTTTTATAAATAGTGTAAACAGTCTGATGAAAGTTCTGAAAGGCGTATGTTGATGACTTCGCCTTTTCAAAATCTCCATAAATGTAAACATCGTTGTTTATATTTATTACTGTAGTATTGTTTGAGTATTTTGTTTACATTTATTCTAGTAGTGTTGTTGGTGTATTGTTGTTTACTTGTTTACCTGTTTTATGCTGGTGTTTGTTGTTATATTAAGCAGTACGATAATTTGTAAACAAGTTTGTTTACTGTATTGTTTTGTTTTTGTAGCTTTTGTTTATAATTTTATTGTTAAGCGGTGTAAAAGCAAAACGCCAGTATCTAGATTTTTCATTTTCGTAACAATACAGTTCACCACCTAAACCATAACAAGGCCTTACTCAAAACAGCTTTTTTTAGAAATACTATTTGAATCGGCTCCACCACTTAGATTCTTGGCTAAAAATCTGTACCCTTTACATTTATTTCGAAGGACCATAGTTTGTGTACCTTACACTCAGTAAAAGCTAGCACAAGGCTAAGCTAACTATACTTAATCTGTCTACGACATATCTTAGGTTGGCGAAATACACACTTACGAATACAACAATAATCCGAAATACTACGAAATTGTAAAAGCACTGATGCTATGGTAATGCCAAATCCTTAGGTACTGTCTATACAAACTTCAAAACGATTTTTTTAGCACCAAAATGTCGAAGAAGAATAAAGTACTACTGAATACAGACTGAAGCCGCCGTAGTTTAGTAGGTGGTGTGTTAAATTATTAGATTTAAGGCCACAGTTCAAAACCCAACCCAGACATCTCCAACAAAAGGAAGAATGAAAAAATATTTCTTCGGCAACTTCTTCTCAGCAGGATTCTGGCAAAAGCTCAGAAAGAAACTAATATTACTATTAAAAGTTTTTCCAAAAACCTATCGTTCGGAGTCGACTTTAAGCTGAAGGTCCTGCCATTATACACTCAGGAGATGTCTCCTACTCATGCAATACATTGGATTGAAGCTAGGAAAAAAATGAAGGGGAAGTTGAAAATAGAAAGTAGGATTATGGGTATTACCATCAAATTTTTTTATATTTTTAGTAATGGAAGAGAACTCTCCCTTTCGTATAGTGCGAATAAAGAATGAATCTCTTTGTTATGTGTTGTGCGATCCACTAAGTATTCGATGAAGGGCGGATATGGTCTAAACGCTAATATAAGCTTAGCGGTTTTATCAAGATACTTAATGGTCATACAGATAACGTGTTGTAAAGGTTAGCTGATAGGAAAATATAATTCCAATTCACAAGTCAGAAATTCCAATCATGCGTATACTTGGACTGGATCCTGATATTTTGTTTATGTGTGATTCTTAATAAATCTAATCCAAGTTTGAGTTCATTGTTTTCGAATTTTTAAATTAAGATCCTTCAAATCAAATAATTCATCCTTAAAACCTTCCAAAGTTCCCACAGTAAGTCGAATCAATTATAAACATCATGGAAAGGTCAATCAGCACCACCACTTGAAAAAGTGTTGAATCCAATGAGAGAAGTTCCGCTCTACCGTACCCAATACAACAACCCGATTCATTTTTTTAGAGAACGTTGTTTGTAAGAAACTAGAGATCGTAACCCCAACATTCTAGAGCCAACTGAAACAGGACAACAGAATAAATAACCAAAAAAAAAAACGAGCCAGAAAATGCGGAATGACGTTCCTAGCTCCGTAGAGATAAGATACTGAATGTTAACAAATCCGAAACATTTTATGAAGAGGTTTAGGTTTAGGTTAGAAGACGTGTACTTGCGAATTGAGAAAAGTACCGTACCCGGTGGTCCAGTTGACCCATTGTACAACGTCCTAAAGGGGAGAGGATTATAAGGGAGATATGGGAAAAGGTGAGGAAGTAGGAAAGGGAGAATAAGGAAGCAGAGGTATTACACAGACTAACAATACACACAAGAGAGCACGACTACACTATTGAAGCCCTAGCTTTTATCAACAAGCTCAAACTAATAATGAAGCGAGCCTTTATGTCGGCTCTCTACACAGAACTAAAATCCTCAAGGAAGCCCCTACCAAGAGTCTTTAACCTCAACCTACTAAGGGCTGGTCAGTTGTAGAGGAGGTGTTCGATAGTCTCCAACTCCTCCTCATCTCAACATACGGCTGGGATCTGTTCCAGATTGGGGGATCAAGACCAACTATAACATCGCCCTCAGAAAGTGAACCTAATCTAGAGAGAGCATCCGCCGCCTCATTACCGAGTATTCCGCTATACGGATTCGGTCTGGTCCAAAAGTCATTAACGACTCCTTGCACTTGCGTACGAGCCGTAATTTTCACCAGACCGACGCAATGGCCCTTAGGGCAGCCTGACTGTCAACAAAGATCGTATAAGATTCCGAATCCGAAGTAGGACTACCAGCTATGGCCTCGATAACCTTCAAGATTGCGAAGATCGTTGCCTGAAACACGCTACAGTCATCCTTTAACCTAAAGTGAAGTTCAAGACCGAGTTCCCTACAGAAAACCCCAACACCTGTACCTCTACTTAACTTCGACCCATCTGTGAAGATGGGTATAAATTTCTGCCCCAGGAGTACCACATAATTCCATAGTGCCCTATCCGGTATAAGTATCCTCAAACCAGGTGGGTTTTTTCCGAAAGTCCGTACCTCCCTCAGAAAAGATGACGTTCAGAAGAAGAACTGTGATAATAACACTGAATCGTTGCAAATGATGGTGAAAACATGTTGGTCGCCATGGAGTTTTTGTTACTAATTTGGCAGACAATGATTTATTTTGAGCTAAACTTCTCCAGAGACGTATTATATCCCTATTGTCCATCTTTAGCCAGGAGAATATGAATTGTCTTCCATAATGTCTAGCATAAAACTATTGATTGATAGTGATCCCAACGCATCTACCTTCAGAACGAAAACCGATTATTATATCAGTGAAGTCAGATGAGGTTGAAAATCAAGAAGAAAATTATGAATATTACTGAACTTAACTAAATTCGTCACAGCAGCCCTTTAGTCGGTATTACAATCTAGCCGCGCACACGATCGATGTTGTGAGTATTCATTTTGCAGCCATGAGTGTAACTGCCTTAACATTGGCTAGGAACGACAGATTTGTGAAACTTTTCACGATAATTATTTAACTGTCAGAGTTTTTGACAGAAAACTGTTGAGAAGTTGCTGAAAGAAATTTTTTTTATTTTTTTGTTTTGTGCGAGATGTCTGAGGTTTGAACCTCGGACTCTGGTTTATTAAACCAAAACACTATATAAAGGGTGATTTTTTAGCTATTATCTTTTTGGCAACACTGGTTTAAACAGCTCACGCACGTTTCGTGTTTTGTTTCACTGTCAAACATCTTCAGTTTGGTCTATAAATTAACCATGAATCGTCTTTCAAACGAACAACGCTTGCAAATCATTGAATTTTATTATCAAAATGGGCTCTTGGAAGATTGGCCGAAGATCCACTTCTTTATCGAAAAATTGCGTTCAGCGACGAAGCTCATTTTTGGCTCAATGGATACGTAAATAAGCAGAATTGTCGATTTTGGAGTGAAGATCAGCCAGAAGCATTGCAAAAGCTACCAATGCATCCAGAAAATGGTCTGGTGGCATCATTGGACCGTACTTCTTCAAAGATGCTGCGAATCGTAACGCCTTTAGACTATTTTTTGTGGGGCTATGTTAAAGCTCATGCCTATACAGACAAGCCCGCTTCAATTGACGCACTGGAAGACAACATTGAAGCATTTATTCGTGAGATACCGGCCGAAATTGGACTAAGCGGATGGACCATTTGAGGCGCAGTCGCGGTTAACATTTGCATGAAATAATCTTCAAACATTAAATTATATGGACCGTACTATCGATTCAAATAAAGATTTCATGCATTTTCCTGAATTTTAGGTGTTTTTTTTTTTTAAATTTTCCTATAGCTCTTAAAAAATCTCCCTATACTAGAATACGGCGACTTATAAAGATTCATAAGTAAAAAAATGCGAATGTAAGTAAAGAAATAACAAGAAAATGGATGAAAGAAGTTTTGTGTGAGAATCCTCTTAAGCGGACTAAAAGGCATCAAAAATGACTCTACTATGGATTACGGAAGCTGAACAAAAAATTCTAAAAATGTCATGTTTATAAAATAATTTTTTAAACGATTTTAACTATCACCCCTATTCTGTGTTTCGGTTCGAATCGAAAGTTTCTCCGTCTGGCAATTTTGGTATTCTGCGTTTCGATTCCGCTCAGTTTCTTTCGATTATATGTATTCTGCATTACGATCGGAGCTCCGTTTCTCTCAGTTGTTTTTTTTTTTTTTGTTAACGGAGGTTTTTTCTACTTTTGTTTTTTTTAAGTAAAAAAGTGAAAAAATTTAAGTACAAAATTAAAAAACTCAGAAACGATTTAAATAAAAATTATTATAATTTTTTTGTTTTAAATTGTTATTTTTTATACTGGAATATGAGTGTTTTGTTATGTATGTATGCAGGTCAAAAACATCAACACCGGAGCAGTACGAAAAACTGGCAAATTTAATGGCGGCTAAAGCTGACATAGCTTGTGGGTATCACCAGCGTTCAAAGGTGTGGATTGACTGGAAAAGCTACATAAAGAAGAAGTTATCAGCTAATAAAAGGGAAATGATGAGCACCGGAGGAGGCCCTTGCCGCTTGCAACGTATAAGCCCCTTGGAAGAAAAAGTAGTGCAGCTGACGGGGCTAGTGACAAGTACATCGGGTATAAGCGGTGCAGTAGATGTTGGAGTTGCCTGTGAGGTTGAAGAAACTGAAATGGACATTTCAGCACGTTCTGAAGACCTACCTTCCACCTCCAAAAGGCGACAACAGAGCACAAAAGACACAACTTTGTCTTTGCTGAAGGAGCAATTAAAATGTCAGCAAGAATTTTATGAAGAGGCGAAAGAGTTCAACAATGTCATATCCAAGAAGTATGATGAAATATCAACGCACCTAAGGCGTATAAATCGATCAGTGGAAAAAATGGCAGAAATTGCAGGTAAGCAATTAGAAGAGGAACAGCGCTATAATAAAATTAATGAAGAATTGCTGAAAAAGAAAGTGGAACAATGAATTTTTTAATTATTTACCTATTTTTAATATGAAACAAAATAGACTGAACTTGTTATATTTTTATTAAATACAGATTTTTTTTATTGAATTGTAGTAAAGTTGGTATTTAATTTCCTTTTATTTTAAATATAAAATAATATGCATTAAAAACTAGAAAAATATTTATTTTCTTAATTCTAAAAATTGGAAAGTATATTATGGCGAATACCGCGTGCTTTTGAAGCGTAATCTGAGTCTACATTTTCCTCTTCGCCCTCTCCCTCAGTACTTTCAACTTCCGATTCATTATTTTCGTAATCTTCCACTCGGTAGTATATACAAATGTTGTGAAGGGCACAAACAACATTAATTATTTGACTGGCTTTCAGTGGGGAGTAATGAAGTTCTTTAGCACCCAATAAACAGCGAAATCGGGTTTTTAAGACCCCAATAGTTCGTTCAACTATATTTCTCGTCTTTGAGTGACGAATGTTATAGTTGCTTTCCCGGCTGCCGTCACTTGGAGTGTGATACGGAGTCATTAGCCAGGGTTCCAGGGGGTATCCTGCATTGCAGTTGTCTCTGATGCTACGCTTTTCAAGCCTTGTGTCTGTATTTCTGTCGTTGTTCTCCTCTTCCAACAATAATGCAGCTGCAATAGACTCCATTTCTCCTTAAATTTTAAATAAAAATGCAACTCACTAAATTATTTCTTTACAAACAGTTATTATTAACGTTTTGTCTTTACATATTTTACAACAACACTTTTATTTTTTACTTTTTTTAGTTAATTTCAGCTTCACTAGATTATACACACTTATATTATGCAAAACTTATTTTTACTTTTTTATTTTATTTCAATATTTTTCTTTTATTAAATTTATAAACAATTTACTTTATTATACATAGAACTTGTTTTATTAAATTTGACATTTGTTGATTAAAATTATAACAGATTTGCTTATTCTGCTCTTTCATTTCCACATTCCACATTTATACAATTGATTTTGTAAACATTGTTATCTTCTTATTCTTTCGATTCCGTTTTTCTGTAGAATACCAATTTTCGATCGTAACGGAACTGAATGCGGAGACGTAATCGAAATGCAGAATAGGGGTGTATAACTATACATGGCAACCCTGGCTAGTTTATTTAGTATCCCTTAAAGAATGTCTTGATGGTTTCTTGACTCATATATTTTCGTAGTTCTGACATTAACTGCTATCGCACGAAGAAGCATCATTCAAGAGCACGAGAGGACAAAAACAAAAAAAAAAAAAAAAAAATAAACTGCCTTGGAAGGATACTAAATTCTCAAAAAACACACAAAAACAAAAAAATAACGAACAGAGAGGAAATAAAATTGAAAATGTTTGGAAAGGGTCACATAAAAATGCGAAAGAAATCCAAAACGAAAATAAGCACGTGCGGGTGTATGGCCTGGCCAACATTTGAGCAAAAATAAAATGTAAGGAAGGCGAATGTTAAGATTGAATGAATGGTAGGAAAATATATAAATTTTCCCGCCAAAGTAACGATTTATTGACAACTACCGTTTACCTCTGGCCCCCTTTCTTATACTCTCTATACCATTAGAAGATTTCAGTGTTAAAACTAAAACGAAACGAAGAAGTTGGCTTAAACAAACGATGCGCTACATTTTACAACTCATTGTCGATATCTTTGAAAAACAATCAGTTTTGTACTCATGGGCTGAGCCATAGATCTTCGGCACTTCTTCTATGTTTTTTTTTTGTTTTTGTTTTTCTTCCTTAAGAGAGAAACAACGAAGACGACATTAAAAACGTCGTTTTACAAACAATAAATAAAATCGTACACCAAAGAAAGGCAACAAGAAAGAGAGCGGGAGAGAGATGCACTAAAGCAGTGAAAGAATCTTGAGCAGGAGAAATGAAATTATTATACAAGTGTTTGGTTGTATGGGTGGGTGGATGGTAGTATTGGATGGATAGGTCGTTTCGTTAAACACTTTCATTTTGTCTTATTTCCGTCTTATTTTTAAGCCATAAATACTCGTATAAATGCTAACATCCCTGGTGTGGGTGTATGGGTGTACATATATGTGTGGTATGTGCCAGTGTAATTATAACAAATTTCTTAAATATTTGTAACAATGTTTGTATATAACCGTACATATACATAAGGGCTGCTAATGAATCATTTAAATATCATTTTACATACATACATCCACACATACATACATACAAACACAATTATTTATATGGATATTATACTCTGTGATATATTTTTGTAATACAGTTGGCGCTCACATCGTCACTTTTCCCAACTGTAAGTTTGAGTTTCTTTCAGTTGGTTGATAATTTTTTTTTTTTGGCTGACATTAATTTCCATCAAATGAATGGGTTGCCCCCAAAAAATAAAACACTCTGCAGAAATGGCACACTTATGGCACGCAAAGGAAGAAAAATTTAAATTAAAAAAGAAAGAAGTTCTCTAATTCTCTAAAAATATAAGTAGAAAGCGCATCCTAGAGTTACTTGATAAACTAAGAAAAGGTTTAAGCTGTTTCGAGCACATAATGTGTCCAAACGTCGGAGTATCCTTCATTACTTAGGAAATTGTATGGACCTAGGAAATTGTATCGAGTTTAATGTCGACACCGTACAACTTATTTTTGCCAAACTATCCATGGCAATTTTATTTATGGTGTTTTCTTTTCTACCAAAAAATGTGCATTTTATTAACGCAAAATACAATTTTGCGTTTGTTTCTTAAAAATGTTTCGCCCTCTAAAAGGGTGGTATGTTTTATTCTAAATAATTCGCACTTGCCAATGGTGGAGGGCATTGCATTTTATGCCCTGTATAAATCGAGAGTGCTGATAATGCCCTGTAAAGCAGATGACTTTTGTTTATTTATAGGGCTACCAGATGAAATTTAAAAAAGTCGCCTGGTATTGTTATCCAATTTAAAGTTAATTTTTTCATTGTTTTGTGGAGTAATCTTAAGGAAATATTACATTATTAAAGCTACATGGTCAGCAATATAAAAAATTGCATTCAATGTTAGAACAGTGTTAAAATATTTTTTTTTTTTGTTATAAAAAAGCGTGCAAAAAATGAAGTCGAAAAATTAGCGATCTGGCAACACCTTTGAACAAATTGGCATTTCCTCATTCATTTTCTTAATAAGTGGTAAACACAAGACATACCCTTTTTTAATATTTGTGTTATGTTCTTCTCAAATAAAAAATGACATTATAACAGGGTTGGTCAAAAATTTTTTTAATGCACCTTGTAAGAGGGTGACATTCTCTTTGTAGAAAAGAAAACACCATTACTGTCAGAATTTTTATCTGAACACTTCTGAAAGGAAGTTACCGAACATATATTAAATATATTTTAAGCAGTCAAACACTCTTCTAAATCATTTTTATTTATTTACTTATTTAAGTCAATGGACAAATTCCTTACTGACTAATAACAAAAATAGGTACGAATAAAATTAAATACAATTACAAACAGTTTCTTCAAAAATAACGTAATTATTATAATAAAAATAGGAAAAGTTAAGAATTGAGAAAAACATTAATATTCCGTTTTATAACACAAGAATTTAAAGAAAAATCAACAAAGTTTGACAAATAATTAAATTGACGGCAAATTCTAGTTAATGGATCAGCAACAGCATAATTAGTTCTGCAGAATTGAATATAAATAAGATTATAACAGCGGAAGTTACGACAAGGAATATTGAATTTAACCGATCTTAACAGAAATTCACAGCAAATATTACCATTGATCAGGTTAAACATAAAGGATATATTTAACATCGTTCGACGGCTCTTAAGGGTAGGCAGTTTTATTAATGCCAGTCTGCTAGTATATGGAGGCAAATCTAAATAATTCCATCCAAGGCCACACAAACAGAAGAGAAGAAATTGTTTCTGCACAGATTCGATGTATTCACTGTAAACATCATAGTGAGGATCCCACACAATGGATCCATACTCCAAAATTGGTCTGACAAGTGATACATATAGCTGTTTGGTAATATAAGGATCAGAAAATTTTTTTGCCCAACGTTTTATGAAGCCAAGAGTGCTTCTTGCCTTATTTACAGTCAAAGTGATATGATCATTAAAGTTTAATTTTGTCCCTAATAGGATCCCGAGATCAATAAAAGAGTCAACATTCTCCAATTGATGACCTCCAAGCAAGTAATTAACCGTGATAAAATTATTTCTTGAGAACCGCATACATTTACATTTTTTAATACAGGTAAACCTCGATTTACGCGGTTTGTTGGGACCGACGAAATTATGTTTAAATCGAAAACGCGTAAAATGAGGTTAAGAATTCATATAAAAGCTTATTTTGGGACCAAAAATTACGTATATCGCGTAATTCGAAACATAAAATACATGTAAAACTCACTTTTGGTACTGAAAAATCGTGTAAAAAAAACACACCAAATTATTTTTTATTATTAAACTGCTATTATTTAATTTTTACTTTTCATTTATTAAAAATAAATTTCTGTGTTTTCTTAAACACTATACAGTTATCAAAAATAAAAATACATAATATAAAACAAAGAACATAACGTCAAAAATAAATTCAGTTTCATATTTTTTTTCATATTCATTTTTTAAGTTTTAAAAATTGATAAACGAAAATAACAAAATTTAGAAAAGAATAAAAGATATTTCTACTCTTTGTCAAGTGTGAAGAAATCTGTTATCCGCTTCTGTTTTTTTTCCATTTCATACTTCTTGAGAAGTTCTTCATATGGAGCTAACGATTTTCTAATTGAAGATTCAAATGAAGCTGATCGATTTGGTAGTCGATCGGTATTTAAAGAAAATTTTATTAACTCTTGTCCCATATGCAAAAATATCGTTAATTTTGAAGAATCCATGTCAGTGCAGTCTTCGTCGTCTTCATCGGTCAATCCTTCTGAATCTTCGGCCAACTCTATTAAATCCAGTTCTGTCAGCTCCACATCATCATTTATCATTTCCATGATATCGCCCGCAGCTACGTTTTCAAATATTTCATTTGATTGAGTGACTTCTAATATTTCAGAAGATAGGGGACTGTCCATGTTGTCAGTACCTACAACTTCCAGCCAAAGTTTTTTCCAACAACCATTAAGCGTAGAAGATTTTAAATCTTTAATGGATTCTGATGTTGTATTAACGCAATTTAAAACCGAAAATTCTTTGCATAAATCTGGTAGACTTAAATTTGGCTTCTCTTCCATTAAATTTAAAATAAACTGGAGATATTTCTTTATGTAGTATGATTTAAAGGTAGAGATAATGCCCATATCCAATGGCTGCAGAATAGATGTTGTATTTGGTGGCAAAAACATTACTTTAATATTTGGATGCAATAAATTTTTCGGGTGACAGGGAGCATTATCGACTAGAAGTAGAATCTTAAAATCTAAATTTTTAGTTTTTACATATGTTTCAGCATCTTTTGCAAATATATTCTGGAACCAATCAGCAAATAGTTTTGAAGACATCCAGGCTTTATTATTTGCTCTCCAGTGCACGGGTAATTTCGACTTATTCACATTTTTCATACATCTAGGGTTCATAAACTTATTTAAAAATAATGGTTTCATTACAAAATCCCCTGAAGCATAAGAGCACAATAAAAGTGTTACTCTTTCTTTTGATTTTTTGTGTCCGGCAGCAGTAGAATGTTTTTCCAAAACATATGACCTTTTCGGGATAGATTTCCATACCAAACCAGTCTCGTCGGCATTAAATACTTGATGAGGATGATATCCTCCATCCTTTATTATCTGCTGAAAATGATTTGGAAATGGGGCTGCAGCATTCACGTCACCCGATGAGGATTCTCCTTGGATAAATAAATTTCGTAAACCAGCCCTTTTCTTAAATTTTTCGAACCAGCCGTTATTTGCCAAAAATTTGCTTTTGCAATCAGCATCATCAGGTTGCTGCAAACAATCGAAAATTTTTAAAGCTTTCTGTTTAATGACCCTTTTGTCTTGTTTATCTATTGCATGTTCTATCCAAATTAATAACGATTTTTCCATTTTTTCAATTAAATTATCTCGAACATAAGACACACGTTTTGATGTAGCGGCAGCTCCATCACAAACACTTCTACGAATTTTATTTTCGTTTTTTTGAATTGATCGTATCGTGGATTCATTTAAATTTAAAATTTTTGCTAAAGGAGAAGGCTTTTCTCCACCTTTTAACCGATCCAAAATATTCACTTTATCCAGCAATGAGATGACTTTTCTCTTTTGAAATGTTTTTTTCTGCGCTGGAACCATTTCTAAATAATATTAAAATATACTCAATCTTTTTGTACACTATAATTTTTGAAAATTAACTTGTTAAAAAAATTAACCTTTTTTACAACGCAGAGCTGCATTTCATGTAAATCGAGGGTTGCCACTATTTTTTAAACGCGTTATATAAAAATCGCGTAAAAAAAATCGCGTAATTAGAAAAATGGATGTTATTTTTGAATCGCGTTATAACAAAATCGCGTAAATGAAGTATCGCGTAAATCGAGGTTTACCTGTATTCAGCTCCATCGTGTTGTACTCGCACCACGAAAAGAATTTATTGAGATCATTTTGAAGATACATATCCTCGATGAAATTATTAAAGGAGAGAAAAACTTTTACATCGTCAGCATACATCAAGATATTGGCAAAATTAATTATGTTGGGAAGATCGTTTATAAACAGCGAAAAAATAAATATACTTAGATAAGCTATTGTTCACGCATACGGTCTGCTTTCCCATTAAAGGGTCATATAGGCATTGGTAATCCTAGAATATGTTTTCTAGCCTGAGTTTAAACGATTCTAACTGACGGAATCTAACTTGGATTCCATTATTCCATTATCGTTATTGGTCACTCTTACAAATTCTTGAATAATAGGGTTACCATCATTATCTAAAAACAACAACCTCTTTAAAAATATATTGGATTGTTTTGTTGGGTATAGTAGAGTGGAACTTTAATCGTTATCATTTTATCAACCTGCTCCTTACCTAGAGATAACGCTGCTCGATGTTCTTATGATGTCTGGTGCTGTTATAGCTTGTTGTCACGTCTTTTCTTGACTGAACACTATATTTCAACACTTTACCCAGAGCCTCTGGTGGGAATAGAACCCATGACCCTCACTCTAATAGTCTAGCACTACTACCCACTAGACTACCAGGGCACTCACAAGGAAATGTTTTAACTAATAACAGCAGGAAATTCTACTCCATGGATTATAATTCACCAAAGCTATTGCTGCTGTAACAAAATAAATGAAATTGTTACAAACAATTTCATATTTTCACTAGCTTTATTGGTGGATTAACCAACGGTTCGCATAAGGCAATAAAGGCCAAATCTTAAAGCGGAAAGTTTCAAAATAAATAAACACTACGCTCCCTTCCTTTATACATACATATGTGTCATTTAACACCGACTTAAAACTGCTTAGTGAAACAAATAATGACTCAAAAATACTTAATTGGTCGTTAGAACCCTTCAGTCAGGATTACGGCCTAGTTTCTCATACCACTTACATTGTGTGCGTTAGTTTTATACATGAGTTCCTGGACCTACAGTTTAAAGTCGATTCCGAACGACAGATTTTTGAGAAACTATTTTGTGGCAATTTTATTTACTTTCAGAGTTTTTACCAGAAGACTGTTAAGAGGAAGTCGTCGAAAAAAATTTTTTCATATTACATTGCGTTCGAGATGTCGGACTCTGAGTTTGAGTTAGAGACCAGCAATGAGTATTCAAAAAGATGAGAAGAATTGAATCATACTCAGAATTTCTGATACTTATACCCATTCATACTTATTTTAATATCATGGAACTCTACTCATATTCCAAGTTTGAAGTATTCATCATATTCATACTTAACAACATGTATGATGTTATTTATGAGTATGTTCGACTCTCCATAACTCAATATACACATGAATCACAAAATAAGTATGATTCGTGTACAAACACTAAAATGGTTTTATGTTTACTCTGCTTGCTGCTTTGTCTTTTTTCTTTTGTTGTAAATACACCAACAACTAAGACTATAAATTTTGATGAATGATTCGAATCACTCGAATCATTTATAGGTATTATAAGTACTTTTCTAAAGTTATGAATCTAAATGAGTATGAGCTTATAAATCCAACATATTTCGAATGGTATGAGCTTGATGTCAATGTTGTACGCATACTCATTGCAACCTGTACTTATAAATCAACGTTGTAGTGAGTATGAATGAATCAGAGTACATAGTTAAATTTCAATGTTGTTGACTCACTTATATTCAAAATTTCATGTCTGCTTACTGTTTAATATAAGTTAAGAGAACATTAACCCGATTTGGAATACAAAATGTGTCCAATTATCAGCATATCCTTCATTCAAGGACTTAGGAAACTGCATCAACTCCGAAGGACTAATTTTTGAGAAACTTTTCATTGCAATTTTATTTACTCTTCGAGTTCTTGCCAGAAGACTAGTGAAACAATGTTGCCGAAGAAATATTTTTTCATATTTGTTTTCGTTCGAGATGTGTGAGCTGGGGTTTAAACCAAGGCTTCGCCTCTATATTAATAACAACATAATATGAGAGAATTGGTCGTTACAACCCTACAGTCAGGATTACGACCTAGTCTCTCACATCACTTATACCGTATGTGTTCATTTTATCCATAAGTGGCGGGACCTACAATTTAAAGTCGACTCCGAACGGTAAATTTTTGAGAAACTTTTCATAGCGATTTTATTTACTCTCAGAGTAGTTGCCAGAAAACTACGGAGAGGCAGTTAACGAAGAAATATTTTTTCATATTTGTTTTCGTTCGAATTGTCTGAACCAGGGTATTGCGTCTAATAAGCATACTAATAGACTACGGCGACTTCAATAATAATTTCTAGTATATAAAATATGTTTTTCCCAGTTTTCCAACGAAGATATCCGAATTTTGACAGCTAATAATGGCCATCCTATTCAAGCTACATCTGTCAAATACAACGACTTGAGCATAACAGTATGGGCTCTAGAGCGGCTGGCAACTGACCCTAATTTTCATCGAAAAATCATCTTCAGCAATAATTCTAATTTCTGAATGAACAATCAAAATTGTCGAATTAAGGACGATACCAACCCTTATGAGATCCAGAAGTGTACCAAAAAAATTCTTGCTTTATATGGAAGCCCAAAGCTGGCGGCGTCATCGATCCATTTTTCTTTGACATCAACATTAGTCAGGCCATGACTTTCAACTGCAAGTTCTATAAGACAATGATTACCACTTTGTTTTGGACTGAATTGGGTGATCTGGATACCAACGCCATGTGTTTGCAGCATGACGGCACTGCGTGCCTTACAGCTCATGTCACATTGGATCTTGTGCACGAGCAATTTGAGGGTCATGGTCATCTCACATGGGGTTTATGGGAACTGACCGCCTAGATTGCACAACGATCGAACAATTCCAGAGCTTAGTGTTAGTAAAAGTGGACTAGAATAGTCATAAATGACCCTGACAAATACCGGGGTTGTTTTTGCTTGATTGTATTCGATTCCAATTGGGTTTCATTTCTATACAAAAGAGGGGACTTCATTCCTACTTTGAATATTTCTTTACTTTGAATTTAATTCCGAATCTCTTCTTCTACTCGTTGAGTCATTATCTGCGTCACTAAGCAGTTTTATGTCGGTGTGAAATATCGCATATAAAGAAAGAGCGCGTAGTGTCTGTTCATTTCGAAACTTTTCACTTTTAGATGTGGCCTTAATTGCCTTGTGTAATATGCTGGCCAATCTACCACTAAAGTTAGCGAAAATATGTAATTGTTGAGAACAATTTCATTTATTTCAGCAGTAGCAATAGCGTTGGTAGACTATAATCCTACTGTTATTAGTTAAAACTTTATTTTGAAGCTTTAGAATAGATTTCGAAAATCCAAGTAGTATTCAATTTGTAAGTAGTCAAGAAAGAAGATATTATCGCTTAGTAGGTAAAGTGTTTATTCTGGAAGTGCCGTCACAACCAGGGATAACAACAACAAACATCATAGAAAGATCAAGCAGCGCCATATTTTGTGCGAAATCATGTCGAAATCCTTCAATTTCGACACTACTACACCCAATAAAACAATCCAATATATTTACATACAGGTTGTTGTTTCAAGATGATGATGGCAACCCTATTATTCAAGAATCAGTAACAACGAAAATTGAATTAATATTTTACAAAATATTTCAATATTTTGTTTCTTTTCTACTCAATTTTGGCCAACCCTGATTTTAATACATCATTTGCTTCCAAAAAAAAAAAAAAATAAGAATAAAAATCCCTCATCAGAGGATGGGTATTTAAATGTTGCTGATGATGTTGATGGTGTTGTGCGCCTTCGGCATATTCTTTAATTGCCTAATTTTGCAGTTTGAATGATGGCAAATGTTTCACTGAAATAAGGGTTGCTGTTGCTTAATTTGTATAAGTATTTATACGCTTATATATGTACATATATACAAATACAAAAACCAACACAACTACAAAGGTAAGTATATACGTACGCTACTCATACCATAAATACATTCAAACACAGCAAAGAAATTAAGTCACAGTTACAGTGATGAACGTTCTACGTTGGCAGCAGTTGCCAGTGGAAAATGGAATGACAAAAATGAAAATGAAAAGAAAAAGAAAAACAAAAAAAAAACGTTAAAGAAAGTATATGAAGAAGAACAAGTTTTTGCTGGTTGTCGCCAAAAAGTGGCATCATTTAAATATTTTACTTGTCATGTCATGGTTGCAAACGAATACAAAAATTTTGCTCTCTCTGTTACACAACACTTGAGGCAAATTATGGCCTAATATTTTAGGCTAATGTTAATGTTTATGGCCTTTTTCTGTTCTTCTTCTTCTCCTTCTTCTTGTTTTCAGTTTTGATCTCCACCCACCCTTTAAAAGTCTTGTCAACTCTTAACGTTTTTTCTATTTTTTTAAATGATGGGAAAAACAAATTAATTCCATCATTCCACGTATTTTTTCGTTTTCAAATACTCGTCTTCGTTTTCAAATTTTTTTGCCTCCGGGTAAATGCTAAATTATTTGTCTCTTATAAGGTATTATTTCTTAGTATCCACACACATATTCATAAACCTATGTATTTGAATTTTAAAGGTGTCTCCAGGCAGACTTTCCCTTTTAGGCCATGACAGTATTTCTTCTGTTTTTTTTCTAAAGGTTTTCCGAGATCTGTTTAATGTTTTGGAAACAGTCTGACATGCTGTTCTCTGTTTTCTTTTTTGTGTTTCTTTAATTTTTTTCCATTCCGAAATGAATTTGAAACAGATTACAAGTGAAATAATTAACTTGACTTGACTTGGAAAGAAAACTCTATGTAATGCTGGAAGATGAATGTGAATGTAGCAACATGGGGATGAATGAGAAAGGATTTCTTACTGCATTTTTTATATCCTCAGCTGTTATAAACATTAGTGGTATATTAGTGTTTTCGGAGCGCAAAAATATCGTATAAAACATTTTACTCTAAGTTAAGAAGGCTCTACACATCTAGTTTTAATCGAATTATAACTTCACAGTCAGCAGTCGCCGTAGTCTTATTAGACGTGAGATCTTGATTCAAACCCGAGGTCAGACACCTCTAATAAAACGATTTCTGGAAAAAACTCTGAGAGTAACAAAACTGAAATGAAAGGTTTCTCAAAACATCTGTCGTTTCTGTTTACTTGGAGCCCTTAAAAATTAATATGCTTTATTCCCCTTTCAACTAATCCCCTACAAAGATGCATAACTTTTCGAAAAGAAAGCATGCCTCATCGCCACAACACCCAATATAGCAAACCAATACATTTTAAGGCAGGACCGTAGGTGTCCGATATAAGTGGTTGCCGAATTTCAAAACTGCTGTGTCCACACAGTAGATAGCAGGAGAATCAGGGAACTCCTTATGTCCGACAAGAAAACGGTTCGCATTCAAACGGGAATTGTAAATCAACACTGTGATATTGACAGTTTCGCTGAAAAGCTCGGTCTGCCCCACTAGTATTACTGTAGAAGCTGTTATGATGTGGGGAAACGAAATCGGTGTAACAGAACAGAAGTCATGGGTTTTTGGGTGACAGAAAGTTTGAAGCCTGTGCGTTGTGGCGAACGTTCTACTAAGGGAACTGGCCGGTTTCATCCAGAGCTCATGATGCTTGAAACTCACCCCTAAGGGATTATGACAACGGGGTAATACAATGGGCCATATGACCACCGTGTGAACTTGCCTGTGAACGGCAAACTAAGATGGCAACCCCATCATACTACCAATCAGATTATTAGCAGGAAAAAGGCGTGTTATACATTTTTTATACAGTCCTATCCTACTTAAAAGAACCAGGTAGATATGTAGGTATGTTGACTGTCACATACCTTGTCAACAAACACCTAACTCATCGTGTCCCCCTGTTTTGTGCTCACCATTGAGATATTCCAATCATATAAAGTTTATAGGCAATCCATATCATGTACTTAATTCCAATTTTTTTCAAAACAACTACTATTAAACGAGTAAAGTAAAAAATAGTAAAATATTTACATCTCTTGTATTCAATAGCTTTTCAGTGAGATAGAAAGTGTTTCATAATTTCGAAGTTTTCCACACAACCGTGTGTGTATTCGCGATTATTTGTCGCACCTTCGCCGTCCTACTCAATTTACTTTATTTTATTTATTTATTTATTTCTTTATTCGATATTCGAAATTAGAACGTACAACAAATTAGTAAAAAAAAAAATTCCAAATAAAAAATATCCAAAAATTATTAAAAAAAAGAAATAAAATAAAGTTATTAAAAAAAGGAAATAAAATAAAATTAAAGTATATGTATAAATAATATTTAGGAATAATATTTAAATAGAACCCTTTTAAATTGCAAAGCGTTCCTATAATTTTTGTGCCCGTGGGTAATGAATTCCAAAGACGTATAGAATAGATGAAGAATTGCCATTCGGATATTAGAGATCGATATCAGAACTGAAGAAGATCATTTAATCTATGAGAACGAGTAAATGACAGCCTCATAAAAAGGTAGTCCGGTTCATGAGCGTGAATGATCTTATATAAGAATATCAGAACCCTTATTTTCAATAAGTCGCTAAATAATACACCATAGAGTGACCTCCCAAAATTATATACGTGGTCGTACTTTGATAATCCATAGACATATCTTACATAGACATATCTTACAACAGCATTATAAGCCACATTCAATTTCCTTAGACTAGCACAGTCACACGAAGCAAATACTTCACAACCATATAACAAAACAGGAATTAAATAAGTTTTAGCGAGCAGCTTAAGTCCTTCCTGAGGCATAATTTACATGATCCTTCCATGTCAGATTATAATTAAAAATAATCCCAAGATTCTTAGTCGATCTAACAATTTCAACCAGTTGATTATTCAAAAAAATCTCAGGTCGTATAGAGAATTTCATAGATCTAGGAGTTATTACCAAACATTTAGATTTAGTGGGATTGATACAAAGACTGTTCGCACATGCCCAATTATGTATCCGTTTAAAATCCTCATTAAGTCTGGACACATGTTCGTCAATATCATTTTTGTCAGCACTAATGTAAATTTGCACATCATCGGCGTAAATATGTACCCTACTAAACAACAAATGTCCAATTAAATTATTAATATAGATTGTGAAAAGAAGTGGACCGAGAACCGAGCCCTGAGGCACTCCCCAGATTGAATAAGTTTTTGGTCTTTCACAAAGAGAGTCTCCCAGAGCATCTTCATAATTTTGTCTTGTAATTTCTTGTAATTAACTATGGGAATAACAAGAAGATGAAGTTTACAGAAGCCACTTTCGAAGAAAACGAAATATGAAAAAATTTTTCTCTCGGCGGCGATTTCTTCTCAGTCATGTTCTGGCAAAAATTCTGCCCAATAAAGTTTCTCAAATCTAGTGTGACAATCATACGTGAAAGGCTCTACCATGTAAACTTTCTTAAATCTAACGTGACTATCATGCGTGAAAGAATGATGCTTACTGTCACCATTACTCCTTCTGGTGACGCTAGAGTAGACAAGAGCCTGGAGGATCGTAACTGTGCAGACAGCATGGGTGGTGTTAGAAGCTAGGTTGCAATGACCAATTAAGTAAATAAGAATCAAAATCTGTTCCATTGATATTCTGTATTGTGGTCTTTTAAAAAAATTTTCAATCTTCTAATGTCCACAATCGATCTCTTTCCTGATCTTTTTCCGTTTTATTTATTTTTTCTCCATACCAATAAAATATTAAGAATAGAACTGATCTGTACTTCAGGGAAATGATTGAACTTGATCTGAATATCACAACACCAACACATTTATTTAAAAAATTATAGAAATTTTATTTAGAATTGTTAACGATTCGCAAAAGAAAATTCAAATAATTTGAAAATAATCGTTTGCCTCAATAAATTTCTAGTGAATAATTATTAAAACAGTGGACTGCATATTGAAAACAAAAAAAAAATTCAATTCCTGTTAAGAATAACATCATAAAACGGCAGTTTGCCATGGAAAATGAGACAGTTTTCTATTGAAACATAAATAATCGATTTGATGCATTCGAACAAATGTAATCATAATAATTTTTTTGGTTTTTTAATATTCTTCCTCATGTTGTATCAAAAAAAAAAAAAAGAATTCAACAGGGCACCAAGTTGTCCTACTCAAATCAAATTCCCCTACCACCCATCACTCAATGCTTTGGTGTGCAAACGCTATAAAGCAACAACTGCAACATCACCCACCAACTACACATACATATACAACAAATTGCTACACATCATAAAAATCAGTTTTACAACATGTTACATTATTTCCCCAACTTTATGTTCAATAATAGATTTCATCTGGTTAACGGCTCCTCTCATACAACACAACTATCAGTTCATAAATAAAGAAGAAGAAAAAAAAACGAACAGAAGAACACACAAGAGAACTCACACCCCGATCTACCATAGTGCGAGTTCGTTACATGGGTCATAATTTCCATTATAATTATTTGTTGTTGTTGTTGTGGTTATTTTTTTTTTGTGTGTTGTTTTATATTGTAATAAAACTGCAGGCATTTAAACTTTAATTCATTTCATTTTCCATCATTATCAAGATGATTTAAGAGTCGGCATTAATTTTTTTCTCCTTCTTCTTCTTCTATTTTTAGTTGCTTCCATTTGATTCTGTAGAATTATGGAATTTTTAATGATTTTAGCGTAGATATTAAAATGAAAAATATTTCTTTTGCTTCGTTTTTATTTTCGCTTAATTTGCTTATTTCGCGCCTAATTTCAGATTGTAAATTAAAGATCATTTTCCATGGTTGGAGTTCTCTTATTGGAGTGGAGTATGATTATACACTGAATCATGAAATGTTGACGTAATTCTGTGAATAGAAAGAAAGCAAAGTAGAATGCAAGTGAAATTAATATGTAGGGTTGGGTGCTCTGGTAATCTAGTGGGTAGTGGTGCTAGACTATTAACGTGAGGGTCGTGGATTCGATTTCCACCAGAGACTTTGGTCTGTGACACTACACCGACCACATGGTAGAAGTTACTTAGCTCGTATATGATTACATATAAATTGTAATTGTATTTTAATTAATAAATAAATAAATAATATTGTTACGAAAATGGAAATGGTGTTCTTAAAATGATAAACAAAAGCTTCAAAAACAAAGATAATGGACTTGTTTACATAAACAAAAATATAGCAACAACATCAGTATAAAAAAAAAATAAAGGGACAAAGAAGTAAACAAGCAACAACAACAGTTCAGTATAAAAAAGGCATTAAGAAATAAACAAGCAACAACAAAGTGCAGTATAAAAAAGCAGATAAACAGTAAACAGGCAACAACAACACTGAAAGCAACATTTGTTTACATTTATAGAGATTTCGCGAAGACATTCTCATACAAGTGCATTCATCAGACTGCTGATCCTTGTGAGAATTCGGTCAGTCGTGTGTGAAGACATGTGGGATTCAGTAAGAATTCGGTCAGTCGCGTGTGAAGACACGTGAGTTCAGAAAGAATTCAGTCAGTCTTGTGTGAAGACACGTTGCTTGTGAAGAGAATAATTGTGGTTTGAAGATTTCCGTATTGTTGCTAACAAAATGGTTGTAAGCAGAGAAGAATAACGAACGATTGTTATTGCGTACGCAGAAGAGTGTGAAAGAAGAATAACAATTAAAGTAAATTGTTATTGTTTAAGTCAAATCGTTACAGGTGGCACACGGAATTGTGCGGACAATAAAAACTTGA
>OV656866.1:80633217-80691707 GCA_927399465.1 Sarcophaga caerulescens | reverse complement strand
CTTTTCTAACATTTAATTTAAATACTGAATTTTCTAAACATTGTGCATTAAACTTGTCTTATTTTTCTACACAGAAAGAAAAACGGCGAGCTAAAATCAACTTTTCTATTCTCAATTTTAGCCAAAAAACGTGCTTGAAAAATTAAGCCCGTTTTGGCTATTGTTTGCTTAAAACAAGCAAAAAATGGGATTGATGTGAAAAACTAAAACTTATATTACTAAAATCAACACTAAAAAGCTCAAATCTATTTAAAAAAGTGTTATTTTGAGTAATTTGTTATTTGAGTTATGGAATTGTGGGTTTTTAAGTTCAAAAGTAAAAATTTTAATAATTCTCATTTAGTTCATGTGTTCATGTTTCTTTGGTAGATGACTTGGATTATTCCGGTCGATGACATGCATTTTTTTTGGGTAGATGACTTGCATTTTTTTCATATCAATCGATTTTAGGATTAAATCAAGTACGAGTTCGAGCTTAAATCAAGTTCAAAATTCTTGAAACAAGCTCGTTTTTGAATAAATTTAGGTTTAAATCAAGTACAATTTAGGGCTTAAATAAAGGTCATTGTGCTCGAATAAAGTACGATTTGCCTCAATTCGATCCCATTTATAAGTTAATTCAAGTACGAAATCTAGCTTAAATCAACTTTATAATTCTTGAAACAAGTGCGCTTAAGGATTACTTCAACTTCTGATTCTCTTGAATCAAGTACGAATTCGTTCTTAAATCAAGAAGAAATATGCTTAAACCAAATACATGATGAGATTACTTTGATCCCAAAAAGGCTTAAATCGCGCTAAAATCAACACTTTTGTACTTGGCTGATTCGGGCTTGATTCAACTCTTTTGAACTTGATTCAAGCCAAATCGTACTTACCGTACTATTGTGACCGATATGGATTGATTCAAGCCCGGATGGCTTGATTCTTTTTTTGAGTGTAGTAAAGATCTCTTTAGATCTATCCGTATTCCAATTGCAAGTCAAAATTTAGGACCTTAGATCTATCTTATCTCTTAATACATATATTAACCACTAAACAGTGTCATAAAAGAAGTGCCCGTAATTATCAGCGATGCATACCACATCATGTATCATATTGATTTTCAGTTTCCGTAATGCATTTTTAAAGCAAAATTTTTATTTCACCATTCAATTTGAAATGTATCGGGTTCAGAAGAAGTTTTTAGAAAATAATTTAAAATTATTATTTATTTGTAGTAAATTTTTCGCGTTTAGCTCATCCATAACACTGTTGGAGAACAATTCATAAACTATTGTGCGCGCCTAATAATTCATGTCAAAATTATACGTACATACAACGTTTTGACTCATAAATACTGGCTGGAATTATGGTATAATGCTGCGAATCGTATCATTCAATGGAATAAATCTCAATGCTTTGCTGGCAAATAGAACGTATGAGACAGAACGAGGGGTACAATGTTATGTGTGTGTGTGTGTAAGGTGTACACTTGATACGCATGTGAATTGTGAGTAGATTTCAGAAGAAGAAAAAAAAACGAAGAACGAATTCATTTCCTCGCCTGTTGATTGAACATTTTTCCATTGTGTGAACATATAAATTCCCCCTTATTTTCCACATTCCACACAAAACCAAATAAATCTGTCTGTATGTCTAAGAGTTTTGAGGTCTTGCATGTGTGTGAGCCAGTCTAGCGAATGAAGAATTTTTTCAAATAATTTTTGCTTTTTTCTTTCGCTGCTCATTTAATTATTTTCTTGGCTTTTTGCACGAAAACGTATGGAATACGCACAAAATCATCATCATTATTGCTGTTTTCATTAAATATTTTTTGTTTTTGTTTTACACGTTCCTTCAATTATTTCGATTACATTACAATACGTACATAGTTCAATTGATGTGCGAATTTGCAACAAAAATTTTTTATATTGAATATCCATTCTGGTTGCAGTTTATTTTCATATTTTATGAAGAATTTGTTATAAAACAACGTACATTTTGACAGGCTGCATAGACATGCAGACAGACAGACATACAGACAGACAGACACCAAATATGTGGTGGCATCAACCAACTAATTGCAGATGTTTAAACTTCCGTTTTAGAAATGAAATATTTTTTTTTGTTACAAATTATTATGATCACAAATAAGTAAACTTATTAAGCATTGTACTTATCATATACATACGTGTACATACATCAGTGTTTACCATTTCATAGCACAATTGTGCAGAGAGAACTCACACGCATTCTTGTGTTTTTTGATTTAGTTGTCGATCAGACTGCGACAAGAACACATGTGCGGCGGATGCTTTAGTATTTTTTTCAGAATGACACTCAAAAAATATTGTATGTTAAAAGATGCTTTTGATAATATTCAATGCCTTATATGTTATAAAACATTTAAGGAATGTAGGGAATATGTTCTTAAAAGACATTTTGTATGTTACCATATTCATAGTAATAATTTTAATGATAAGGACTGGGAAGAGTTTTTTAATAGACAAAAAAACAATTTATTTAGAAAAATTAAAAGGTTGGTTGGAAAGAGAGGAAATTTCCGAAACAAAATTAGTTCCTAAATTAAAAATTGAAATTTCAAGATTAATAAGTTTGGAAATTGTAAGAAAGGGCAGACCATTTAGTGATGGCGTTTTTATTAAAGAATTATTAAAAAAAATTTGCCAAAGGCTTAATTACAATACAAAATTTATACAGTCTCTTCCACTGTCTGACAAAACTGTAGCCCGTCGGACTCTTCAGTTAGGTACATCTATCGAATCTCTGATTAGGGAAAAACTAATTAACTGTGAAAATTTTTCACTTTGCTTATAATATAAAAACAATTTGAGTTCTATTCAACAAAACTCACTACACTATGTCATCCGCTGGGCGTATTTCAATTTTTTTTTTATTTCGTCGCATAGTATAATTTTTTTTAAATGCTTGCTTTTTCTCTATTAATAAAAAATGGTTTTTTATTTTTTTATTTTTATTTATCTAAAAACATGGTCTAATTTTTAAGCCAAAGACGGATACCTTTACGATCTTTTAATAAAAAATGGATTTTTTTTATTTTATTTTTATTTATCTAAAATTATTAAGCCAAAGATACATAGCTTTACATATGTAAGTTGATAAAATGAAAATCAAAATAACGTATATTACTAGCACTTTTCTATGGCTGTAAATAAATCAATTCTCTCAATTTATTTTCTCTCTTTTACTCACTAATACACAACAAAAAAAATTTTGGTAACCCCTGACATACATACATACATTATCTCTGTGTACATATGTGTAAGTATGTGTTGTTTGAGTTTTGAAAATTTCAATCTGAAAATGTTTGAAATTCACAAATCATCAACATCCGTAACAGATTTGAATCAAAAAAACAAAAAAAAAAAATGAAATATTATTTTTATTTATTTTTTTTTTTGGTATGAAGAATTTCATCAATTTTTGTTTTCTTAATTTCATTTAATTTATTTGTATTTTAATAACCATATTCGGTGAGGGAAAAAGTAGTGGTGGATATACAAATAATAAAGAATTTGTGTTACAAATGATTTTTTGTAATTCTAGTTACGGCAAAGGGTAAGACAAAATCTAAGGTAGGTAGGTAGAAGTGGGTGTCCCCTCGATGGAGTCAAGAGCGGGCATACTTAGGCCACACACAGGGCCCATTGTGATACCACAGTTTCACATTCTCCCATAGTCCAGGAACCACTCGGAGCTTTCGATGAAGCGGCTCAGACTGCTAATATCCATGCATGTACTAGTAGACACCCAGGAGCTTCTTTTTCCTCCGACCAAGTGCCGGGCATGTACACAGTAGGTGAAGAACAGTCTCATTCTCTTCCTCATCTCCACAGCCTCTGCAGAAATCATTTGCAAGGTGTCCAAGACCAATACGCCTCGCATGCGTTCCTATAATAAAGCGCCCCATAATAACCCCGATAACAGTGCTGAACTTACTTCTTTGGAGCTTAAGCTTAAGCCGCGCGCCTCTTATCCAGCCTTGGCCAGATTTTCTGCGCCGTTCTGCCCGTGTTTGAAGCTTCCCATCTACTGTTGACAAGGTCCACGATTGCATTGTCAATTATAAGCTTTTAGGTACCCAAAAGGAGCCCTAATGTAGAGAATTTATCAGAGAGTTCGATGTTCGTGCCCACAAATCTATACAAATGAGATTTATTTATTTGGGTTAAATGAATTTATTTTCAGAAAAAATTCAATTCAAAGTCAGTCAGTCAGTCAGCTCTCTTGAACAAAACATATGTACGTATATATGTATGTACGTATGTATGTAATCGATTATATATGGTAAAATAATATTTTTAAATGGAAATTTATAGTTGAGGTAATGGCATAAGATTTCCTGTTGAACATTTGAATGATGCGTAATTAATTATTGATTATAAATACTGAATTTTAATCTATACAAATGAGATTTATTTATTTGGGTTAAATGAATTTATTTTCAGAAAAAATTCAATTCAAAAATTTAAGACGAGTTCAAGTGTATCAGTTTATCAGATAGCAGTCAGCTCTCTTGAACAAAACGGAGTAAAAAAATTCTTAGGTTCCGGACACAAATAGTATGATGTAAGTAAGAAGGAATTCTTTGTAATAACGAAAATAAAACGAACTATTTTCCATTTTCCTGTTATTTTTTTCAATTGTAATTACTATTTTTGTTGTAATTTATATTTTAATTTTAATATTAAAGTCTTTCAATCGAGCCCCCGAATTGAAATTTGTGTCCAGTAAAGCAATATATTTCTGCTTAGAGCAAGAAAAATCAATCGATGGTGTTGTGAAAACCGTGGCAGTGTTTTGTTGAAACCACATACTGTTCTGTTCACAATTTTCAATTGTAGGATTAATAACACGATTATTTTCAAAAAAAAAAAAAGCCGGACATTGACCCCTCCACACCATAATGTGTAACAACAGTCAAAACAATCACTTTTAATTCCTCTAAGTCCTTTACCCTGCAATTTTTTGTTGACATAACCATCGATTAAGAAATCAGGCACATTATTAAAACGCTTTAGTCAGGATTACAACCTAGTTTCTTACACTATGTTGTTAGTGTTAATTTTATCCATGATTAGCGGGACCTGCAAATGAATGTCGAATTCTGAAGGCAATTTTGAAAAACTTTTCACGACAATTTTATTTGCACTCAATATTTTTTTTATATTTCGTTTTATTCAGATGTCTGAGTCAGGGGTTAAACCACAGGCTCTAGTCTAATAAGCTAACACGTTACCCACTACCTTATTTCGATGTCAGAAAAATAAAAAAATTATGTTCGAAAATTTTGCATTCCAAGGTCGATGCTCTAGCATACAATGAGTATTTCAACGTCGTTGGATAAAGTTGCAAATCCAAATACAAAATACTCCACAATGTGACGTAAGATACATAGGTCTAATTACTTAGAATGTCATTGAAGCGATATATACTCGCCATATCTTCTCTAACAGACATGCAAACATAATAAGTCATTACAACCTTTCAGTCAAGATTACGATCTAGCTTCTTACATCACTTATGTTGTGTGTGTTGATTTTATACATGAGTGGCGGGACCTACAATTTAAAGTCGATTCTGAACGACAGATATTTGAGAAACTTTTCATGGCAATTTTATTAAGTTTTGCCAGAAATCTGCTGAGAGGAAGTCGCCAAAGAAATATTTGAACCGCGGCCTTACGTCTAATAAGCCAACACACTACCTACTAAACTAAGGCGAGTTCTCTAACAGAATTGAAATTTTTAGTAGGTTGTTTGATGCTCAAGAATGACTACATCCGTTAGGCTTTCAGTCACTTTAAATTTTTCGGTAGTTCATAACTCTTATTCAAAAGCATATTATGAGGATGGTGGAAAACATTGTTTGGCATCCATAACTGGCAACCACAAGATATGTTGGCGAAACAAGTGCATCCAAAGGTGGCAATGAGACTGAGGTGGCAAGTTTACTTCCATACACCTTCCATAAAAGCTATTATTATGCTATAATCTTGGATGTAGTTGATCTGGATATTACTATTGAACAGAAGATACCAGAAATGCATTTTATCTTGAATTAAAAAAAAAAATCCAAGATTCTGTTATGATAATGGTATACACCTCTCAAAGAACGTCATTTAAGTATTCATTGACGTATCCAAATGTCGCACAAAGTCAGATGTGGTGTCTTTTCCGAATACTTGAATTTTAGATTATTCGATCACTGTAGCACTTAATCAGGCTGAAATAATGTATACAGACACTGCAGCTCCGGTTATAGAGTATATTAGATAGGAATATATGGATTTTTATAAAACTTACATTAAACTTAACCAGAGTCTAGCTCAGGATACTTATTGCAGATATATCAGAACACTGGCCTCTGAGGAAGAACTCTCGAAGGCTGGTAATACCTTACACAGGAAATATCTTGCAGAAATTTTAGGGTGGACAAGGAAGAGGAGACTTCAGACGGTCTCAACTCCATACAAATTATTCCTATGTACCCGGCATTTATTGACAGAATGTGTCTAGCCAAAGATCACTTGGATAGACGTCATAAAACTGTGTGGGTGATAGATACTATCGAAATTACAACAGAACCTTAGTTCAGACACCAGCGAAACGAAATATAAAAAATGTTATTTCGGTGACTTCCTCTCAGCAGTCTTCTGGGAAAAAATTTGAGCCTAAACAAAATTGTCATGAAAAATTTCTAAAAAATCTATCGGAGTCGACATTAAGTTCTATGTCACGCCACTCATTGATAAAAATAACGTACACAACATAGGTAGTGTGAGTGCAGCCCTTGCGCTGACCAACTTCTTCCTTTTCCTTGATTTAGGTGGAACTTGGTTAGTACAGGGACTGCGTTCACCCGTGGCATCACAACGGGCCGCTATGCGTGCTCAAGTGAGCTTTGTGATATCAAAGCTACCACTCCGACCTAAACCTAAACCTAGGTAGTGTGAGAAGCTAGGTTGTAATCCCGACTTAAAAGTTGTAATGACGAATTAAGTAAGTAAGTGAGGAGGGGAGAAAGGTGAAGAACTCAAAAGGTTTTCTTCTGTTATTGATCGGCACTTTAGAACTCGAAACAAATTATTTTTAGGCACTTGGAATTCATGGACGGAATGTGACTATCCTTCAGAAAAGTATTGTATGCTAGGCAGAAGTTGTAATTGAACCATCTATCGGTACTACAATGGTACCTTATTAGACCCTTGTAATCTGTGGCTACTGTAAAGACTGACAATTTAATATAACGTAACCTAAATAGTCCTTAGAATGCAACGGTATCAGTGGTTTAGATTCAAACAGAGATTGGCCATAATAAGGTAGACTGTAAAAAGTATTTTTGAATTAAGATCTTTATAGTAACAGGTAGAATGACTTCCGTAATTAGGTATCCTTTATGTACCCAGCTTGTTTTTCGCAAAAAAAAACAATAGTGTACTAAGGCTCCGTTTAGTATTTTTCTCCAAAAAGAAAATAGTTTTTCACTTTAAATCGTATTCTATATGATCCATCACTTCAGACAGCAACAGAAGCAGGAAAATGTAGAAATTACTGTTAAAGTCAATCCCCTCCTGCAAGGCGGAATGATCGTGTCATGAAATATTTATGCAGAAACTTGCCTTTAGACATACGAAACAAACAAACAAATCAAATTGAATCGAACATTTTCATATCGAACACAAATACTTCGCCATCCTGCCATCACTTAATAATAAACAGTTTCCAACTCTGCACATTGAAACATATTGGAACTGACTTCTTGTTTGTACGCATTTCAAAAGCAATAACAAAAAAATATATTTTTTCTCTTTCCTCTTCTATTGTATTTGTTGTTGTTATTTGTATTTGTCAGTAATTTATCTCGCTGTTTGATGCAAATATATAAATCCTTCAACACTCTCCACAATACAACAACTACAATCAATTAATGAAGTGAACATTTTTTCTCTGGCTGTTGATTTTTCTGCTCTGCTGTTGTTGTTGTTATGCTTTCGTTGGAGTGAAGTGGGATGTAAAAGAAATTTTGAAATTATTTTCAATACGATCGATACAATACATTTCGATATCAATTTAGAGAGAGAGAGAGAGAGAGAGAGATAGAGGAAAATAGTAAAAGAAAAAGAATTGAATTGAAATTCTAAAATAAATATTTAAAATATTTATTTGTGAAGAGATATTTCGGGTACTTTAATGAAGGCAAGCAAAACAATCTTAACAACGAAAGTAATTTATTTTATTTGATTAAATTAAATTAATTGTTGTTTTAGTAAATGCAATAAAATTTATATGAATTTCAATAGTACTACCATACACCATACAATATCAAATAAATATACATATGAACGTATGTGTGTATGTACGTATGTATGTAATCGATTATATATGGTAAAATAATATTTTTAAATGGAAATTTATAGTTGAGGTAATGGCATAAGATTTCCTGTTGGGCATTTGAATGATTCTTAATTAATTATTGATTATAAATACTGAATTTAAAGTCAATACTTTAGAAATTTAATTTCTATAAATTTTATACAAACTGGCCTATTTCCTTTTCACTAAACATAGAGAAGATAGCAATAGTGACCATAATTGGATGATCTTCTACTGTAAGTAACGGGTGATTTTTTAGCTATTATCTTTTTGGCAACACTGGTTTAAACAGCTCACGCACGTTTCGTGTTTTGTTACACTGTCAAACATCTTCAGTTTGGTCTATAATTTAACCATGAATCGTCTTACAAACGAACAACGCTTGAAAATCATTGAATATTATTATCAAAATTCGTGCTCTGTTAAGAAAGTTCATCGCGCGCTCCTTCCATTTTATGGTCAATTTAATCGACCCACTGAAGCGGCTATTCGGGCTATTGTGACTAAATTTCGCACCAAATTTACATTGTTGGACATCAAACCACCAACACGCTTACGTAGAGTGCGAACTGAAGAAAATATCGCAGCTGTATCGGCCAGTGTTAATGATGACCATCAATTATCGATTCGTCGCCGTTCGCAGCAATTGGGCTGCTGTTACTCAACAACGTGGATAATTTTGCGGAAGGATTTAGGTGTGAAGCCTTTCAAAATATAGCTGGTGCAAGAATTGAAGCAGAACGACCTACCGCAACGCAGAATTTTTGGTGAATGGGCTCTTGGAAAGTTGGCCGAAGATCCACTTCGACCACTTCCACTTTATCGAAAAATTGTGTTCAGCGACGAAGCTCATTTTTGGCTCAATGGATACGTACATAAATAAGCAGAATTGTCGATTTTGGAGTGAAGATCAACCAGAAGCATTGCAAAAGCTACCAATGCATCCAGAAAAAGTGCGGTTTATGGGTTGGTGGCATCATTGGACCGTACTTCTTCAAAGATGCTGCGAATCGTAACGTAACTGTGAATGGTGAGCGCTACCGTGAGATGATATCCAACTTTTTTTCTGCCCAAAATGCAAGAGCTTGACTTGCATGACATGTGGTTTCAACAAGACGGTGCCACATGCCACACAGCACGCGTAACAATGGACTTATTGAGAGGCGAGTTCGGTGAACATTTGATTTCACGTTCGGGACCGGTCAATTGGCCGCCTAGATCGTGCGATTTAACGCCTTTAGACTATTTTTTGTGGGGCTATGTTAAAGTTCATGTCTATACAGACAAGCCCGCTTCAATTGACGCATTGGAAGACAACATTGAAGCATTTATTCGTGAGATACCGGCCGAAATGTTGGAAAGAGTATGCCAAAATTGGACTAAGCGGATGGACCATTTGAGGCAAAGTCGCGGTCAACATTTGCATGAAATAATCTTCAAACATTAAATTATATGGACCGTACTATCGATTCAAATAAAGATTTCATGCATTTTTCTGAATTTTATGTTTTTTTTTTTGAAAAATTTTCCTATAGCCCTTAAAAAATCACCCATTACTTAGCATAAGATTGAAAAAAACCATAGCAAAAGCGAAGGTCTTTAGAGACAGTTGGGGGAAAGACTTTTTTCGAATCGTACGTCTTAAACGTCTAAACAAATGAAGACAGTGAATATTTTTTCAGGATCTACATATAATTAACATCTACTTTCGCATTTTGAATTGTAATACCTATCTTTTAGATGAAATGAAAGTTATCACAAGGTAATTGTGATTTAGTGGTTAAAGAAGTTGATTATGAATTTGCGCAAATAATATTCAAACATCGGAAGAAGCAAAATAATTTCATTTTTGTGGTCGTTTTTAAAAATTAAGAGATTTCAACTTTCTTCCTATAATTCTTTCACGTATAACAATAACGAATTCATGGGAAGATCGGTGAGATAGGATTCGAAGAGCCTTCAACACTGTACTTAATTCACTACTACACAAATACATATTTCCTAAGGGCGTTGATTTTCTAGACAATATTATGTCCTACAGTTGTTGTCCCATAAAGCAATATATTCTGAGAGAAATAGACATTGAGATCGACGAATGGATAATATTGCCTAAGATGGTAGGGAGTTGTCTAGTAATAACAAGTATGTCGGGGTTAAATTCTGGATGCTGCAAATAGGGCGTACATGATTGCAATCCAGTATAGCTATCTAACTGCAAACATAGACGATACGAACTGAAATCGTGTATCAGCATAATGAGAACGAGTACTACGAAAAAACTAACTTAGAAACAAATTAGGCATTGGTGCGGGGTGTATAAAAATCCTGATTTAAATTTTTTAGAACAGTTAAGTATTGAATGGTCTCTTGGACTAACTGCTTACTGTAGGCTAAAACAGGTTGAAACAAAGCATTCAGTGCTAGATAATTTATAGTAGAGATATACATGTATTTACTGGCAGTAAAGCAACAATTACATACATAATTGGTCATTACAACCCTTCAGTCAGGATTTCGACCTAGCTTCACACACCACTTATGTTGTGTGCGTTAATTTTATACATGAGTGGCGGGCACTACAGTTTAAAGTCGACTCCGAACGACAGATTTTTGAGAAGATCTTCCTGGCAATTTTATTTACTCTCATAGTTTTTGCCAGAAATCTGCTGAGAGGCAGTCGCAGAGAAATATTTTTTTTCATATTTCATTTTGATGCCGAACCTGGCACGATACGAACCCGGACTTTTACGTCTAATAAGCCAACACACTACCTACTAGACTACGGCGACTACAGTATCGTTCATATGAGATCTAAAAGTGTCCAATGTATTCCGAAAAAGTCAAAGTTTGGTGTCGATTTTAGGCTGGCGGCACATCGGTCTATAATATAGGCTCCATATTTCTTTAAGTCAGACGTTAACTAGGCCATCTCACGCAAAGGACTTGTGGTTTTAACAGGACGGCGCTAAGTGGCACACAGCTTAGGCCACATAAGATATCGAGCGATTTGAGGGCATGGTCATCTCACGTGGAGGTGAAGTGAACTAGTCACCGAGAACGTGCGATGTGATCTCATTAGACTTTATCTTGTGATGTTCTCCTAAGTCGCAGGTATATAAGCCTTAAACCACACCGGTCCTCAAAGCCAGCTTATCTCGATCAAATTCAGTCCAACTTATGCGCCAGAGTCATGGAAAATTTAGTATTTTGAAGACGCTCCAGCCAGAGAAATCGTGGCGGCCAATTAAACGATGTTATGTTCTACACAAATTCACATCATTTGTTCTTTGAAATGAATAGAAAATTTTTATGATATCTTACACACATACATACATACATACATGATTGGTCATTACAACGCCCCTTTAATCAGGATTACGACCTAGCTTCTCACACCACTTATGTTGTGTTAATTTTATACATAAGTGGCGGGACCTACAGTTTAAAGTCGATTCCGAACGATAGATTTTTTAAAAACTTTTCGTGGCAATTTTATTTTATCACAGAGATTTTGTCAGAAATCAACTGAGAGGAAGTTGCCGAAGAAATATTTTTTGTAAATTTCGTTTTGTTGAAGATGTCTGACTTGGGGTTTGAACCATGGCCTCACGTCTAACAAACCAACAAACTTTCACAGACTTTGTTGTAATTAAATTTAATCGTAGATCGAGCCTTAAAAAAACTTCATAATTCTAGCTTATCCATCACTTTTGATATATACTTGTAGTACATGGAATTTTCGCAATTATTGACAGATTTTGTTAAAAAATTTTAATATTTTGATTTATTTTAATTCATTTTAATAAAACTATTTTATATTATTATATTTTATTATCACTTTTATGAAATTTACTTCAAAATTTTGGACATGATGTACATTGGTGCATGGTTTATTACGTAAAAATCAAACACTTCATGTCAGTTTGATTTTATTTTTTTCTAAATGGTAAGAATTTGACATCTAGCACCCTTGCTTTGTGGCGATTTATAAGTTTCCAATTGTTTAGATTGGGCAGCTTATTGGCACTCACATCAGTAACGCTCCCAATTGAGGGCTGGCTGAAACCTGATAATACAAATCATTGTTATATTTCGGTAGAATAATTTGTTGTCAACGCCATGTGAAGTAAAAAAGTTTTCCGTTGCATTAGAACATCAATTATGTCAATAACAATGTTCTCTCTTTGATTCCTCTCTGTTATCCCGTATGCAGGTTTCCCCAAATACGGCTGTAAGTAGTTGCTACGCACGTAGCTTGTACTTGAATCTACAACTGTCAATTCGTTTTCAGTGGACCACGAAATTTTTAACGACCATAAAATTCAATTAGTTACTAATCTACAGCGACAAAATTATTGGGATTATTAAAAGCTGAAAGATTTTCAGCTCAGTTTTCGAAAAGGCGTAATAGGTGTAAATTTATCATCATTTCCGAGTAACACATTATCAAAGCCAATGATTCTGTTATCTCATGCGTACATAGTTGACCGAAATACTATCATCTGTAATATCTATGAAATAAAACAGGTCGAAACACTTTTTCCTAATGTTTGTCTGTCACGTAAAATAAATATGAGAAGCGCAGTAAGAAAGACTCTACAACATTTCAAATAACAGCTGCTAGCAATCTGCGTGAAAATTGGTAATATTTTTTCTTCCTAAACTACTAAAGGCATACGGTTCTTTATTCCATGTAGTACCATCTTTGGCGATTAACATCCTATCGTCATGTTTGTAGCTATCAATATTGTCGTCAGTTCCTAAGACGAGCTTCTGTTTTTTCTTCTTCAGAATCTTTAGCAGTAGGAATATTACATACATGCATACATAATCGGTCATAACAACCTTTCATTGTAAACTGGAAATGTCTGACCTGAGGTTTGAACCTTGGTCTGACGTAGAATAACATGATGCATACTAGACTACGACTACTTCAATCAATTCAAGAACAGAAAATTCAAACTTTTCACTTTCATCCAACACTTAACTTTCAATTCCTTCCCAAATACCTTAAATAATGTTTTATTTACGATAAAACTTCACAAAATCTTTGAAAACATAAAAAAATTACATACAAAACACCAAAGAATCTCTAGGAAAGTCGTATGTATCAAAAATGATACATAAGCAAGAATTATGAAGTTTTTGAATTTTTTAAGTCCTGTTTAATATTTTATTTTTTTATTTGTTTTAAAATAATGGCGATAACAATACTAACGAATTCAAAAAATATCAGGCATCTAACTTTTTCTGAATTAAAGCTATATAGTGTCAAAAATTGAAATGTATCATTTTTGATACAAAGCTCGATCTACGGTTAAAGGAAATATTTAATTAATTCTTAAATGAAGAAAAAAAAAACAGGGCGTGAAGTACATATATTCAATTATTTTCTTCTACCCATTTCAGCTCTTTGTAAATTGAGCAATATTTTCTAATTTTCTTTAACTTTCTATCAAAATTAATTGTGGTCATTAGTGCGAACATGCCACGACAATTAGAAAAGCAAAATATTTTCATTTTAACAAATAAAGAGAGACAAAACTGTTTGACCTTTCAGAGAGAGAGTCAGTCAACCAACAACTTATTCAACGTAAAATAGCGTTCAATCTTTAACAAAATGATTAACAATCAGGGATCAAAATTAAAAGACAAGAAATCCAATACAAAGACAAAGAAAGAATCAAGAAAAAATTCAAGAAACAGATAAAACTTGACCATGTCACGTCAACACAGCACACAAACACCCCCACGCACATATGTGAAAGTAATAATAGAAGAATATACATCAAGTTGATGTACAATGAATGAATAAATGTTTGTGGCTGATGTATGAACACACATCAAAATAATTGCTGCAACAATAACGGAGTAAAGTGTAAGCGAACATCATTCGTTCGCCTCCTCCCTCTGTGGCATATCGAAATTGAAAGAAAGTTTCAGGATAAACTCTGCAACAGCAACAGCAGTAGCAGCAGCAACATATAAACGTTCATCGTCAAAATGAAAAATTTAAGTTTGCCTGTCGATTTCTAACTCAAGGCATAGAGTTACGAATGCAATAATGAAGGCCACAGAGATGGATAGATGTCTGCATGAAGAAAAAGTAAATACACAGTCGTCCATAAGACAAAGGAAAGTAAGAAAACTTCTGGTTGTCTTAGTTTTCTCCAACAGGACGTGCGGGAAAAACTCAAAATAAATGTCTTAAATCCAGACGAAAACTTTAATATTGTTGTTTGAAGTTGAGACATTAATACTTGACTGTGTCTTGATAAAATAAACGAATTTTTCTTTAATTTTGTTTTTTTGTTATTTTTTAGTTGAGAATATTATTTGCTTGTATTATACTTAAGAACAGTTTCTTTATATAATTACTAGCTGTAACCAGCGCGCGTTGCTGCTCTACCAACTAAAATAAATTTGAAGGAAAGACATTACACAAATATCCAATTAATTTTGAATCATTTTATTGAATTTGTTTCCCGTTGTCCAGATGATTCAGACGAACGGGCCTGAGTAATACGCATTCGTTTATTTCCTAATCTCACTTCTCTCGAACGGGTCCCAGCGGCATGTACTCGAAGATTTTCCAGTCTCAATGCTCGTTGCTAGTCTGATTCTGAGGCTCGTAATGCTCTTTTCTTCCGTGCTTGAGGTGTAGGTCGACCAATTACTTGTCATTCATTTTGAATAATTTTGATTGGCTCCATCTATCGAAAATTAATCGCACCAACTTAGAAATCCCGTCGACTCATCCGCAACAACTTTGCTAAAGATCATATCATGATCAAATACACAGTTTACGATTTAATTCATATTTTGTAATTTTCAGTGGCGCCACCTGTCGGATATTGGTCATACCAACTTAGAAACCTTCGTCGGCTCATGCGCAACAACTTTGCTAAAAATCATAACATGATCAAATGCATAGTTTACGATTTAATTCATTTTTAGTAATTTTCAGTGGCGCCACCTGTCGGATATTGGTCATACCAACTTAGAAACCTTCGCCGGCTCATGCACAACAACATTGCTAAATATCATAACATGATCAAATCCACAGTTTACGATTTAAATCATTTTTAGTAATTTTCAGTGGCGCCACCTATCGGAAATTGGTCATAACAACTTAGAAACCTTCCCCGGCAGATTACCTGCACCGACGAAAGCTCGATCAATATCCCAAATTTCAAGAAAATCGGTCCAGGCGTTCAGGCGTGATTGGCTATGCACTCAATTTGCCCGTTTTTGGCCCCTTTCCCCCTTTTTGGACCCCTTTTGGTTCAACTTTAGAAACGGAACACCTCCAATAGCTATTTGGGAAACTTAACCAAGCTAAATCGTAAAAAATTACATATAAAACAGATAAAATACAGCATTTATGCATAAAAGTACTAATTTTTGCCCATTTTTTCCCCCTTTGACCCATTTTTTGTCCCCTTTTGGTCAAAAATTTGAAAAGATTTATAGCCTATAACCTGCACCGACAAAAGCTCGATCTATATCCCAAATTTCAAGAAAATCGGTCCAGGCGTTTAGACGTGATTGACTAACAAACAAACCAACAAACAAACAAACAAACAAACAAACAAAAAAACAGACTTACAGAAAGATTTATAATATATATTAGGATTGTAGGGGCATTTATGCGTTTCCATAAATGTCGTCTATATACATACTGTTTTGTCATACACAATAATATTTACACTGTTTGTATGCGGAAATGTTTTTACAAAACTTATCAAAATTTTTATGGGTTGGACCATTTTCTGATTGGAATTCGTTGCAAAGTTTTCAATGATAATCTTGAGTAGTTCAACTGTCTTGATCTGAGCAGACTCTATAAACGTACTGCATAAAGCTGCAAGAGATCTTGCAGTCAGATTAAGCAGGGCATGTCATTGATTTTATTCTCAAACATTATAACATTACTTGCCTTTTGTTCCAAAACTATAGCACTATTCGGAAAAATTAAAGAATCTAATGCTATAACACTGCATACAACACTGCAATAGCTGCATGAATCCGTGCCTAAAAAAATGCTTCGGAAAATGTGAAAGTTTTGGCACACGTTCATTTTATATTCGCTACGTTTTTACCTTTTAAAAACGTTTAAAATATGAACTCGTAGATTGCAAATAAAATAAAAATAAATTTGTGTTTAGTTTTAATTAAAATTCTTTATTATTCGCACAATTCTGTGTGCCACTGTTCACAACTTGATGTAAACAACAACAATTGATTTTCTTTGTTATTCCACTGTTTATACCCCTTGCATAAACAATAATAATTACTAGACAATTATTCAACAGGTCTTTGTAACGGAGATCTTCAAACCACTATTACTCTCTTCAAACATACCGCGTCTTCACACAAGACTGACTGAACTTCACTAACTCAATCGCCTGCTTTGCCTTGCCTTTTATATGGCAGTGTAAACAGACTGATGAATGTTCTTGAAGGCGAATGTTCATGACTTTGCATTCTAGAAATCTCTATAAATATAAACATCGTTGTTTACATTCGTTATTGTTGTAGCGTTCGTTGTTGTATTTTTGTTTACTTGTTTACCATTTTTTATGTTGCTGTTTTTTATTGCATATATTAACAGTACGATAATTTGTAAACAGGTTTGTTTACAGCATTGTTTTGTTTTTGTAGCTTTTGTTTATAATTTTAATGTTAATTTAATTAATGTTTTCATTTTCATAATAATATATAGGGCGAGCCAATCGATTGTGGCATGAAAAGTGTGGCAATCCAAGTTGAAACCAAATATTGTTCACATCAATACCAAGAAGAGCGGGTACAAAAAAATCGGTTATCATGCTACAATAGGTGTCTCCATTGACCGTAAGGGTTGTGCCGTCCTCATTTTCAAAGAAATATGGACTAATATGCCTCGGTTCCACAAGCTGCACCAAACAGCCACTCGTACTGGTTGCATTGGCTACGAGTGGGCTTTCTGAGCCCCAAATACGGGAAGGTGAAAATGAACTTCACCTGAAAAGATGATTTTTTTTGGCAAAATCGATATCATCGTGTTGCAGTATCTCGTTGGCCTAATAAAGTTTCTCAAGCCTCAATCGATTCATTACGTTCAGTGGAGAATTGTTCACTGAATTTTATGACCGGATAGAATGACAAATTTCAACCGATAAATGGCGCACCCAATAGCCTATAAGGTCTAATAATGTGTGCCACCACTACTCTGTAATAGCAACTACGTAGACAATATCTAGCAATTTGCACACTGGTTTGATGGTGTAAAACTTCAACGCTTTTTTTCTAATACCAATAAAATTGGCTTCAATATCAAGTTGAATGCAAGAAAAACAAAATAAATGCGGTTTGGAACACTTCACTAGAGAAAAAGATAGATTTCTTCTCATATCTCGGCATTTTAATCTGAAAAATCAAAGACAATGGTTTAAATATCAGCGGCGAATTTGTCTAGTGATAAAATAAATTGTTTAAAATTTTCCATCTACAATCACAAATCAACACATCGGGATAGGAACGTTTCAAAATTTCTGGTGGAATACAATAATGCAGTCAATATTTCATTTGCACCGGCTTTACAGTGTACTAAAATGCACCATTGAAAAACTTGTTTATCTGATTCTAGGCGCACCGCGTGATTAACTTCGAAAATGTATGCTGTATGTGTATTTTGCTTCGGCGACTGCCTCTCAGCAGATTTCTGGCCAAAACTCTGAGAGTAAATAAAATTTGCCATGAAAACGTTTCTCAAGAATCTGTCTTTTGGAGTCGACTTTAAACTGTAGGTCACGCCGCTGATGTATAAAATTATCACACATAGCATAAGTGGTTTAAGAAGCTACGTCGTAATCCTATCTGAAGGGTTGTAATGACGAATTATGTATGTACATATGTATGTATGAATAAACTTCTATAAATTGGAAGAATTAAACGGGTAATATTTTTTTCCAAGGACTTGTGCCCTACAACATTGTATGTTTGAATATCATTTATATCAGGAACAGAACAATTTTATTTAACAGTTTTGTGATTTTTTGCCCCAGTGTGCTGAAATTGCGAGTCAAAAATGGCCAACAATTCTAAACCTTCGAATATTTTACAGGTTTTCCGTAAAAAACAAAAAAAAAAAAAAAAAAGAAATAAGAAGTAACTGAAAATGTGAATATTATTGATAGGTAAAACCATACAACCTTCAGGTAATTTAGATGCCAAAGATGCAATAAGTCAACTCGACAAAATAATGATAGGTATCTAACAAAACCGTCACAGTCGCATTCTATTGCCTAAGTGTTAAACACTCACTCACGAGTTAGATACCAGAGATCAGCAATGAACCGTTTTTTCGCTACTCATAAACACTCATGGAATTTTGAATTTAAGTGAGTCAACAATATTGAAATTTAACTATGTACTCTGATTCATTCGTACTCACTACAATGTTGGTTTATAAGTAAAGATTGCAATGAGTATGCATACAACGTTGACATCAAACTCATACCATTTGAAATATGTTTGATTCATAAGCGTACTCATTTAGACACGAGTGACTCGAATCATTTATCAAAATTTGCAGTCTTAGTTGCTGTTGCATTTATAACAAAATAAAAAAGACAAATAAGCAAAAAAAGACAGAGCAGCAAGCAGAGCAAACACACAACCTTCTAGTGAGTATTTTAGTGTTCGTACGCCAATCATACTTATTTTGTGCTTCGTGTATATGCTGAGTTATGGAGAGTCAAAATCAACATCATACGTGTCGTTAAGTATGAATATGATGAGCATTTCAAACTTTAAATGATATTAAAATAAGTACGAATGCGTATAAGTATCAGAAATTATGAGTATGATTCGATTCTACTCATCTTTTTGAATACTCATTGCTGAACTATGATGCAAAAGATGCAATAAGTCAACTCTATAAAATAATGATAGGTATCTAGCACAACCGCAATATTCGCATTCTATTGCCCATGTGTTAAACACTCACTAGTTATATACCAGAGATCAGCAATGAATCGTTTTTCCGCTACTCATAAGCACTCATGCAATTTTGAGTATGAGTGAATCAATAGAATTGAAATTCAACTACTCTGATTCATTCGTAATCGCTATAGCATTGATTTATATGTATAGGTTACAATGAGTATGAGTACAACGTTGACATCTAACTCACAACATTCGAAATATGTTTGATTCATACGCCTACTCATTCTGATTCATAAATTTAGAAAAATACTTATAATACTTATAAGTGATTCGAGTGGCTCGAATCATTCATCAAAATTTACAGCCTTTGTTATTGTTGCATATACAAACAAAGAAGAAAGGAAAGACAAAGACAACAAGCAAAGCATACACACATCTTCTTGTGAGTATAGTAGTGTTCGTACGCGAATTATACTTATTTTGTGGTTCGTGTAAATGTTAAGTAGAGACGAGTCGAAGTCAATAACATCATGCGTATTGTTAAGTATGAATACGACGAGTACTTCCAACTTTGAGTATGAGTAGTATGAGTATCATATTAAAATTAGTATGAATACGTATAAGTATCAGAAATAATAAGTATGACTCGAATCTACTCATCGTTTTGAATACTCGTTGCTGATCTCTGTTATATACCCAGCAAGTCGAGTCGTAATCGTATTGTAATCAGCATGGCGTAAACAGTGAACCAGCATTGCTTAATTTTCAAAAAATTTTTAGTCAATATGCTAGGGACGTATGTAGACATTTTAATGAAAAGAACATATTTTTTTAAATATTTTTTTTTGTACATGAGTTGAGTGGAAAACTATAATAATTAAAAATATTTCGTAATTGTAATTAAAGTTAACTTGTGTTGTTTCAGTCAACAAAATCTATGAAATATTCACTTGAATTTAATATCACGTGTAACAATGTCCACAGAATTTAACTAGCAAAAGTATTGACAAAGTTCAGATCATAAATTATGTTAAATAACATGTAAGTGCGTTAAATATACGACAGATGGATTCATTTTATTTTTATTTTTAATTTCATTTCATTTTATATAACACCAACAACAACTAGTTAAAATAAAAAACAAAAACGAAATAAAAAAATAAAAATTCGAACAGTAAGACACAAAATAAGTTTTTAAACGATTGGCAAATCGTTTGTAAAAATCTTTGTGTTTCGTGTGCTTTTTCTCTTTTCTGTATTTTAAGACCTGGGCCAGATATAAAATCGTTGTGAATAATCGTTAAATATCATGTATGATCGTAACTTTCAAACTTCTCGTCTCGCTATGTACAACAACAACAGCAAGAACAACAACAAGAAAAATTTGCAACAGCAGCAACAGCGACGATATAAAATGATAACAATCGCAAAATGTTCGTACTTACAACTTAAGCAACATAAGCAGCAACACAAATAATTCTTTTAATGAGATCGTAATCATACGTTTTTATATAAAACAACAACAACAACTACCATATCAACAAGACAAAAAAAGAAGAAGAACCCTAAGAAACCTGAGCATATAATTTTAATTTTTTGTTTTTGTTCTAACCTTTAATCTTTCGATTAAAGATCGTTAAAACGAAAATGATTCTTAAAGATTTTTTTTGTTTTTTTGAATAGAGGACGTTACGCTGATAATAGCTGAACTTGGCAGGCGCTAAATGAAAAGTTTCGAAATTTTTAAGGTATGCACTCATATAAGTGCTTTAAATAGAAAGTAAAAAAAAATCGTAAATCAATATAATTCTCTTCTGCAACTGATAACAAGTCGAAATGGAGTGAAATTCGGGGAATTGGAATTGGGCGGAGGGTCACTCCTCTTCACGATGTTAATGTGGATATTGATGAATTGAATTATAATTTTTTGAACATAGATATTCCTCAACCGGGGCACAATGTATATGAGAATATGTGTTCAGTATCTATTGAGGCGAAATTTAGCTTTCGTTGTGTAAGTCATATTGAGGTTTTAGAGAGTTTTTCTGCTGTAAAATCGAGGACGACTGGAATGGATGGGCTGGATCCAACATTTATTGTAATTTTATTACCTACAATTTTGCCGTTTTTAACACATTTGTGCAACACAGTCCTGACAAAATCAGTATTTCCGGATGGATGGAAACTATCGAAAATTATTCCTATTCCGAAGGGGAACAACAAATTTAGGCCCATTGCGATTCTTCCCTTTTTGTCTAAGGTAATGGAGAATATAATGAGTAGACAGATTAATGAAGATCTTAGGCAACGGAATTTACTATCTGGTGTACAATCAGGATTTGTGAAAGGGAGATCTTGCATTACGGCTCTTACAGATGTAGTAGAGAATCTGAGGTGTAATATTGACAAGGGAATGGTGTCGTTTTTGGTACTACTTGATCACAGCAAGGCATTCGACACAGTAGACCACCAAATATTGACGAAAAAACTAGAGAAACTATTTTATTTTTCTTCAACAGCCTGTAATCTCATTCGCACGTATCTTACAGGACGATCTCAGGACCGTGGTGTTCCGCAGGGATCCATTCTTGGACCTCTTCTTTTTTGTATCTATATAAATGATTTACCGAATGTGATTGAGCATTGTGGAGTTCAAATGTATACTGACGATGTGCAGATTTATAGTAGTTGTGAATTTAATATGGTTTCTCAGTATGTTGACAACATAAACTCTGACTTAGATAGGATTAACGAGTGGGCAATTAACAACGGGCTGCGCATAAATCCTACTAAATCGAAGTGCATTTTTCTCAATAGAAATAATAGGATTCTTAATAATGATATTATGGTGAAAATAAATGATGATATTATTCATTATTATTACTCTTGCAAAAATTTAGGCATCATATTTGATGATAAACTCTCCTGGTCTGGCCATATAACGGCCGTTGTTGGTCGTGTTTACGGAATGCTTAGGAATCTTTGGGCTATAAAATATTCAACTCCACTGGAAATTCGTTCTTTGCTTACCAAAATGTACCTAATTCCAGTCCTAATATATGGTTGTGAGATTTTTGCGTTTTGTACAAGATCCGACTTTAATAAGCTAAGGGTTGCATATAATAATATTGTGAGATATATTTATGATAGAGGTCGGCGAGACTCAATTTCTTGCTTCTCGTATAGGATATATCATATGACCTTTGAGAACCTATTAAAGTTTCGTAGCCTAATTTTATTACATAAGATTATAACTACCCAACAACCTAATTATCTCTTTGGTGTATTGAGATTTGGTAGACCACCACGAGGTAGGAAACTAATACAGCAAAGATATAGTAGCACTTTTTCACAGCGACAATTTTTCATTTATTGCACCAGTCTTTGGAACGAATTACCGAATCGGATTCAGAATATTAGCAGCGCAAGGCGGTTTAAACTTGATCTTCGTGAATACTTATCTGGATAATGTAAATGCATATATTTTTTTTTTGATTGTTTTATATATATCTAAATTTCCTCTTTTTCTCTTACTTTATAATTATATAATTCATTTCTACTTATGTTGTTTTTCTTCAATCTTCTTCGATCTACATTGTATTTTAATTTGATAATTCTCTGTAATTTATTTATTTTTTTTTTCTCTTTCTTAAATTGTAATTATAATCTATTAAATTTTATAACTTTAAATTTGTAATCTCACTAGCACTTTAAATTATAAGATTTTTAGTCTTGTTGTGCTAGATTCAATATAATTTAATAAATAAAAAAATAAAAAAAATAAAAATTAAAAATTGAAACTTACTTAATTGTTCATTACGAGACTTTAGTCAGTATTACGACCTAGCTTCTCACACTAACCATGTTGTGAACTTCAATTTTCTTCCATGAGTGGCGAGACCTACGTGCAATTTTATTTAATCTCAGAGTTTTTGCAAGAATAAATATTCTTTTCATATTTCGAGCAGTCTCAGCTGGTTTTTAAGCTACGGTCTCTCGTCTAATAAGACTGGGGCAACTAATGAAACCGAAACGTAGTAAAGAAACAATACAGCGTCAAAACAGATGCTTTGTGACAGCCCTATGTTCTTTAAAAGAAGCAGGAAAGAATATCAAAAATTCACCCGATAAGCTAATTCCAACTTTATAATTCCTCGAAAAATCTTGGAAACATGTGTACATTTACCTATGAAAGAATTTTGTTAAAATAGTAACCAATTAAGACAGATCCTAATATCTCTACAGATGTGGTGGTGTGCGGTAGTCAAAGTTCTCGACTTCAAACCCAAGTAAATAGAAAACGCGATAGGATCTTTGTTATGGTTTTCGAACTTTTTTAAATTAATTCTTCAAGTAATCCACAACGGAACTTAAGTTAATTTACCACAATAACTCTCCAGAGTGCACATAGGTTAGGTTAGGTCAAATAGTAAGATTTGATCACAAAAGCACACTTGAGTACGCATAGCGTCCTGTTGTGCCGCCACTGGTAAGTGCAATCTCAGTACTGACCGAATTCAACCAAACTCTTGGAAGAAGTTGGTAAGCGCAGGTGTTTCACAAGAGTGCAGATAACTTTAGCAAAAATATCATAACAACGTCAGACAGAATCATACTCGTACTCTCGTGTAATTAACTTTTAGTTAAAAAACCTAAATAGTCATCAAACAGTTTAACTTGATCGAAAATCTGTATCCAAATTGCTACATTGACTAAACTTTTAAACAAATTGATGATTTACATCTTCATCTACATTTATAAACAATTTGTTGCAAATACTTCGATTACAGCAATAATGCCATCCTGTAAGGTGTATGTTATATTGCAGGGATATTAAAATAACTCTCTCTCTCTCTATGCGTGAAAGATATTTTGCCACTGATGCTGGGTTTATTGAGACTGATGATGTTAAATGTTGTTTGGCTGTGTGTTAAAAACGAACAGCAAAAAACAACAATAAAAAATTGAACAAAGATTACAGCCGTGATGATAATGCTGCCGATGATAATGATGTGGATCTTTGTTTTGAAAGTACGGGGTATAGTGTGGCAAAAACAACAATAACAACAACAAAAGCTACAAACAACTCGTACCACATCAGTGTTCGATGATCTTTTAACTGATGATTCGTATCGATCTCAGTCGTCTCTCAGACTTTTCACAGGGTATCGATATTTGTATATGAAGAGCTGCATGTTTAAATCTCGATTATACGTTCGTTGTTGGTTGTAGTTACTGTTGGTGTTGTTGTTGTTGTTGTTGTTCTCAACTAAAATGTATGGCTTGTGTGTTTAGGCAACTTGTTTAGGGTGATATGTTGATGTTTGTTGCAATGGTGTTGTTGTTGTTTCTGTTGCTGTTGCTAAAGTTGTTGTTATCGACATGCTCAGCATGCTTAGGCATACATGGAAATCAAACGTCAATATGTCAGCGAGTTGTTTCGTTCTTATGGTCTGGTCTTGTAAGATTTTCTTAAAAGACAAGGACATGATTTTTACATGTGATTTATAAAAAAATTTCTTAAAAATTAAATTGAAAAACAAACAAAAAACGAAAATTTTTAACATTTTTTTTTCCTTAAACTGCAACATATTAATAAATTTGTGTTTACAGCAATGAAAGGAAAAAAAAATAAACACATGACTGTTGCATGAAACGAAATTTTTTGTTAATCAACTTTAAATAGCTTTTAATAGACGACGACGACAACAGACCTTTGGATTTTACCACAGAGAACGTGGCGATTCTAATGATTTTTATTTCCTACATACCAGTTGCATGTACACAAACTGGATTTAAGGTGCCACTTTTTATTCACATTTTTAAAATTGGTTTCGTTCTACTTCTTATTATTTAATGGATATTTTAAAGAAAGCAATTTTTGTGTATGATTTAGTCCATTGTAATGAAATAATATTTTGAAATCTGGCCGAAATCAAGCCAAGTACTTTTATGTCACGTAGAGAACTTCCATTTCTAGTTCGCGATATCAGTTTTATTACACTATATTACGTTATTCGATATTGGAAACCTTCTATTGGTCCCAATTTCAGTGGAACTGTCATATGTTAGTTCGCAAAGTGTTGAGCGCCAAGCGTGTTCCTCTGAATGCTGTTACGAACTTATACACCTTATCTGAGTTCTTCTATGACAGTAGAATCATTGCCGTTAAAATGCCTATGCCGTCACCTATTTCCAATTATTGCTCGTCGTTTATCGATTATTTGAAGATTTTTGGCATTTTTGTTCTTTTTTGCGTATTGGTGTCGTCATTTTGAGATATCGTAACAGCACCGATAATTACCATACCAGCATTTAATTGTCCACCTTATAACGCATTTTGTGTCTGTACATTTCGCGGTGGAACTGAGGAGTGCTCGGAGATAGGAATGGTAGCAGAAGTAGATTAAAAACATTCGACTTCATATGCAGTGTATATCGATATTATTGTCCCATAAGCAAGTCCCAGAATTGTTTAACGCATTCAATCAAGTAGCACTATAGGCCGTGTGCTGTGGTTTTGTATACCGATGCAACGACTTTTTAACATGTTCTGATCTTATTCATATTGTATAAAAAATAGCTAAAAATGTGTTACCAACGTCCAGCTTCTTTCTCCAAAAGCGATATAAAGAAATCATGCCGCTACACCAACCCATACTAGTACGAGTCCCGTGCTCAAGTATCAATCGCCAGCAAACATACTAGTCCGTGTCCCGCACATTCTGTATTAATATCAGGGATTAATTTGTTCCCATCCTCTTGATATTTTCGCAGAAGTATTGTTTCTTCAACTAGGCGTACAATTTAACAACTTTCTCTAACTGCAATGATATGTTGTCATGACTATTTGTTTTTTTAGAAACATCACTCGATTCCATAGCAAACTACATCAATTCCGGTTACAACATTAACCGCTTCCTAGGTTATGGTGCGATATCCATTATACACTATTATGCACAATTATTCCAATGTATTTTTCAGAATTCCTGACGAATCCGTAGAATGAAGCACTCAGAAACACTTAGTTAGTTAATCATGATATAATAGTCTGTGACTCTGCTTAGGTTCATTTACAGGATAATGTATGGAGTGGGCCATCTATCGTTTATTTCGAATCTGGCAATACTTATATCATTTTATTCTATCACAAAATTCAGTATATTATCTCCACTGAACGTAATGAATCGATTTACGCTTGAAAAACGTTGGAGTTTATGGGGCTAACGAGAAACTGCACGATGATGTAGATTTTGCCTGAAAAAAAATCATCTATTAGGATGAAGCTCATTTTCATCTTGGCGGGTATTTTAATAAGGAAAATTGCTGTATTTGAGGTTCAGAAAACTCTCACGTGGTCTTACAGAAGCCAATGCACCCATTAAGAGTGACTCTTTGGTGCGGCTTGTGGAGTGGAGGCATCATTGGCTCATATTTCTTTGAAAATGAGGACGGCGCAACCATTACGCTCAATGGAGACACCTATCGCACTATGATGACCAATTTTTTTTACCCGCTCTTCGTGGTGTTGATGTGAACGAAGTTTGGCTTAAAGATAATGGTGCAACTGGACACACTTCTCATGCCACAATCGATTTATTGCATCGAACGTTTGATGGCCCTTTTAATTAGCCGAAATGGTACGAAGCTGCGATTTGACACCATTGGACTATTTTCTGTGGGGCGCCAGTAAAGAAAAGTGTTATGCCGACAAACCAGAGACAATTGGTCATTTGAAGCCCAACATTCGTGATGCCATTGCCAAGATACAACCCCATACACTCGAAAAAGTGCACAGAAGTTTGTCCGGCAGCCGTCTGAATGAAATAATACTTAATTTTTACCGGAATAATTATACTTCACAACAAAAGAATAAATTTGGAATATATTTCAACCTTTTTTGTTTTATTGCATTTTTAAATTTAAACTTTTAAAAGGTCCACCCTTTATAAGAACACTTGTCTGTTTTATGCATACCTGTTAAGTAATGATTACTAATCGTAATGCCAGATTTAAATTTATTCCAACCATTCATGTAAACAAGGTTTAGGCTCTAGTTATGGTCTACTTCATAATAATATTGTCTCAGCAACACCAGTTAAGATAGTCAATTAAGGTCGATAAATAGTGTCTTGAATAAAGCCTTCTGAAAATTATTGAAGAGGTCGTAGTTTAGGAGGTAGTAGGTCGGCGACTTTCGACATAAATGAAATTGTCATTGTAGATTCCACCACTCGTGAATAAAATTAACACACAACATAGGTGGTGTGAGAGGCTAGCTGGTGATCCTGTTTAAAGAGTTGTAATGGCAAATGAGTATGAAAAACATTCGTTATCAGTACAAATATCACATACTGGACTATTTACGCATATTATAGAATTGTTTTACTGTCAGAACATATAGTACCGTATTCATGGATTAATGGAGTCCCTACATAATAATTACGAAAGTTTTAATGCCTTGGAGCAGTACCGTTTAGTTCAAATTATAAATCATGAAATCTGTTTAAATTATTCTAAGTGCGGCTTAACTCTAAACAAAAAATTTATCATTTTCATTGCCTATTTGATGGCGTGTTCCATGTGAGTATTGAGGTTTGAGAAACTAATTATTATCCCGTTGCCTGACGGACCACGAAGACATTATGTCGCTTCTAACGACTCAAATTCTTAGCGTTTCTCTCTCTTACTTTCAGGTAAGAGTAAAACTACATTCTCTTGCTCTGATAAATTGCTATTCGTAGATTTCATTCAATGTTTCAACAATGTATGTATGTTGCGAAGAGGAATATTTGATCTTTAATCGCATGCGTATCGCTACTTAACATCCGGATGTTATCGTATTTTTTTGGGGCTGAAAAGGTAATGTTGATTCAGTTGCTTTTATGACCAGGCTAACGTCGACTCCGTACAACAAACGGATTTTAAGAAACTTTTAATAGAAAAATTTTTGCCAGTAGAATGCTGAGAAGAAGGAGCTGAAAGAAAAAATTGTGTTTCATGTTTCGTTTTATTCGACAACAATGAGTATTAAAAAAGATGAGTACAATCGAATCATACTCATAATTTCTGATACTTATATGTATTCATATTTATTTTAATACTAGCATATTGTACCCGGCGTTGCGCGGGTTATGTAGTTTGGACAAATGTTTTTTGACAAATGTTTTTAAATTAAGAAAAAAACAGTGATTATTTGAAACCGGTTTTGAAACCGGTTTTTTAAAAAATGCAATTTTTCAAATTATTCGGAAACCGGTTTAACAAACAACCCAGTTTTTTGAATACTCTAAAGCCTGAATATAAATGGACTCAATTTGCCCGTTTTTCGCCCCTTTCCCGCTTTTTGGACCCCTTTTGGTCCAACTTTATACACGGAACACCTCCAATGGCTATTTGGGAAACTTAACCAAGCTATGTCGTAAAAAATTACCTTTAAAACAGATAAAATACAGCATTTATGCAGAAAGTACTAATTTTTGCCCATTTTTTCTCCCTTTGTCCCATTTTTTTCCCCCTTTTGATCAAAATTTTGAAAAGATTTATTGCACCGACAAAAGCTCGATCAATATCCCAAATTTCAAGAAAATCGGTCCAGGCGTGATTGGCAATGCACTCAATTTGCCCGTTTTTGGCCCCTTTCCCCCTTTTGGTTCAACTTTAGAAACGGAACACCTCCAGTAGCTATTTGGGAAACTTAACCAAGCTAAATCGTAAAAAATCACCTATAAAACAGATAAAATACAGCATTTATGCATAAAAGTACTAATTTTTGCCCATTTTTTCTCCCTTTGTCCCATTTTTTCCCCTTTGGGTCAAAATTTTGAAAAGATTTATAGCCTATAACCTGCACCGATAAAAGCTCGATCTATATCCAAAATTTCAAAAAAATTGGTCCAGGCGTGCAGGCGTGATTGGCTAACAAACAAACCAACAAACAAAAAAACAGACTTACAGAAATATTTATAATATATATATTAGGATTATGGAACCTGTACTCATATTCAAAGTTTGAAGTACTCATAATATTCATACTTAACAACACGTATGATGTTGTTGAGTTCGACTCTCCATAACTCAACATGTACACGAAGCACAAAATAAGTAGAAATCGCGTATGAACACTAAAATACTCACTAGAAGATTGTGTGTTTGCACTGCTTGCTGCTCTGTCTTTTTTCTTTTTTTTTGTAAATGCAACAACACCTAAGACTGTAAATTTTGATGAATGATTCGAGTCACTCGAATAAGTATTTTTTAAAAGTTATGAATTTAAGTGAGTAGGCTTTTGAATACAACATATTTCGAACGGTATACTCATTGCAACCTGTACTTATAAATCAACGTTGTTGTGAATATGAATGAATTTCAATATTGTTGACTCATATTCAAAATTTCATGAGTGCTTATGAGTAGCGAAAAAACGATTAATTTTTGATCTCTGGTTTGAACCAAGCTTTCTTGTCTGAGCCGAAACACTGCCTAATAGTATTCGGTGACGGCGACATATCTTACAGGCATAGTATATAAAGGAAACTTGCGACACACTCCACATGTAGAGCTCAGTCTTAGCTATAAAAAGTATTTGATGAGGTACATACTTTAAGACAGATGCACCCTAAAGCCCAGAATTTTTGAATTTCTAAACTTGCATTGCCGATTTCAATACTTCTATGAATTGCAAGAATTAAGCGGACAATATTTTTTTCACTGACATGTCACCGTAGAAAATGTCACATCTTGGTTCAATAAGAATAAGAAAACCTTACAACATTGCATGTTTGAATATCCTTCATATCAGGAACAGAAGATCTTCATTTTGAGTGAATAAAAGCAAGAAAAAAAGAAAAACTGAATACATTTTCACATACGAATGCTGAACATATTGGCAAGACACCTTTCCATTGAGTGAGTGAGAGAGAGAGAGAGAAAACAAAAGATAAAAGAGAGTAAGAGACGGACGTAAAGAAGACAAGATGCAAAGATTGTTTTTAATTACAACCCTGAAATTGGTTGGCAATTATTTACATTAACACGATCACAATTCACAGGCATGGCACATGCATCACCATCAGAGCATCACCATAAACGTTGTCATCATCATCATCATCATTATCTGCATCATCATTAGCATTAGCAGCAGTAGCGATGAGTTGTTGTTTGCGAATATTGGTACAACAAAAATATGTTTTTTTGTTGTTGTTGTTGTTGTTGTTGATATTGTATGTCGATTGATGTCAAAGATGCAACTAGAAAAAAATAACATACAAGTGTGCAACATCTTATGGAGTATGGAGCACAAGAACTGTTGATGCAACAATTTCGACAGAATTTTTAAATAAGAAAACAAAAACAACAACAACATCGTTGAAAACATGGAAGCTAGAGAAGAATCATACCATTCGTCAGTGGAATGGGATTTTATTGCACAAAGCGAGGAAATTTGAGGCAACGGCCATAATGTTGTACACTGGATAGGATGGGATGGGATGAAGCGTTCTTTTTATTTTGTTGCAAGCTTTATGACTTGGCAGCTATATTAATTTATTGGACTCATGTTATGGTGGAGTCGATATTGATACAAATCCATTTTCGATCGCCACGCATAGATACCGCAACACAACATCTACATGTTGCAAGAAGGCTGCAAGAAGTTAAGTTTTTTTTTCCTCTGAACCATGAATGAGGCGAAGTTCATATTTAACGAGTAATGCGTAGAATTTCATACAAAAGTCTGTAGTCTTTACCCCCTTTAACCCTGGACTCAATTTAAATGGACCTTTGAAAATTGCTGGCCATAGAAGTGTATGTGCGGCATCATGCTGAGCATTTACTTGATGGTTGTGCAAAAATTGCTTGTGAAGATGAGGAAGGCGAAGATCAAAACTGAGACGGTGTGTTGTTGACGATGATGCTTCTGCTGCTGCTGCTGATACTGACGATGATGATGATGCTGATGGTTGTGATGTTTTTTAGGTGCTGAATATAACAACAACATAGTGTTGATTGCTACCATTTGCTTGGCTACTGCTTATTGCACCGTGTTGCATTTACACAACAACTGCATGGAACAACAGTAACAACAACATCAACAACTAACAGTAGGTAGTAGAATCAAATGACTATGACTAGCATACCCACCGAATAATAATAAACGGCAACATGCGATAGTAATAGATCGCATATTGCTCTCTCTCGCCGGTAACAATGTTCATCACGTGAACATTGATGTTATGCATGGCTGTCTTGCTGTCTTACTGTCTGTCCATCTGTCTGCCTTATTCAAAGGCTGTCTATAGCCTCTGCCTGCCTGCATAGGCTGTGGTTGTATGAAATTTTTCCATCAGTTTTTTTTTGTTACAATCGTTGCAACATTGCAATGAAATGTTTTTCCTATCACCACAACAAGTTATTTTTGTATTTTTTCTTCTTCAGCTGTTTTTATTGTTTCTGCTGTTGCAAATATGTTTTCTTTAATTAGTCCAATCGATTAGGTTTCTGATTTACACTGTTTTCTATGTCGAGTTTCGTATCATGATCATGAAGGTTAATCATTTAAGATCATGAGAATGCTTTTCTTTATTCGATAAAAAAAATGGGAAACTAATCGCCAACTGCCAATGGAATAAACGATTTTAATGGCAATTCTTCAAGACAAGTCTCGTTGAGGGATGTTAAAGATGACTAATGAAAATTACAACAATTTGCAAATATATGTACATGGTTTTTCTTATGCTCAATAAAAACAATGCTTCATTAAATTAGAATTCAACAGATAGAGTCTTAAGTAACCCATAACAGTCTGTAGTATTTAAACTACAATTAACTTTAATTACACAGTCTCTGAACATTAAAGTATAATTCAAGAAATTCGTTGTGACATCAACTCATATATAACTGGTCATTACAACCCCTCAGCCAGGATTACGACCTAGCTTCTCACATCCATTAATTTTATACAAAAGTGCCGGAGCGTATAGTTTAGAGTCGACTCCGAACGACGGATTTTTAAGAAACAAAATTTCAAAATTTCTTTCAGATTCAACTTCATAGGTTTTTAAATAACATGACTAGTGCAAATGAATCTATGGAGGCATAGAACAAGTGGGATAATTACCCATTGTTTGAAGAAAATGTTTCCACCGACTGAAGCTAAAATTCTACATAATAGAGGAAGATCTCAGATAGAGTGACATCAACTTTGAGACAACAACAAGCTATATTCCGTCCTCATAGAATCAACGGACAGTTCATAGATGTTTTATACACATTTATAGAGCCTTTAACAAACTTTATTACGGCGTCATCTGAAGGGTGCTGCAATGTAAGAAAATCTCTCAAAGATATGCCACAGAGCAAAATTAAGCATGACAAACTGTTGACTAGGATCGGGTAAGGATATCGGTAACAGTTTACAAAGAGCTCGTAAAAAGTTTGACTATCTGTTATTTGGGGCAAATCGTCTCTATCTTTGCATACGAAAATTACAGTATTTAATGCAACTATGTATGTATAAAATTTACCCTTTTATACAGTTGCTACTCGTCACATGCGAGAGATGCAAATGATTGCGAACCGCTGTCTTCGTAAGCTTATCTGTGTCTTCTGGCCGAGAAATACATTCATGATAGAATTCAGACAACAGCCTTTATCATCGAGATGAAGAGACGAAAATGACGTTGGTTTGACCATATCCTCAAAAGCAATTAAGCAGTATCCGCAGAACTGACATAGAATGGAAAATGTGAAGAAGACATGTTGGAGTTGGAGTAAACAACAGGGGAATGGGTCATAGCGAAGTAAGAACGTTGGTAGGGAAAAGAGATTTGTTCAGGAGACTTATTGAAGGCTTATGCTCCTTGCAGAAACCACGAAATATTATAGATTTGAACGCCTAAGCAAATTGTTCATAAAACGTACAAATGTACTAATGCCATTATGAGTGAAATATCAAATCGTTTAAATGTCCGCTATGGCTCCTTTGGGTGGAGTGCTTCCGAATGTAAATTTTTCAATGACTTTGGCGAATAGATTAAGCTGATTTTGATGCATAGATTAAACTGATTTTGACCGATGGTAAGGGTATTCCTTTAGTCAGGAATACGACATAGCTTCTCACACCACTTATGTTGTGTGTTTTAATTTTATTCATGAATGAATGCAGTTTAAAGTCGATTTCGAACGACAAATTTTTAAATAACTTTTCATTGATAAGAGATAGAGTTTTTGCCAATCTGATGAGAGGAAGTCGCCGAAGTAATATTTATTAAATTTTGTTTTGTTGGAGATGTCTGACCTGGTATTTGAACCGTGGCCTCACGTCTAGTAGGTCAACACACTATCTACTAGACTACGGCGGCTACTAGTAGCTACTCGCAAACTATTAGTACAAAATATGCAATTGAACATATCCATGAATTGTGTGGCGCGTAATACTATCCTTTTGAAACCATAAATCGTTTGTTTCCTGAGCCTCCAGATCCAAAGACAGTTAGTTATCATCGACATACAATACCCGCCCTTTAACAGTGATGGGCTGCTCAACATTGTTCTCCAAGAAATATGGATCGATTACGCCGGCAACCAAAACCCACACGCAAACAATGATTTTTTCGAAATGCATTGGACACTCTTTGATCTCATATAGATTGTTATTGCCCTAAATTCGACAATTTTGTTTGTTCACCTACGCATTCATGCAGACGTGGACAACATCATTGAAGATGATTTTTTAATTGAAAATTAAGATCAGTTAGTTGCCAACTGCTCCAGATCCAAATCAACAATCACGCGTCTTTATCTATGGTCGTCTATGGTGGTAAAACAGAGCAACTAATTTTACAGATGTAGCTTGAATAAGATGACCGTTATAAAGTTCGAAAGTTTCTGTTAGTAGACGCAATTATTCAATAGACGTTACCTTTGAATCAGAGATCAGCATTGAATATTCAAAAAGATGAGTAGAATTGAATCATACTCATACATATCAATCATACTCAATTGAATCATACTCATACATTTCTGATACTTATACGCATTCATACTTGTTTTAATATCATGGAACGTCTACTCATATTCTACTCATAAGTTTGATGTACTCATCATATTAATACTTAACAACACGTATGATGTTGAGTTCGACTCTCCATAACTCAACATATACACGAATCACAAAATAAATATGAATCGCGTACGAAAACTAAAATACTTATTTGAAGGTTGTGTGCTTCCTCTGCTTGCTGCTCTGTCTTTTTTGCTTGTCTGTCGTTTTTCTTTTTTTGTAAATACAATAACAATTAAGACTGTAAATTTTGATAAATGATTCGAGTATTATAAGTATTTTTCTAAAGATTTTTTTGCTTCAGATTTTTAAAGGTACGATTTGAACTAAGCATTCCTGGTAGTTTATAAAATGACTTTGATAACCTGAATATCAAATATCTTGAGTTTTTATACATTTGAGACCCTATTTAACGAAATACATCTAATTAATGAATCAAATTCATTTGCATCCCTTTAAACCTGTACAGACAGTGCAGTATTCAGAGCTTAATTTCAATTGTTCTTTGAATCAGATTTCTTCCTTCTTTTTTTGTCTTTTTGTTCTCTTTTTTTTTGTAGCATCTTTCTTCCCATCATTTCAAATTGAATGGAATATTTTGTCTGTCTGTACAACTCTTTTCTTTGTATCCTTTCAAAACGTATGTGTATGCGTATGTGTGTCTGTGTATGGGTGCGTGAGTAAGTGCGTTTTATTTTGCTTACGTGTTGATTTTGTTCAGTTTCTGTTGTTTTAAGCTGTTGATGTGTCTGGCGCTATATCGCCAGTCAGCATCTACAGCCATAAATAACGAACGAGAACAGCCTGTGTGTGTTAAAATGAATCTGAAGTATTTTTCGGTTTATATTTTTTCTGATTTTTTTGTTGCTTTGTTGGTGTTTTTTTTTTGGTAGAGCACGGATAGTAGAATGTTTTCATTTATTTCAATTTTATGTTTTGCATACGTATTTTTTTTATTTGTTTCAGTTTTTTTTGTTGCTGCATTTTGACACAAATCGAGACATTCTTCAAGGAAATTGAAGGTAAAATTATTTGGAAATTGGTCTCCTTCAAGTTGAACTTAAAAAAAACTCACATCATTATTGTGCATCCTGAACAAATGGTAAGGGATTCTAAATATTTCTTATTTAATGTCACATAAATTTAAATAAAAAAAATGTCGCAAATCCACAAATCTTTTAATTAAAACACGTGATTAAATATTTCTGAAAGAATTTTGATGTATTTTGTGACGAGTGACTTTTATTACCTTAACTAAGGTACTTGATTATTTTTTAAAACTGGACTCAGGTAAAGATTGGTCTTTGAAGTCGTAATTTGAAATTGAAAATTTCATCACAAGAATAGTAAGAGATTTTACTAATTCAACTGGTATTGGAGGAAATATCGAATGATGTTGGCTGGCCTTAGAAAAATTACATTTGATGTAAAAAATACGTCTTTGACCGTGTATTATAGCAACGTCAGGCTGGCTGAACTCTAAATTGAAGACATTGGAATAAGACCGGATAGAGAAAAAAGTTTAACACCTTAGTCCCACATGCGTTAATGGTCCAAACTTTTATTTACTAGTCTCTGTTAAGCAGCAACAAAATCTACAGAAGCTTCATACTTTCCGGCAAGCATTCAGGAATGAATTGTCTTGTTCTAGCTTTCATATCGGAGGCTGGTCTCACGCGATCTGTATTATATAGTTACAAAAATGAAGAATCAAGATACTGGTGTTTTGCTTTTACATCGCTTAACATTAATATTATAAACAAAAGCTACAAAAATAAAACAATGCAGTAAATAAACCTGTTTACAAATTATCGTACTGCGTAATATAAACAACAAACACCAGCGTAAAAACAATGGTAGACAAGTAAACAAAAATACACAAACAACACTACAATAATAAATGTTAACAACGATTTTTACATATAAAGAAATTTCGAGAAGGCGAAGTCATGTACATTCGCCTTCAAGAACATTCATCAGACGGTTTACTCTGCTATATAAAAGGCATGGCAAAGCAGGCGAGTGAGTGAAGTTCAATTAGTCTTATGTGAAGACGCTGTGTGTTTGAAGAGAGTAATCGTAATTTGAAGATCTCCGTCACAAAGATCTGTCGATCTGTGATTGTTATTGTTTATGCAAAGGAATAACAAAGAAGAAGAAAGGAATAACAAAGAAGAGCAATTGTTGTTGTGTACATCAAGTTGTGAACAGTAGCACACAGAATTGTGCGAATAATAAAGAATTTTAATTAAAACTAAACACAAATTTATTTATATTTTATTTGCAATCTACGAGGTCATATTTTAAATGTTTTTAAAAGATTAAAACGTAACAATATACTATGATTTTGATAGGTATCCGCTTGAATTTTTGCAAGATTGGTTGGAATGTTCGTTTACACTTAAAACATATCAAATGATTTGTATCGGATCTTCCAACAGGGGCTTCCGAGCTTTGACAGTTGATAACGATCATCTTCACGATGTTTCATCTGTCTACTTACCATAGTTGCCATTTATTTTGTATGTTTTCCGTAATCGCTGTGGATCGGTGTTCTGTTTAGACAGAGTTTAAAGCGCCTTGCCCGTTTTACTGTCGCCATAAACTTTTGCCTTCAGGACTATTTGCAATGTGCCGGTTAAAATTGAGATCACTGGTTCAGTAAACTATCGATGTAGCTCAAGATCTGCCAAAAATTCGCCGGTATCCGCGAGCGTGTACAAAATAATCCGAGGCAATTGAATTCGTATTGCTTACAAGAATTAGGTTTTTCACAGACGTCAATGGGATGCAATTTGATCGTGGCTAAAGCAGGAATTCAACTGACCCAGGAACTGCATCTAAATGTGTATTCGCTGAATGGATCGAGAGCTGTTTTCATCGAAAAATCATCTTCAGCGATGAGGCCGATTTCTGGATAAGTGGGTACGTGAACAAACAAAATGGTAGAATTTTGGACGATACCAATCTAGATGAGATCCATAAGCGTCAAAGGCTTCTCGAACAAGTAGTGTTTGGTGTGCATTTTGGGCGGATGGTGTCATCGGTCCATATTTCCTTGAGAACAGAGTTAAACAGGCCTTCTTTTTGCCTGAAATGAATGATGTGGACAGCAATGGTTTCAATAAGTGATCGCTTCATGCAACACACACACGCCTTGTATATTCTGTACGAACGATTTGAAGGCCTGGACATTTCACGTAGAGGTAACGTGAACTGACCACCGAAATTATGTGATTTCGACTTTTCCTTGTGGGGCCACAAATCACAGCGGTCATCGAAGCGAACATAATCCATGTCATCGGTCAAATTCAGTATGATTTACGGGTCTGAGTCATTGAAAATTTGACATTTAGGATGTGCTTCATTCAGAGAAGTGGCAAAAGGAATAAAAGATTTCGATGACATCTGATACACACCATTTCTTCTTCTTCCTCTCTTTTTATTTCTTAAGGAATTTCTTTAACTTTTAAGGTCAAATTGAAGGATGAAATGTCTACAACAAAAAAGATCTCTGCAGGTGTCCCCCAGGGTAGCATACTAGGCCCTATTCTATATTTAATTTATACTTCGGACATGCCCACAAATCCTAACACATACGCATCAACTTATGCAGACGACACCGCGTTTATAAGCGTCAACAAGGATCCGAAAGTAGCATCAACACAACTGCAGTCGCACATATGTGACTTAGAAAAATGGTTTGAAAAGTGGAGAATAAAGGTGAATCCATCCAAGTGTGCCCATGTAACCTTCACACCCAGAAGACAGGATTGCCCACAAATAAAAATAAATAATATTGATGTCCTTGTTGAAAACCACTTCAAATACCTGGGAGTTCACTTAGACCGGCGTCTAACATGGTCCCGTCACATCGAGGCCAAATTAGCGGCCATTAAGCTGAAATCCGCTCAAATGCACTGGATTATTGGTCTTAATTCAACATTAGACCTTGAATACAAGGTTCTTTTATACAAATGCATTATAAAGCCAATATGGACCTACGGCATTCAGCTGTGGGGCAGTGCGTGCGCGTCTAACGTTTTGAAATTACAAAGAAGACAGTCCAAGCTTTTACGACAAATTGTCTGCGCTCCATGGTATATTCGTAATGACAATATCCATAGAGATCTCAACATTCCTACAATTCAGGAAGAAATTAAAAAATTCGCCATAAAATACTTCGGTAAACTAACGGTTCACCCCAACGCATTGGCAAGGGACCTGCTTCAATTCAATGGCCATCAGAGGTTAAAACGAAGTGATACATTGAGCCTCGCTCGATGGCTGCACTGACCCTAATTCAAGATGTACATAGAACTATTAGTATTATTATAAGATTTGAATACAAAATATAGTTAACACGCTGGTGCTAACTATTAACCCTCAAAACTAGTTTTAAGATTTGAAAACTATTGTAAATTTCATTAGGAAAGATTCAATAATAAAAAAAAAAATTAATTTCTTACTATAGAGCAGGGGTGGGCAACCTGCGGCCCGCGGGCCAACTGCGGCCCGCGTGGACATAAACTTTGGCCCGCGAACATATTTAAAATTTATATGGTGGACGGCCCTTATTCGAACGTTTTAATGATATTTATCAAAATATTGAGTTATTTATAATGACATTCATTACTAAAGTAAATAACATACCAAAAACATAATTTTTTGTCAATTGTGGTTATTTTATGATACTATTTGACGTACAATTATCAGTGTGCTCGACGTGTTTCGGGAATAGTCGAATTATGCCGAGACAACACCGTGTACAATGCGAGAATGCAAACGTACCTCAGCGAAACGTTCGGCTTTTTTCGAGAATAATCGGGCATAATCGCAAATCTTGTCAAAACGAAACTGAACGAAACCTTGGGCATCATCTTAAATAGCCAAGATCGGGACACAAGGTGACAAAAAACCGAAAATAGCCGACCGTAACCGACTTGTTACGCCCAGGTTTGCATTACGTTTGCATTCTTGCGTGTACGCTTGGTTGTGTCTGCAATTGCGCAGTGCGTTATATTTATTTAAATTCGTGTTTATTGTCTGTGCGTGTGCAAAGTGCAGTGTCTCTCTTCTTTGCATTCATTCAGATTCATAAATTGGTGATTTTGTTATTAATAATTTCATAAATTTTTTCCAGTAATTTGAAGGTAGTATTGGTATATTTTAATATTGATATTATTTTTTTACGTAATTTTTATCCCTTAGAATGGCTTCATCAAGCAAAAAGAGGAAAGTGAAATCGGAAAACCGCATATTTCAACAAAGCTGGGTCAACGAATATTTTGTTATAGAACGGAATAACAAGCCTTTGTGTTTAATTTGTAGAAACAGTTTATCTGTTAATAAGGAATACAACATTAAAAGACATTATTCAACAAATCATTCTACTGACTACGACAAATTTCTTGAAGAAGAAAGAATTACGAAAGCAGATAATCTGAAGAAATTGTTAGTCAAGCAACAGCAGTATTTCATAAAAAGTACAAGTAACTCTGAAAATTCTGTGAAAGCAAGTTACATTATTTCTCAAAAAATTGCCAAACATTCAAAATCATTTTCTGATGGAGAATTTGTTAAAGATTGTATCCTTGCTGCAGTAAAATTAATCTGCCCTGAACATGAAAAAAATTTGATAACATAAGTTTGTCGCGTAGAACTGTAACACAGCGCATTGATGAAATGTCCAATGACATTAAACAGACATTAAATGAAAAAATAAAAAATTTTCAGTGGTATTCACTAGCGGTCGATGAAAGTAAAGATTTAACTGACAGTGCCCAATTATGCATTTTTATAAGGGGAATTGATAAAAATTTTAATATTACTGAAGAAGTTTTATCTTTAACAAAACTTCAAACGACAACAACCGGGAACGACATATTTATTGTAATGAAAGAAGCAATGAAAAAATCTAATCTTGAATATCACAATATGTCAGGAATATCTACGGATGGAGCCAAGTCAATGGTAGGATATTTTGATGTATTTTCGATTCCATTTTTGTTAACAGATGTGACCAAAGTTCCCGAAAATTTTCATTTAGAATTAATTGAACTGCAAAAAAGAAAGGATCTTAAAATGAAATTTATGGAATTATCAAAAATTGAATTCTATAAAAATTTTGATGCGCAAATATTTCCGCAATTAATTAATAACGCAAAAAAAATTATTTCATTGTTTGGGAGCACATATAAATGCGAACAATTTTTTTCGAAAATGACTTTTTTAAAATCCAAATATAGGTCGCGAATTACAGACGAGAATTTAGAAAGTAGCTTAGTACTTGCTACTACTAAAATTGAACCAGACATAAGTACCTTATCCACAAATAAGCAGTGGCAGGTGTCGCATTAATATAATTGTACGACTTATTATTAATTTTTTGTAATGTTGTAGTGCAGTAATAAAAAGTATTATAAATTAATTATCAGAAATATTTTATTTTTGTTCAACTTCTAAAAATTTTCTTCACCGTTTTCTGAGAACATTTTTCATTTACCTACAAAATCTATGTTAACGGCCCGCTCAAGTTTGGTTGTTTTCAATTTTGGCCCGCATTACAAAAAGGTTGCCCATCCCTGCTATAGAGTAAAGCAGTGACACTGCTAATTCAAATGTGAGCCTAACCTAACTTAAATTAACGTAGTTATGACACTTGAACCATGGGTACGAAAGAACGTGATGCACATGTCTGGTACATATAAGTATTGGATTATACATCTCAGGTTACTCTAGGTTAAATTAGGCTGTTGTTAACAAAAAATTTCTCTCTTCGGGCTTTGCGCATACCTCTGGTAGAGAATAAATGAACTTTAATTGATTTTCTATTGGCATATTAAATGTCTACGATATGTACTATCATCTGTTCTTAGCTTATAATTGTCATTTCAAATAAATAAATTTAATATAATCTCTTAAACCATTACATAAACAAGTCAAAATTCTTGTGGAAAACATTTTCTTAATTTAAGAATTGCACTTGAAGTCGTTACATAATTTTCCTAAGAAAATATTTTCAATATTTTGACTGATTTCAATAAAGAAAAATCACACCTTGTTGGGCATTATAGAAATCAACAACAACAACAGCAACAACAATAACAGTTTGTCTCATCATTACAGACATAATGATTGTGACAGTAATGGTTATGGTAATGCCGTGATACTGAGTCTGAGTCTAAGGCTCAGGCTGTTGTCGATGATGACATTGACATAAAATTTGTTCTCGATATGCCAGCAGTTTCAGTTTTTTGTGTGAGTGACTTGATAGATTTCAAGTGTTAAAAACATCAATAATGCTCAGTGCTCAGTGATGATGATGATGATGAGGATTTTCAATGACGCAAACAAACAACACTACACTACCACAAGCAGTCCACAAAAGGCATTCGGCTAAAACTCTCTACAAACCACATGGGCCAGGCCACATTTAACCACCAGCGCGAATGCTACAAGTGATGGAAAGCAATGTCAGTCGAACAGACAAAACGGACAAATGGACGTAAATAATCAGACAAATTTGTTGGCTGTTGTTAGTATCAAACATACGAGTTTTACTGAATGTGTCTGCGTGTGTGTGTATAAAAAGTACTTAAACCCTGGAACAATATTGTCCACAATACATTTCGTTTGTATGTGTGAATGTGTGTTCCTGTCTATTCTCGTTGATTTGCCTTCTTTTCAATGGAATTCATCATTATTTTTTTACATTCAAAAACCTTTCACAAATGTTTACTGTTGATGCACCATTCTTTTCGATTGCATTTTAAGGAATCAATTCGTTGCTGATGTCGATATTGATGGTGATGATGATGATGATGATGATGCTGATGACGACGATGGCAATGGTGATGGTGATGTTGATGTTGACGTTATCGAGAGACACTTTAAATTGATTTCTCATGTATTTTTCTCCTTAATATTAAAAACGTGAATAAAAAGAAAGAAAAAATTGATTGAATAAAGAAAACGACCGAAAGGAATTGCATGAGATCTACACCTTGAAATCGTCTTGTGTGGACGTTGTGCCACACCATAAATGTCATTCACACATTTGACAGAGTGGTTCATTTGTTGATTGCAGCACCCTATAACTGTGTTTATGGTATATGGGAATAAGGCTATAAGCTTTGCCACCTTTGAAGCATGTCGTAGAACAGTATGAAGAGTATCGCTTAAAAATGTTCAATCAACTCGTTATCACTTATTACGATACGATTTTTATTTGGCAAAAAATAAAATTCATTGTCTACTGTAGACAGCTGTATGGGTGTGTACATTAAGTCCTGTCGTATCTTTCATTTCCCGGTCAGGATCAATGTTTTGTTGAAAAGCAGCAACTATGTTCTGATTACTTAGTGTACCATCTTAATGAGATTTGTCCCCACTTGAATGCTCCCAAAGAAAAGAAAATTAGCACCGAATCACTATTTTTTAACGAAGGTAGAAAACTTGTGTTAGATAGTTTCCGACATTCAAAATCTACATCCAGTTTCTAGTCCCATAATTCGATACAACGAAAGGACATTAGTCCAGGGTTTTACGTGAGTATCGCCGCGATGGCTTACCCCACGGTGCTCTAAGCACGGGTGGATACAATGCGTCTACCAGCACCCCCACGCACAATAATGCAGGCATATGACATGCAAGAGCATTGATCGCATCACCATACGTGAGTACCAATTCGAAGCCTTGCATTTGGACAAGACTTCCCTCTTGGTTACGGGTGGTGGCTGGTTTTACTTTACTAGCAGGTCTCGTGATTGTGGTGCTCTAAGCTTCTTTCGTAGCTGTGTTTCTTTTCGTAGAAAAGCAGTACCATATCTCTCTATGCACGCTTCTCTTTAAATCCGTAATAAATGAACATTACATGATCCACTTCTGAGCATAATCGTGTTCAAATAAACAAAGGTAACTCCTATATACTTGGGCTTTGCCGTTATATACGAAATACAATGCCATTTAAACCAGCACCTCTTCATTGGATACAGCAGGCGATTCTTTTGAGATAGATTTTGACTATTTTTTCGTATAACTTGGGCAGTATTTTGTTGATGAGTAGACGAATATTGATTTTCAAGTGTTCTAAAGCAGAGATCAGCAATGAGTATTCAAAAAGATGAGTAGAATTGAATCATACTCATAATTTCTGATACTAATACGTATTCATACTTATATTAATATCATGGAACCTCTACTCATATTCAAAGTTTGAACTACTCATTATATTCATACTTAACAACACGTATGATGTTGTTGAGTTCGACTCTCCATAACTCAACATGTACACGAAGCACAAAATAATTATGATTCACGTACGAACACTAAAATACTCACTAAATGGTGTGTCGAGTCACTCTAAACATTTATAAGTATTATAATTATCATTCTAAAGTTATGAATCTGAATGAGTAGGCTTATGAATCAAACATACTATTTCGAATGGTATGAGTTTGATGTCAACGTTGTACGCATACTCATTGTAACCTGTACTTATAAATCAATGTTGTAGTGAGTATGAATGAATCAGAGTACATAGTTAAATTTCAATATTGTTGACTCATAATCAAAACTTCATGAGTGCTTACGAGTAGCGTAACAACGATTCATTGCTGATCTCTGATCCTGACTGAAGGTCTGTAATCACCAATTATGTGTGTAAGTATGTACAGTAAGACTCCGCTAAAACAGCGTTAAACGAGGCGACTTAACACGTACATATGTAAATACATTGCGACTTCGGAAAATACAGTTGGAATCTTTATTCTGGACAGCCTAACAAAAGAGCGCTATATAGTGCTCCGCTTTTGGTTGCTGCATGGCCGTTTCATTTGAACACATGTACAACAAGTATCAATACAGTGTGCGATTTAGGAGAATCCCAATACTACCGCGTAATACTGAAATAGCGTTAAGCGGAGCAGCGTTAAGCGGGGTCTTACTGTATATGCAACTGGATATTTGCTGCCGTAATATTGTGTAGCAAGTTTTACAGTCAAGTTTGATCAAATCATTTTTTTTGCTTTATTTGTTTTATTTCATTTAGAGGACATAAGGCGTGCATATATTCCTTAGATTTTTTCCTGTTACTATGTTTATTTATTTATTCAAATCTGTTACCACGTTATAGACTTATGACCCATAGCAAGTCATTAGTAAATAGGATCATTAGTCTTTGCATTCAATTCTGTGTAAGGCCACCCACAAATCAACAGACAAATTACGATAGAAATTTGATGCAACCTTTAGTCAAACATTCGTTTTTATTTCCTTCAATTTTATGTTCAATTCATCAAAAATATTTTTTTTTTTTAATTTTTAAGTTTCTTTTTAAACCACTTTCTGGTCTGGTGGGTTTTTTTTTTTCTTCATCATCGTCACTTCTGTGGTGACCGTTACTTTTCGTATTGCTATGCGATGCTATTGAATTTAAATTCAAAATTCATTCGTCATTGTTTATATTCGAACATATACTTGAACAAACCGATATTGATTTTGAATTTGACGTGTGACAGTTGATTGATTAAATCAGTTATTCCCTACGCTCTAGTGCCATGAGTACAATGACATGACAAAAAAAAAAATATGAAGTGGGGTAAAGGGGAAAGAAATTCGTTTAAAATTAAAATTATTTAACTGAAATAACAAGTGAAAGCGTTAAAAAATAAGAGAGAGAGAGAAGTTGATGTCTTTGATTTTTTTTTAAGAACTACTCAATTAAAGCCATACAATGATTCTCTAAAAAAAACCAAAAATCAGTTCAAACCGTACACGCTGTGCTATTTGAATGAATTCAATCAAGTTGATCAAGTTGATTCAAACTATTCACAGGAAATTTTATTGAATTTCATATGTCGACAGTGTATTCGATGAAATTTATTGTATTTAATCACCCCTAAAATTCACTAAAATGTTCGTCAAGTTTAAATGCCGAGGCCGCGCATTCGACTCCCATCAGGGACCTAAAATGTTTTGTGATCGTCAGATTGTTGACGATATACGATTAATCGAAATAGAAAAAGAAAGTTAGAATTATTACAAAGCAATTCGGGAGAAAAAAAGTGACGAAAGTATATACACTGGTCATAAAAAAGAAACAATTTTTCAAATCAAAATTTGTTATACTCTACCCCTCTTTTCTTTCTCCTAAAACTATCTTTCTGTTATTCCAATACAATGCATTGCATGATTATGAGTTCATGTCCTGAATACAATATCATTTAAATTACTGCCTCTTTAATCGATTCTTTTCAGTTCGATTTCGACCACTTTTTCGTATAATTTGGGCTGTATTTTAGTGGTGAGTAGACGAATATTGATTTTCAAGTGCCCTAAAGCTATGAGATAATCCGCCTAGATACGATTTTTGTTACAGCCATTGAAAAAACTAACGGCATCAAACCGCATGGTTTTGTTGGCCAATCGACATCACCAGAACCTCAAATTACTCTTTCTAGAAACTTCTTATTTCAAGGAGCCAAAATCGGTCGTGTTGGGTGGCTGTGGCACTTTCTTGTCAAAACCAAATAACATTCAATTCATAATCTTCAATTGCGGAGAAAAAGAGGGTTATGAGTCATATGAACATACTTAACCCATTAACGACTGACCCCAGAATCCGTGTCCCGATTTCGGTGAAATTTGGCACAAATAGTATTTGGAGTATTGTAGGGCATATAATCAGCGAATGGGTGGGGTTGACTTATTCGATAATGGCGTCTCCAATTATCGTATTCTAGTCCGCGGAAAAAAGTGGTATTGGTAATTACTATCTAACACTATTGACGCAGCTTTGGTAAATGCATGCAAACTACACTGCTTGTGCAGGGGATGTAAAGGTTTGCCACCTATGAGCCAACTCGATTTTAGGGTTAGCGTTGAAACGTTGGTAAAAAGTTGTCACAAATGCGCAGCAAATAGCAAAACACACTGACAAATTTGAGCACATGATTGATAAAATTGAAAAACGCTGTCGCTGTGCGCAATGTGGTGGGAAAACAGAGTACGGTTGTGCAAAATACAGTTTGAATGTGCACAAGGGATTCTTTTGCACAAATTCATGCCGGAACTACCAAAAATATAAAAAAAAAAAAAAAATAAATTATTTGAAATTTCTATTTGAAATTAATTTTTAAAAGTTTTATGAAAAATATTTCATACCAATGCCTAAGTGGGTATTTTTATACCCATGTCATTTAATCGCACCTGTAGCTTAGGTAAGTAGACCAATTCAAGTGAAAGTATTTTTATCGGGTAGAAGACATATTATATTACATGGCATCTAAAGGTTTTTCTGAGAATATCATCCTTACATATTCCACAGAAGTTCTTTCTAAAAAATTTTGATTTTGAAAAATTCGTGATTTTTGACCCTTTTTCTGTCATCCAAAATATGTGAATATCATGCCTTACTAATTTTTTTTAAGCCGTTCTATGTCTTCTTTATTCGTTCTTAAATAAACGTTTGGGATCTCGTTTAGTTGGGTCCAGATAGAATTTTTTAAAAAAAACTTATTTTTTTGGGTATTTTTTCTACCCATTCGGCGTTAATGGGTTAATTCGTCATTACAACCCTTTAGTTTGGATAACAACCCAGCTTCTCAAACGACTTACGTTATGAGTGCGAATTTTTATGCATTTGCGCCGGGACCTGCAGTTTTTCACTGATCCCGAACGACAGACACTTTTTGGGAAACTTTTCATGGCAATTTCATTTCGCTTAGCCTTCGAAAGGCTTGTTTTTTCATATTCCAAATTGTTCCAGAAGTCTGAGCTGGGGTTTGAACCACTGGCTCTAGTCTAATAAGACTATCTACTGGGCTACATCGTAGGTTGAAGAATTATGAATTAACGGAAACCGTTCTTCTGAAGTCATTTTCATAAAAATTAGATCCAATTACTTCCCTAGTGATAGTGCATACCAAGCAGTTAAGTTTCCGTAATGAAATGTCTCTTCTTCGAAACCTTAGCAGCAAAAGGCCAGTAAAACTCTAGTGCCGAATTAATACACTTACGGCGTTATGTCAGCCATTTATTCATACATACCTAATTGGTTAGTACAACCCTTCACTTACGATTACGACTTAGATTCACCCCCCTATTATGTTGTGTGTGTTAATTTTATACATGAGCGGTGGAACATATAGTTTAAAGTCGACTCCGAACGATAGATTTTTGAAAAACTTTTCATGGCAATTTTATTTATTCTCAGAGCGTTTGTCAAAAACCTGCTGAGAGGAAGTCGCCGAAGAAATATTTTTTCAAATTTCGTTTTGATATCTGACCTCTGACGCCTAATAAGCCAACACACTACTTACTAGACTACGGTGACTTCAAGGGTATATTGCTGGACTCAAAAGCCCAGGGCCACGGGCCACTTGGGGGCTTAAAGATCTGTCTATGAGATAGATCAAGACTTGAAAGGCACTGTCATTTTAGCTAACAGACTCTCAGTCAAGCTCTGGAGGAGTGAGGCAAAATTTAATGAAGCCTTTGGAGAGGCATAACGCCTTTAGAAATTATCAGAGTCAGAGTGTTGCAAAGAAAATGAGCCTAGAATTAGGATTAGATAATCGCTTGACTTTCTGAATAAGGTAAGCAAGATCAACGAAATTTACGGTCCAGCATCTATATTCCTGGGGACATTTATTCCTACCAAGCTTGTGACATCAAACGAGATTGCCATAGACGCAGTCTCACAAACGGTTGAGGTTAACAAGACATGAGTTAATTCAGCTACAACTAGCTCCTCGATATTTCTTGCAATGGAAACAATGAAAACGTTAGATCAGGTAATAAGCCGAAAAAAGCGAAGAAATCCGACATGGGAGGAAAATAAACGTTGACTGTTGGCAGCAATGGTGGCAAGTGGTAAAGACAAATGGGAGTATCTTTCGGGAAGTTACATAAATACATATGTAATTGGTCATGACAACCTAGTTTCTCACACCACTGATGTTGTGTGCATTAATTTTTATACATGAGTGGTCGACCTACAGTTTAAAGTTGACTCCGACAGATTTTTCAAAAACTTTTGATGGCAATTTTATTTACTCTCAGAGTATTTGCCAGAAATCTGCTGAGAGGAAGTCGCCGAAGAAATATTTTTTCATATTTGGTTTAGTTGGAGATGCCTGACCTGGGGTTTGAACCTAGGCCTCACGTCTAATAAGCCAACATACTACTTACTAGAGCACGGTAACTTCGGGAGGTTACAGCTCATTTTCAAACAGTGGATATTGGTTTGGTGGATTTAGGTTTGGTCAACATCAACGCAGAGGCTGACAGGAGCATAATAGTGTTGCAGATAAATCAACAGAAAACTATAATTTGATTTCAATTTATTCATCCCTTTGCAGATAATAGGCTCCATGAAAAATAAATTATTTTCCGCTTAAAATTCATTGTCAGTGTGAACACACCACTTGTCTCTGTTACCTGTTACACTTTTATTTTGTTTTTCTGCGTTCATTTGATTCCGTAGAAATTGAAGAGAAAATCACTTCATCAACAGCAGGCAAAGAGCACTCTGCCGCCGTCATCGGCACAATTCAACGATGATTGTTGATTGATTGAATGCTTTTGGTCTACTTTGAACTGTCAGGCTATCAGTCTGTCTGTCTGCCGGTAAATCTGCCGTATCCGTTTTCATGTTACAGAAATTTATTGAAAAGCGTTTATCAAGATTTGAAGAAACAAGTTATGAGAGTTTAAACTTTGATTTCTTTGATTGATTGGATGTCTAGAGAAATCAATTATAATCTGAATGCTCGCTTTTACGCGTATTTTTTTTAATAGACCTGATGTCTCTCTTTATCTTCTTTTTTTACTTTGAAATTTTATTTCGATTTACTTTATTTATTACCATCTATTGGTTTACAAATTTTTATACGCTTGTATATATTTTACTGAAGAGAGGCATCACTGGAAATGATTGATTCAAATGTCAAATGCTATGGTTTTTAGTGAATGTTTTTAAGTGGATTTCTGAATGGTTTTTTTAAAATTCTTCTCCCGTAAATGCTTAAATAAACTGGTTTAAAATGAAATGTTAATGAAATCATATTTAAAATGTTGTCTCTCTTAATTATCGTCATTTGCAACATAATTTCTGAGTTGAAAAATACATTTAATGTCAAGGGCACTCGTACTGTATATTCAGAATATTACATACAAAGATGCTTCAAAAAGATGAATTCATTCGCTTCCTACATACAGACACACAAATTGCCGCACAGTAAATATGTAATGTAAACCAAAATAATGCATTAACGTAAGTAAATTGATGAGTTAACAAACAAAGACGGTAATTGTACTCATTTGGAATTATTTGATGCGTCTTTATAGCTGGTATATGTTAAAAGCCAATCATTTACTTTACATGGCACCACTTGTTTATGCGTTGCTTTACATCAACGTGTTATACACCAGAGATCAGCAATGAATCGTTTTTTCGCTACTCATAAGCACTCATGAAATTTTGAATATAAATGAGTCAACAATATTGTAATTTAACTATGTATTCTGATTCATTCGTACTCCCTAAAATGTTGATTTATAAGTACAGGTTGGAATGCGTACAACGTTCACATCAAACTCATACCATTCGAAATATGTTTGATTTTTTAGATTCATAACTTTAGAAAAATCTTTATAATACTTATAAATGATTCGAGTGACTCAAATCACTCATCGAAATTTACAGTCTTAGTTGTTGTTACATTTACAACAAAAGAAAAAAAGACACACAAGCAAAAGAGACAGAGCCGCAATCAGAGCAAACACACAACCTTCTAGTGAGTATTTTAGTCTTCGTACGCGAATCATACTTATTTTGTGATTCGTGTATATGTTGAATTATGGAGAGTCGAAATCAATAACATTATACGTGTTGTTAAGTATGAATATGATGAGTACTTCAAACTTTGAATATGAGTAGAGGGGTTCCATGATATAAAAATATGTATGAACGCGTATAAGTATCAGAAATTTTGAGTATGATTCGATTCTACTTATCTTTTTGAGTACTCATTACTAATCTCTGGTATACACCATTTGAACGAGTAATTCTTACTTTCATATTTCATTACTACCCTCATACAACGTAGTTTTTCATGCTACCCATGTTATGAGTTTTTTATTTTACCCATGCTTGGGGGAGCCTACAGTTGAAAGTCGACTCCAAAGGACAGATTTTTGGGAAAATTTTCATGACAATTTTTTTTATACTCAGAGTATTTGTCAGTAATCTGTTGAAAGGAACCCGCCGGAAGATATATTTTTAACATATTTCCTTATGTTCTAGATGTCCGAACCAGGACGAACCACACTGCCTACTAGACTACAGCGACTTCAAGAGCTAAAAAATGCAATGTTTGAGCTGCCGAAATAGCTCAACATTGTTTGGATCATAATTTTTTTACTCTGGAAAATCGTTTAGACTTTTAAACTGCAGTCTCGTTGAGCCTTGATAAAACTGCATTTACGTGTCATCATTTGCTTGTGAAATTATATTGTAAGCACTCTCTACTAAAAACATAGCACATCGAGAGCTTTATACGTTTCAAAGTTTGAAGACCATAAATTTGAAACATTAGTCAATTTGTCAACAGGATTCGTGTCAGTCACAAGAAGAGTTTACACAATCATTAAACACGACTCAAGCATACGTACATACATACATAATTGGTTATTACAAAATCGACTTCGAACGACAGATTTTTTGAGAAACTTTTCATAGCAATTTTTGTTTACTATCAGAGTTATTGCCGGAATTCTTCTGAGAGGAATGAACCGTTGTCTCACGTCTAATAAGCCAACACATACTACGGCAGTCATTTTAAGCAGTCATTTTAAAGCGTTTTAAAACAGCAGGATTCATTTAAAAGCCACACGAATTGAAACCGATGAACGTTGACGTAGGATTTTGTATGTCTGAAATGCTGTTTGATAGCTCTCAAGAGAAATTACTTTTGCAACGAAGAATTATCATTTCGACAACCCCAAACGCCAGAAATCATATGTGATGAGCAAAATCTATGGCGATACAGAATTTTCCTTGCTCCAAGATAATAATCTGTATTTGGTGAGATCATAAGGATGTGACCCCTACTAAACCAAGACCAAACTATCAGCAGTATCGTTAGAGGGGGCATCGCCGACAAAATGCCCTAAATATGCAACCAGACGCGGGAGCATTTTATTAAGGCAGAAAAAATATTTTCCCTTCACGTAAAAAAAATAATTAAGAAAGCTGAAATTTGTGATTTAGACAACGTGCATACCAATTGAGACTATAAGCAAAATTTGTTTTGCAAGGCAAAGCTCATTTCGATTTGAGTGTATAAGCAAACTAAATTGCACTTCTTATGCATAACACTCTCTTCGCTAAGCGTATTTTAGACCAATCAGGCAAGCGTATTTCAGGCAAAAAATAAGCTGTACTTATGATTGAAACCAGGGACTTACCTTCATCGAACTTGATCATATGTGAGGACAGTCAAGCAGCAATCAAAGCGCTGTCAAAACAAAGGGCGTCAAGAGTTGCATGAACTTTCTACATTGAAGATTTCGTCGATTATTTTATTACTTCTTTTAGAAGCTATGGTTTCTAAAAATATCATATCTTATATTGGAGTTTCGTACGTCTGCTGTATTTGTTGACCTGCCACAGCTTCCTTATTATACCAGCAAATATCTTCCTGAAAGTACTATCGATTTACCTTTACATTTGTATTGTTATGCGTCGCGAATAATTTTTTTTCCTAAATCTTGTTGCAGCATTTTAGAGTATTGTTACATTGTTACCTTTTTAAAAACGTTTAGAATATGAGTTCGTTGATTGCAAACCAAGTAAAAACAAATATGTGTCTTATTTTAATTAAACTCTCTTTATTGTCCACACTTTCTTATGTGCCACTGTTCACACTTAACCGATACAACAATAATTACAACAATTTATTGCTTGTTCACTATTATTCACACACAACTATTCGCTCGCAACCGATATCTTCAAACACGACTATTTTGTTCACACGCAACTTCACTCAAGACTGACTCAATTACAACTGACTTACTCGTCTGCTTTGTCTTGCCCTTTTATAGTCCAACACGAACAGTACATCGAACGTTCTTGAAGAAGAATGTTCGCGGTTTGCATTCTCGCAATTTCTATGGCAACAGCGTTGTTTGTTGTTGCGTATGCTTACTTGTCCATCCCTTTTACTCTCATGCTTGTTGTTGTTGCCTTATTTGGAAGATGTTCGATGCATTTGTGAGTGTGTATTGTGTACACATTGCCTCTTGTTGCCTTCTCTTATGTTGCGTTTGCGTTATCCATCTCTCTCATACTCATACTGATGTTATTGTTGGTTTATGTATGGTTCGATGTACATATGGGTTAGTGTGGCCGGTGGCTTTTGTTTATTATTTTTATGTGAAACGATATTAGGTCGTTTCGATCTGCGTAACAGTATTAATCTTTTTTGATATTTTGCGAGACTTTGAAACGTTAAGTTAAGAAAACAACCCTTTTTTGAATTTTTTTCTTAAAATAATTGATTTTGCTAACTTCGGTTATACGCTGGTAATTATTGAAAAGCATTTACAATTCAACCACGTATTTAACTGTGTGAACGTTCATCTTGGCAAACAAACAAGTTGGGACGTACATATGTATTCAGTATAAACGTGCCCCCGTACGCACAAAATTATGTTCGCAAATGCGTGAGAGTGTAGTAGAAATGGAATGCGTTTGTATGTGTTTGTGTTAAATTGTCAAATGATAATGGAAAGAGTTAAATACAATGACATAAATGCATCACAAGCATATAAAACCACCAAAACATTTAACAGAACAAGAACAGCGCTACACTCTTACAAACATGCACTCTTTACATGGGATACAAGGACTTATACTCTACATACGTACATATTTCATATTTAGCTTAAATATTGTGTGTTTTTAAGTGTATGTACATGCCTGCCTGCCTGCCTGCCTGCCTATGAAGTTTAGAATGTAGTAGGAAATCCTGTCAAGATGAATATGGTATCCATAGCACTAAAAATAGTGTCATAACAGTAGACTGATGACAATACAATGGGTTTTGTTTTGCTGAAAGTATCAAAACTGTAAAGAGACTCAGCTCTCTGACACACTCACTTACTAACAACAATTGCAATAACCTCAAACTAACAACATCAGCACATCATCACTTTCGTAGCAACAGCAGGAATATATCAACATCAACTATTCTCATATGAAAATCAGTTTATTTTCAATTTATGAAACGACACAACAAGTGCAACACTAGCAACAGTAACAACAACAACAACAGGTACCTCAACAATTAAGTGAAAAGTACATACGTACATAAGCAATGCATATTGTAAGTGCCAAAAAATAGTTCCTCATTTTGGTTTATATTCCCCAAAAGCCCAACAGAAAAAAAAAACGAACGAACACAATAAAAGCTGAAAATTGTTGCAATTCATTCAATTCATCATCGTGGTGTAACAACATAAATGACTTGTAACGTCTATGATGTGAATAATTGTAATACGTTTATGGGCCATCGTGTTATAGGCCACTTTTGTACAGGTAAGGGAAATTGTAAAAGAGAAAGTAGTTCATGGAGGAGATTACATTACATTAGAGAGGGGTTGCCAAGTAATCGCGCAACAGTTAAAGAGATCTATTTTGTAATTTAAACCATCAAAGTGCTTCAGACAAAGACAGACTTTGTAGTTGTCAGACTTATTTGTATCTTAGACTCTATTTACCCTCTATATTGGTGAACTTCGAACTTCGCTCTCTAGCTCTTAGAGGGCACCACATTGATGATTACAGTTACTTACTTCCCTGGTCATTTTAAGCCTTTAGTCAGCATTTCGAACTAGTTCATAACAGTAACCATGTTGTAAGTGTTAATTTTATCCATGATTGGCGGGACCTATGTACATTTTAAGGTCGACACCGAACAACAGATTTTAAAAAAATTTTCATTTCAATTTTATTTACTCTCAGAGCTTTTTGCAGAAGACTTCCGAGAGGCAGCGGCAGAAATAAATTTTTTTCATATATCGTTTCGTTGAAATCCCAAATTTGAACCACGGGATCTAGTTTAATATGCCTACTAGACCGCTGCGACTTTAATTGATATATTGGGCGTTACTATTACTTGCTTTAACGGCAAATTGTAAGTGCATAGTGGCATATATTGGCCTCTGTAACAATTATGATTTAGGAGCGGTAGATTGTTTGTCCAAGGATCCCGGCCTTTTGATATAGCTGAAAAGGCACATCATTTCTAAAATAGTACGCTCATTTCGATCCTGAGGATTGGAGGAATAAGTAGGGTATTCTCTGCTAACCTCTATGTCTAATGGCCTCTTACTATCCAAAACTATTGACCCATCGGAAGACCTACAACTCAGATATCGCTAACCGAAACTTTGCTCATTAAGTCCTAAGGGGTTGCACCGCCTCAACTTCATGTGGTGTTTGCTGTTATCCTCTTCAGATGTCATGGCAATAGTGTAGAAATCTTTAGTTCTGTTGGCTATTGAATTAAGTGTAGTGGTAAGGCACATTTTTAAGTCAGTTCTATAATCGTGAGTATTCGTTGACCATTCGTTTGTGATGATATATTCCCTGAGGTGTCAGGTGTCAGGGCGCTTATGGATGAATTTTATGCAGAAGAATTAAAAACTCCTAATTTCCAAAGAAATGTAGTCGCACCTAGTGCCGATTAAAGCTTCTGCGGTATTTCATAGAAGACTTACTGAAGTGAAAGCAGATTCTGATATAAAGAACAAAGAGCAAAAGGAAGCAAAATACGGCATCCTTAAGAATTTAAAATATTATATGGAAGCTGAGTGGAGCGCATTCGAAATGTACAATTTTCAGAAAATCTGGCTCAATGTGTTGCCTTTAAAGATCGCTGAGATTCGTGGCCTACTCGGATACACATTCAGCTTAAGAATATCCCATAAGAAAATGTCTAACGGGGTCAAATAGCACGATTTTTGAAGCCAGTTGGCATCACCTCGACATGAGATGACCATGCTCTCAAATCGACTATGCAGAATATTCAATGCGGCATGAGCTTTAAGACAAGTGGAGCCGTCATTTTGAAACCACTTGTTGTTGGTGTCCAGAGCATTCAATTTACGCCAAAAGAAATTGGCCGTTGAATGTAATTGCCTGACCAATGTCGTTCTTAAGCAAATATATTGACTATTGACGCTGCCAGTCCAAAATCTGCACTAAACAGGAACTTTTTCGGGATGCATTGTCGGCTCTTCGGTCTCATGTGGATTGGTATCGTCCCGTAATCGACAATTGTTTGTTCACTTACCAGTTCACCCAGAAATTAATGATGTTTCTGGAAGTACGTTGTCCAAAAAGAACATAATTTTTGATAATACAAACACTTTTGATGTCCTAATAAAATCATGCATAATTGCAGCGTTCACAGCTGGCCTATCATGGACAAAATTTTCCTCATTGCTGAACAACGGCCTGCTAAATTTAAATTTGTGTCCTGTCATATTTCCACCCCCAAATTCATTAAAGGATAATTTTAATCAAAAATTTTAAGGATTAAGGTGACAACGAGTAATCTCACGATCCCATTTCTATGCTAATCTTCGTCTTTAGTTTACATTGATATTAATTTGAGACTTGAGCTCTAAATGATACCAATTTTAAACACGATTCACATGTGCACGATGCATTGTGTAAATGCTTTAATTACTGTTTTTCATATATGTTACGGTGGCCCGTAAATTTCCCACCACTGTGCCTGAATTATTTTCCCATTTACCAACTCAAACACGTTAACTGAAACACAATAATTTACACTTTTACTTGCTCATCAACATCAACATCATCGTCATCAACTACAGCATCAGTGGTGTTGCACCATGCATGGCCTCGGAATCAACCACAACCAAATTAAATGCTAAACGAAGACATTAACAATACAGGACATGTGAGACAGAATAGTCGGAGAAGAGATTCAATGTGCAAACGGCAAGACCAACAACACCAGTAACGAGAACGAACATCAGCAACATCGGCAAATAACAACAACTTTGAAACATCAAATTGGAGACGACAATGGCGAAACAGTGTTGTAAGGATCATCCTTGTCACTGATGTTGGGTATGTATTGTTGTCAACAACAACACACACGTAGACAGACATAAGGTAACAAGAACAACAGCAACAGCAGCGATGATAGCAAAAACAATAACAGCAAAAAAATAACGACAAATTAAAGTGAAGTTAAAAGCGTTGACAGACATAAAATGTGACACCTTAAATGAAAATCATATGCATGTGTATGTATGTATGTGTGTGTTTTTCATTAGCACGCCTATAAATATGCAAGAAATCAAAAAGAAAAGAAAAACTCCAACACGTGCATATAATTTTCAACGCCTGTTCGTAAAATGTTGCACATAATCTGATTGCAACATACAAATTCATTCCTTTTAAAATTCAAATTCATTTATAAGTACATACGTGTATATATGTATGTTTATTTTTTTTGATGATTGATTTTTAACGTTTGAATAAATTTGTAAAAAGAAAAATTACCACTTGTGGAGCAAATCTCCAAAATCGTTTTTTTAGCTACGTTTTTTTATCTACAACAACATGATTTAACTATCAACACACAGATAACATCAACCACAAAATAAGAAAAAATATTTTATTCAACAACGTTTGTTTTTTGTTTTTTTTTTTTGTTGGCCTTTTTTGCCAACTTCTCTAACAAAATGTCGGTAGTTAAGCTCAAGCATATAAGCATACCGAAAATTTATGAATACGAACAGGTACATTTTTGAATTGATGAATATTTCATGCCAATGATTTGTTGAATAAATTTGCAACAAATTCAAGCAAACAATGTAAAGACTATGCCATACACTCGCTTATAGAGAAACAATATTGAAATTAACATTTATTCCCATAGATTGACAGGGTGTAGACAGTTTAATAGGAACAGAAAGGGACACAAGGGATTATTTTGTACAAGGCCAAGGAGTCAAAGAAAATTAATAACCTTGTTCAATAGGCAAGACCAACTTATTTTCTCAGTCCGTATGAATACTTTAAGCACATAAAACCTAAAGAATAATGATATATTCTCTTGGCGCATCATCCGATCACTATTCTGCCCTTTTTAATCTAAAGCTAACTCCTGTGGATGTGGATGTTAACCCACATATGAAGCGATCTTAATAATGCTGCGAATTTACAATTTTAAGTCTGTCTTACAAGCATGATTGGCCATTACAACCCTTCAGACAGAATTACGACCGAGCTTCTCACAACATTTATGTCGCATGTGTTAATCTCATACATGAGTCATGGGACCTACAGTTATAATCGACTCCGAACGACGGATTTTTTTGAGAAACTTTTCATGGCAATTTTATATACCCTCAAACTTTTTGCCAGAAACTTGCTGAGACGAAGTCGCCAAAGAAAAATTTGTTCATATTTCGTTCTGTAGTAGATGTCTGCGCTGGGGTTTCAACCGTGGCCTTACGTCTAATAAACTTCTTCATTTAAGTCTGTTTTAGTTCAATCAAATATTGTTTATGATGAAAATCCAATTGCCTTCTTATTACAACTGAAAAAAATATTCTGAAGTTACTCCTTTGGGTAAGTAGTCAGAAGTCTGATTACTAATAATATGACTTTCTCTTTTCATAAATCAATTAGCATTGAGTTAGGAGAAGGGAGTAATAAAAGCTCTCTTCATAGCAACGACCTCATTGTATCAGTTGTTCATTTTCACAACCTCACAACCTCCAGCAAGCAAACGTCTCAGGTATTATCATCGGAAATTTTATGATAACGTCGCACGGCTCAACGTAATTCACACTCATACCATTGGATATCGGCGAACTTTCGTTGCCTACAGATTTCAGTGACTTAAAGAGTAGTATTTAAATAGCGTGTTGGCTTATTAGACGTGAAGCCACGGTTCAAACCCCAGATACCACATCTCCAACAAAACGAAACTTGAAAAAATATTTCTTCGGTGACTACATCTCAGCAGACTTCTGGCAAAAAC